>JBCNJP010000010.1:31475378-31583161 GCA_039602395.1 Deinandra increscens subsp. villosa
AAGCCCAGAATTGGTCACCTTAACCACTAGGCCCAGAATTGGTCACCTTAACCACTAGGCCAAATTCTAAATTTGTAATTGCCCAGTTTGCAACAGTTATTAACCTAGGATATGAGGAGGAACATAGCAAGTTGGCAGAGAATTAAAGAAAAAAAGGAGTGTTGGGCGCAGGGGTAGAACCCGCGACCCTTCACTCTAAAGTAAGAGTCTCAACCACTGGAACAAATTGATGTTTGTTTATGAAACCAGTCCTCCCTATATTTAATCAGAAAAAGAAATGGGTGTCTTCATCTTTATATTATCAAAACTATCACCGTCCCACCCCTGTAAAATTATATACATATATATCGCAGTTTCCATCAATCTGATTATATACACGTTTTTGAACAGTCTACTATTATCGCATGCAATACTCACCTTACACAAACCAATATCGATCACAACACTTTAGTAAAAAAAAGAATGTGATACATACCTATGAACACAAAAACACACAGATTCGGACAATAGTATTCATAAAAAAAACACATACGGGATCAATGAAGTTTCGAGCCAACGGTCGCACGTTTACGCACCTTAAATCTGTGAGTTCGAGAGTACGCTAGTTATTCGCGGATCTCGACTGCTCGTTTCCAGCCGCTCGAGGTTTCCCGTAATCTCCGCGGTTGATTCCGGCTTACACGTAATCACTGCTAGCCCGAGAAAACGGTTCGTGACGAGAGGGAGAATGGGGAATGTCGATGTAACTGGTGGGGGTGAGGAAAGGCGTGAGGATAGGGTTATGAGAGGTGCTCAGCGAATATAAGGGGGATTGGGGAAAGGATTTACGTGAATCCCAGCAGAGGTTTGTTGAGGTTTATCTCAACTCAACTTTTGAATTTGAAATCTTACATTGAGCTCCCTCAAGTTCCTAAGATCCTTGTTTAGGTCCCTCGAGTTTATGGTTCATGTTGTTTTAGTAACCCATAGTTCCACACGAAAACATAATCATATACATCAACTAGCACACATGAACACATAAAATCATGAAGTTATAAGTTACGCACATTATGTTCGTTCGATAGTATTTTAATAATTTAGTCACCAACGATTAGGGCCGACTAAGTTCGTGTGTGCTTGTTCGTGGACTCAATAGATCATATCTAACACTCTATTAGATGAATGAATGCATGTACGTTCGAATAAATAATTGTTCGTGTTCGTCTAGAAAATCACCTGAATTTGCTGGGTGTCACACCTGTGCCGTCGGAATCACCTCGGGAACACATTCCTGGTGTCTATTTGAACCCATGGCGCCTCGTCTGAAGCGCGTGGCTAAACCCCTTAAAGATCGTCTTGAGTATGTGATTGTTTTCTCTATTTTAAGTCGGGTACGGAAGGGATAATGGGATGGGTGCTTGTTTTGCTTGCAATCGTGTTTAAAACATGCATATATGAGCTTTTCGATTGAGTTGCAGGTTTGGAATGAAGGAGACGACACTTTTCGATCGCATTAGGGACTTTTCGATCAGCCCCTCGTGCTTTTCGATCAGCCCTGATGCTTCTCGATTACTGGTTGCCGATGTCCTGAGGCTTTTCGATCAGCCCTCGTGTTTTTCGATCAGCCTTTAGGCTTTTCGATCAGGAAGCTAGACTTCTCGATCAGAAGCTTACGCTTTCCGATCAGGAGTTTAGCTTCTCGATCAGCCACTACTTTTCGATCATGGATATATACTTTTCGATCAGGCCCCCTCGGTAACCAAATGACTTTTCGATCAGATGGAAGCTTTCCGATCGAAAACCCTGTTTTTCGATCGGAAAGGTACCTGATGATATTTTTAAATGGTTTTTTCAGTTAATTTAAAGCCGTTATGCTGCCCGTTTTTCGAGAAATCCCCAAAACTAATGAATTTTTGTGTGTTTTGGATGTTTATCTGTGTTTGTGAGTGCAGGGATTTGGAATTTGTCAAAGATCATATTCAGGTTGCTTATTTGCTGGACCCGCCTGCTAAATATATAGAAAAGTACCTTTCAATGATAGCTGGGTTGAAGAAGTGTTGTCTACACTTTGCACTCACAACAAACCCGGTTATTTGCAAACGGATGCAGCAAGAGTTTTGGAAGACGGCAGATGTATCTGAAGATGGAAAGCAGATTATTGCTCAGATTCAAAGTACTAAGGTGATATTAACTGAAGAGAATTTCAGACAGGCACTCAGACTCAAAGATGTTGCTGCTGATTCTACTGTGCTTGACAAGGAGATGGTGTCCCAATGTCTAAAGGAGATGGGATACCTCATAATATCTCCTCCCACAATGAAAGCTCTCATTCCGCCGTATTGGAGAATGCTGGCACATTACTTGCAAAAATGTGTCATTGCCAAGAAGAGCTCTACAGATCAGCTGAACCAGGTGCACACCCATGCAATGGTGTCACTAATCAGAGGTGTACGGTTCAACTGGTCAAGGATGATTTTTGAAGATGTGAAAGCAGTCGTGTCTAGAGACAAGAAGTTTGCTGCTGTTCCTAGGTTTATCCAGTCTGTTCTGGATTCAAGATACCCGAACCTGAGGAAGACCAATGACACGCATGATACTAAGCCAATGGGTATTGAAGTGTTTCTGATGATAAATCCAAAGAAGAAGTTGTCGGATAAGGTGCCGTTCGGTGAAAAGTCTGGAGAGTTTGCAGAGATAGTGAGAGAGGAGATTCCAGTTAACAGAAATGCATCAGTAGAAGAAGAACACTATATGCCTCCTCCTCAAAAGAAGGTTGTTGATCTACCTGATGACTCTGATTGGGAAAAGTTTCATTTGAATGATGTGAGGATAGGAGCACTTAATTTTGAAGGTGATGAGTCTATTAACTATGATACTTATCTGGATGATATTGACATTGAGGAAGAAGAGACCGAGACAACTGAGACTCCATTGATTAGAAAACGGAAAGCCACAAAGGATCCTCCCCTCGGTGCTTCTGTTACTAATGATATGACCGATATGACTGAGACTGTGTCGACTGCTACACCACACCACAGAGAAGGCCCTAGTGACCCAAGGAGAAGAAGACTGGATTCTCATGTGCCACCAGTCACAAGTTCGAGTGCTGGTTAGTCTTCTTCTCAACCCACAACCCAAGATAAGGGGAAAGCAGTAGAAACCCCGGAGTTCAGATTGGAGAAGGAACTCAGAGCAGAGATAGAAGATTTGAAAGCCCAAAATGCAACACAATGTGAAATCATTGGTGATTTAATTGATATTCAGAAGGTTCATAATACTGAATTGGAGAATCAGAAGAAGATAAACAGAGAATTTTCCAGGAAATTTAGAGAACTTCATAAGCTGATCAGGCAGCTTAGTTCAGATAAATCAGTGAGATCAAGCATTGGGCAAGGAGATAAAGGTGAAGGAGGTTCAGGTGCAGGTGATTCCTCACAATCACCAGTATTTGATTTTGAAGCTGATATTCCTGAAGAAACTCAACCCGTTTTACCTGAAGCCTCAAGTGATGATAAAGATAACAGGGATAGAGATTACATGACGGTTCCAGCTTCTGATTTTGATGGAGGTTGGGAGTCGCAGACATTTGCCTATCCTCCTGAAAGGTATCTAATCCAGTTGGGTGAACATTATCATGATAAACAAGGAGTTAATGCAGCTGTTAAAACATGGATGTTTGATGGAGAGAAGAACATGTTTGTAGTAAGAAGAAAGGGTCAGTATCCTTTGGAGTACTACAAGAGCTGGACACAGTTTTACTCCTGGACGAATGTGGATCTGACAATGCTTTATCAGGCTTCGTTTTCAAATCCGTCAAACAATGATCAAGCCAAGTACTTCTATAAGAAACTGGAAAAGGCTGTGAGGAGCAAGTTCAAGAGGTTTGAGGAGTTTCCTCACAAGAAATCGTATGTGAAGAAGTACAGAAGTGTCTTCAAATGGGATGGGAAGAAAAGTATCCCAGGGACGGAGGGTGAAAAGCTCAAGAAGTTCACAAATGTCTTGTATCCACCTACAGACAAGACAAAGACAATACCTCTTCCTATGAGACATCCTGAAGACTGCCTGCATGATTTCCAGACCTGGGCTTATAGTGATTACTCCGGTGAAGCCAAGATTCTCTGCAAGTCAAAGACTATGATGTCATGGAAGTTCATGATCTGATGAGATTTTACAAGAAAGACATTATGGTTTTAGCAAAGCATCAGATTGAGTGTAATCAAGACACTGAAGAATATGCAAAGTGTTACACTCGGGCAGTAGCTGAGATTGTGGCCAAGGAACTATGGTATGATCCAGCAACAATAAATATGTCAAAGAAGTTTCGGATGTGAAGACAGTCTAATGCTAAAGCCTAGGGGAAGATTGTAGAGACCTAGAAAATGAGGCTTTTGCATTAGATGATTTTGGGTTTGTTTAATATTTGTGGGCTAGAATATAAATGTAATTGGGCTAACTTGTGTAGGTTTAAAGTGGGTTTGGGTCCGATTGGTTTAGGTGGGCTTGGGGATTTCGAAAATCTCTAAGGAGATTGACTTGTTTACCAAGTCAATCTCACCTATATATAGTCCCATCTTTTGTAGTTTTAGGGTTGCTAGTCTTTTGGTGTTTTGTTTGGTGTTGATCTCGAAATTCTCCAAGAATTTTGATCAAGGTGTAGAAAGCAATCAGTAATCAATCTAAAGTGTGTTTACTATTTATTGTTTTAAGTACTTTTCGATTACTGTCTTTCATTGTTTTCTTGAATCAACTAGTTAAACCGGATTCCGCATGGTTTCACTAGTCTAGATATCGCGTGAGGGTTTATATTGATCCTTACACTTTTGACGACTCCGCACCGGACCCATATATTTTTCTGCCATGAGATCTTGACACGAGGTACCACTTACTTCTGTGTACTACTAGAGTACTAGATATACAATTTCAGTCATAAATGGCCTTATGAGGATGTTCTGTGTCAATTATACAAACTAGATTGTAAATGGACCTGAAGTCTGAGAAAATTCCTTGGTGACGACCCAGAAGATGCCGAAATATGTACCTGAAAAAGTGTTACGATTCATCCAACTCAATATGTTGTGAAAGGATCGATAGGCGTTTAAAGTTGATTAACTATGCTGATTTGTTAATGGGACAGGGTTGATTAGTTTGCAGAAAAAATGATGGAAAACTTATGACCTTGTCTAACTTTTTGGACTTCGCAAGGAACTCTACTTCTATTTCTGGTGTCTTGATCAATATTAAGGTAAGTCTAGGCTCTTCATGTCCTTTTCTGCATCTTATAAGTTCTTCTAAATAATATGCTCTATCCATTCTTTATTATATAATTTCTTTTATATAAATCTTATTCTACCTCTTAAATTCATAAATGCTATGAATTATGCCCTTATACGTAGTAATTTTTTTCCTCTTATAAACCTCTAATCAGTTGACTTAAATTTATATGTGTTATTTTGTTATTGAGTCCAGGTATGTTATAGATCGAGAGTTACTCCATTATATTTTCTTGGGTATTATCGATGAGATATCAACCTTAATAGGAATATTAATGCATATATGATTTGTCGTAGGCCCGTAGTTTCCTATGAACGACATTTTAAGATGTATATAGGATGTCTATAAAGGCCAAGAGTGTATGTTGTTTATCAGTAACCTAAAGCAGGTAGTAAGTGGTTGTTGGCAATTTAGTTTAAAGACTATTCAGCCTCAATTAGAGATTTTAGCCTCCTATTGTCTTTGAGGTTTTTCCATATTTGCTTTTCTCCATTCTCCACCCCCTTTCAAATTGTTTGTTTACTGATGGAGACTATTCTTGTGAGATTTAACTATAAGTGAAAATTTATTTGTTCATTTTACATTGTGTTAGTTGCCAGCTTGGTTAATAAAGTCCGTTTGCTTTTTTGTTTTGGTTGTCTATCTTTTTATCAGAATCTGAGTCGTGTAACAAGTTACTAACTAAATCCTACATTGCTCACAGGCATGAGGCATTCTAGGGACAGCGGCGCACTACATGTACAAGATGCGATTCACATTAACGTAACCTTAAACACACATGTACATAGTTTTAAAAGAATGGCATTACAAAATTTGTTACAAGATTGTTGCTCATGGTAAATCAAAGCAATGGCTATTTATCGTGGGCATGAATACATGATTTTACTTCACTTAAATGCTTTTGGTTTCTTACTAATGGTTGATGGCATTTTCTGGTTGTGCAAAGAGATTTGATAAGTTTTTAGTCTTAAAAGCTTTTTAAAGAATTTAGTTGACTATTATCTGGAGTAAGAAAGTAAAAATGGTATTTATTTAGTTGACTATTATCTGGGTCATAATTAGGTTCGCGTTTTTGATGTTCCTTCATTTAATTCTTCTCTATTTCAGATTTGCACCATTGGTTATTGTATCTGAATTTCATCAGATAATCTGCTGTTTGCTGAGATTATTTTTGTTTTTCGAGAGACAATGAGCAGAGGGCTGGGTTTCTCTATAAGCTGTTTGGAAAATGTCTTTTCCAGTTTGAATTAGTAGCTATTGAATCTAAAGTTAAGCTTAATCTTTTTTTTTCTTCATACGATTACAAGTTTAAAGTGCCTAAAATATTTGTAAGATGGAACGTCATCATATAAGGAGCTCAAAAGAAGAAGTACCATATTTTAAGTTAATGATTATTATTAGCTTTGATTTGAGAAACTGTGTTTACTCCTCTCTAATTTCTTTTTACATTTTTTAGTGCTCGACGTATGCTATAGATATTGTACTATTAGCCTCAAGTTCAATATTATGGACCGAAAGTCTAAAATGGAAAGTATGCTGAAATATCATATTGCTTATTTTCTATTTTATATATGTAGCTTATTTTCACATTTTTGTGATAAACAGGTGTTCGATGTAAAATTAAACACGTACCCGGCACCACAAAACCACGAAGAAGCAATTGATTTTGAACCTAGAAGTAGTCATATGGGCATTTGATATTATAATATTTTTCAATGAAACCGGCTGTTTAGACTTTCAGAAGTCAAAGTATGATAACTTTTTGTTCATAATGTCTCTATAGGATTAGGATTGTGAGGGCTGATTTTATGAGAATATTAATAGAAGGTGATTGATTCTTGTTTAAGTTCTTGTAAATTTGAGAATATATTTGATCAAAATAAGATGTAGATGAATGTGATTAATCAGTGGTTCATCTATATTATTATCTATCATCTAATCTTAGTAGAAGGTGGGCTTAATTTGAGAGCTCAACAACAAAAAGTGCTTCATTTAATTTTACTAAATCAATGGAAGGGGATTCAAGATTAGATGCAAAAATCTTAGACAAGAGGACTAGAAACGAATACCGTATTATAAATTGTCATTAGGCCGTATCGCATTAACAAAAACAAAAGCACCGCCATAACGCTCGAACAAAAGACGCATAACACCCTAAAAACTTTCGCCGCCACAACGCGCGGGCACCATGCTATATATATATATATATATATATATATATATATATATATATATATATATATATATACATAAATTACACTTTTACTCCCCTAACTTCTATTTAATGCATATTAACCCTTTATCTTTCGATGTAACTATTATTTCAAGTTCTAAAACATTCCTAAATATGTTTCTAACATTTTCTAAGGTTCAGTTACATATAACGAGGAATATATTTATATATTTATGTATAAATACTATATATCTTTCACTAATTTATGTTCTAGCCCCATAAACTTTACAATACCTATCATTTTATCTCATGAATCATATTAGGATATATTTTTACTAATTTCTAAGCTTCAGAATAATTATAATAAATATAAACACGTATAATACTTTTATATATTTATATCTTTATAATAATTACGCTTTTAGCCCTTTTACTTTTCCGTTAACTATTAACATACGTATTTACATGTATATATCCATCAAAATGATTTGTATCAACATGTTATTCTTATAAACACATATTCATCTCATATTTTATTTTTTTAATGTTTAACACATCCGTTTTATGCATATTTAATCATTTTAGGTATAAAACGTGTATTTCTAATACATGTAACCTATCTAATGCAACGTCTTACCACATTTATCAATTGAGCTCACGTATGTATAATATAAACACGTATTTACTATATATGTCATGTATCTGTGAAATTTGGGGTGTTACAGAAACAAATAGGGTTGCTGATGTGCTTCAAACATAACATGTTTCTATACACATTTTCACACATCTTTTGGTTATTTTAAGGCTATTTCCTGTCATATTTAATGTAAAATTGTCTAATTTTTAGCAAAAACAAGATTTTAGGCACCGAAATGGTAAAGTCATGGATTTTAAAGGAAAAATAGTGAAATTCTTGAGCTAGAACCGGAATACACGTTTTCTTGTTGCCCAATATTGAGATCAAGCTAAGTGTGTTTTTAGGTGCGATTTTTTCTGCTAGTTCTTCCTGAATTTTTGCCTTTGTTCCTTCTGATTCCATGGATTCCTCTAGATTGGATCCACACCTTGTGGTTCAATCTGCTGATTTGCTTGATCCAGGAGAGAATTCTAATTCATCGAGGGTATATTCCTCGCAGAATCTCCAAAAACTGGCGGATTCATCAATTAATGAAGTATTGAGTGCTCGGAGCATTGATCCGGCATTAATGGAGGCGGCGATAAATGAAATTAATGTGCCGGATAAGAATTTGATTGCGATTCCGATCAATAATTCACCTGCAATTAATGAGAAACTCAATGAGCCTGATGCTAATAAGGTAACTGCGTATTCTGTATCTGAATGTGTGAATTTCTGTCAATCGGATTTGGGGAAAGTTTTGGGAGGAGATAGTAAGTCTGAAAGTGGTAGTGGCGAGGCTCGGGATTTCGGAATTGATTGTCGGGATCAGATGTTTATTACTGCAACTATGAAGAGTAATTCTGAGCTGAAGATTTGAGAGGCAGTGGATCAAAATTTGACTGAGATTAGGGAACATGAAACTAGTGGGTTGGGAACTATTTTTGCTCCAAGGGGGGAGGTGGATTCTGCTATGAAGGACTTCTTTGAATTTGTTAATATTGACCCTGAGTTTATGAATCTAATGGTGAATTTCATTGTCCTGCACCAAGATGAGGTTGAATTTGCTAATAGATACTTTGGATATTTGAACAATGTGGAGCTATTAAACTGTGTTGCTAGGAAAATGGAAGGTAATTATGAGATTTTCATTTTGCTAATGGCTGCTAACTGTGTGGTCCTAACTAGTGAAGAGTTTGAAACTGTGATTCCTGTTGATTCTGGGTGGATAAATAGGTACACCCATTTGAAATTTAGTTCTACTTTTTCGGGACCATTTGAGGCTACTTGTGATACTTTTTTTTGAGGATAATGACCCGATGGTTTTAGCTTTGTTTAAGCTATATTCATCTTGTGTCTTGAAAAGGATGGCAGTTAATGTCAAAAGGAGAATTACCTATACTGAGAAGCACTTATTTGAATTGCAGAATAGTTTTTTAGATGCTATCCTAATTGATTTTAAAGTTGGTAGGGACAAAAAGCTTAAAGAGTATGTCCCCAGTGGTGATGGAAAGAAGTCTGTATATTTTGATACAGGGTTGGGGAGGAGAATGGTTAGTATTAGTCAGGCAAAGGCCAAGTTGGAGAGTCTGCTTACTACCTATGATATGATTTCCTCCTCTTTAACTTGTGTCACTTTTAATATGGGGAAGTCTGACCTTAATCCTGATTATTAGCCTCCTGCAAAACTTGAATCTGATGTGATTATGGTGCAATCTTGTTTGGAAGATGGTACTAGTGAAAAGGGATTATCTGTTCCTCTAATCAAATATGACCATGATAGGAGGTACAAGAAGAGTATGAAGGAGATTATGGTTGAGCAAAATAACAAAATTATGAAAGCAAAGCAGTTTAAAAGGGAGATGGTTCTTAATGTGAAAGGTACTAATATTGAAGGGGCTAAGTGTAAAGCCTTTAAAAGTGTTGAAATCAGGTCCTTGGGCAATAAGAAGTATCCCCCTGTGTGTGAATAAATGGGAAGCTGGGATGGTGCTAGAAAGAGTGGAGCCTAAAGTTGTCCCCAATTGGGTCACTTTTCATGGTTTGCCTCTTGAGGTATGGAATATGGAAAGTATCTGTAGTTTGGCCAGCTGTATTAGAAAACCTATAACCCTTGATAGTGTTAAATCTGATAAATGTGTGAAGAAGGAAAATGCTAGTTTTGCTAGAATCCTGATTGAGGTCCCTGTTTTTGAAACTCCCCCTAGGTCTGTCAAAATATTCTATCCTACTGATGAGCATGGGTTTCAAAAAGTATTGATATAAATGTTGAATTTTCAAAGCTCCCAGTTAGCTGTTATCATTGTCTGGTATATGGTCATTCCTATGAGAATTGTATGAATAGAATGCTCAATGAGGATGAAGTTTTAGAAAGGGAGAAGGCTGCTGTGAAAGGTAATGAGGATAAGGAGACTGTTGGGAATGAAATGGCATCTAATGTTCCTAGGAGCAGTACTGGCATTGTAAATGAGGCTGCTAATCCTGCTGTTAGTGTGGATTCTCAAACTCAGGCCAATGTGGGCATTCAACCTTTAAAGGCCAATGAGGCTGGTAATATAAAAGATTCTGGTGTGAATAGAGACCCAAGTAGTTCCAGTAGTGTTAAGAAGCCTGTAATTGATGCTGATGGTTTTCAACTGGTGGGAAATAGGAAAAGCTCAGGGTTTAGACAGGCTGTTCTGAGGGATTCTGAGGGAAAGAAGGGTAATGGAAATAGGGGAGCTGCTGTGATTGGTGCCTCTAACTCACCTATGAAAAGTGCTCAGCAGGAAAATCAGAGAGTGAGTAATGAACAGGTTGCTGATAAGAAAGGTAGTGCTGGTCATCATAAGGTGCAGGATAAGGTTGGGGTTGACATTAAGGGTGGGAATCAAAATGTTGGGAGTAAAGGGGATTGTAATAAGGAGGAGAAACTGGTGGTTAATATGGGTGGTAAAGGGAATCTGGGCAAGGATAAAACTGGCAAGAATGGAAGGGTGCAGAGTGATAACAATTTTCATGGCAGAGTGTATATGCCTAAGGGGCAACAGTATAACAAGAAGACTATTCCTCCTGATAAACATGGTACTCTTCGAATGTCTAATTCTTTTGATGTCTTGGAAGATATAACTACTGATATTACAAATGCTACCAACAGTAGTTATGTCATTCAACCTAATGATGGTTTTATTGCTGTGAATAAATCAAAAATCCTCACTACTGCCTTGGAAAGTTACTATAAAAGTTTATCTGAGGAAGAGAAATATGATGTTGTTGTTTATGTAGCTAATAAGATGGTTCCTCCTTTTGAAAGAAGGAGTTCATGGAGCTTTGCTCAAAGGAAGCTTTTCATGATTCTTTACAACAAGAATGGGTTTGAAGCAGGTATGGAATGTGTCTTAGAGGATGAGAGAAATTCTGAGGAAGTATGTGAGATGCAAGATGATTTAACTGATAGTATTGAGGATCAGGAGAATGAAATGGATGTATCTGGATCTAGGAATCAATCTTTGAAATGAAGGTGTTGGCTTGGAATGTTAGGGGCTTAAATAACCTTGATAGGATTGTTTTAGTTAAGAGAGTTCTTAGAGAAAATGGAATTTGGGTCTGTGGTTTTTTGGAATCTAGGTTGGGGGCTGAAAAAATTGAGGATGTTACCAAGCAGGTTAATAGTAATTGGAGTTGGGTTTCAAATATGGTTTGCTATAGGGATTGGGCTAGAGTTTTTGTGGGTTGGGATTGCTCCAAAGCTGATGTACAAATCATTGATATGAATGATCAAGCAATACATTGCATTGTCAATTCTCTTGAAGGTAAGGAAATCTTTTTGTGTTCTTTTGTCTATGGACATATTACTCCTGCCAAAAGGAAATTATTATGGCTTGATCTGGTCTGTCATAACCAGTTGATTAGGGAGCATCCCTGGGTTTGTATGGGTGATTTTAATACTATTTTGGATCCTGCTGAGTCTACTTTTGCTAATTCTGTTATGAATTCTTCCATTTCTCAGTTTAGAGACTGCCTCAATTCTTGTGGGTTAAGTGATTGTGGATATCATGGTTTGAAATTTACTTGGACTAGTAAACCTAAAACTGGTGGTGGAGTTCTTAAGAAACTGGACATAGTTATATCTAATCAAGTTTTTTGTTCCAGTTATGATAGTGCTATAGTGGAATTCTTACCTTTCTACTCGTCTGATCTGTAGAGACCTGAAATTTAAGGCTTTTGCATTAGATTGATTTGGGCTTGTTTAGTGTTTTTGAGCTAGTATTAATATGTAATTGGGCTAATATGTGTTTGGGTTTGGGGTCCAAATTGTATAGGGTGGGCCTAAGGGTTTCGAAAATCCCTTAGCTATAAATAGGATATCTTTATGTTTAGAAAAGGTGGCTAGTGTTTTTGGTGTTAGTGGTGATTATCGAAATTCTCCCTTGAGAATTTCGATCAAGGTGTAAGCAGATTCCAGTGATCAATACAATCAGTTTGTCTTCTAATCGGTTTGTTTACTTGCTTTATTATACTTTTCGATTATAATCTTTCACTGTTTTTCTTGAATCAACCAGTTAAACCAGATTCCGCACGGTTTCACTAGTCTAGATATCGCGTGAGGGTTTAAATTGATCCTTACAATTGGTATCAGAGCCAAGAAACGCAAGTTTCGAGGCTCTCGCGATATCAGATTCAAGATTTTGAGTACTGACGATTTGGGTTTTCTAGTGATTTTCAGCTGTTAGCACGTTCGGAGGTGTTTTTGTGCAGGTTGTAACTCAAGTCAGAAGTTTCGGAAGCTGTGATTGTGTTTTCTAACACTTTTCGACCCTGTTTTCTGCTTTTCGATCGGTCTGTCTGATCGAAAAGTCTCTCCTGTTGACCCTTACCGATCGAGAAAGCCCCCTCAGTGGCTTTTCGATCCGTTCCTCTCACTCGAAAAGTCCCCTAAGTGACTATTCGACCAGCCTGCCCAATCGAGAAGTCCCCTTTTGTGACTTCTCGATCAGTTACACCAATCGAAAAAGTCCCCTGTGACTTTTCGATCCATTGTGCTCCTTGATCGAAAAGTCCCCTTCGAGACTTTTCGATCCAGCCTACACTTTTCGATCGCAACACACTTTTCGATCCTCATCTATTCCGATCGAAAAGTACTTTTCGATCAGCTACCATCAGCCGAGAACCTCTTTTCGATCAAGCCTTTTCGGCAGTAAACCCTTTTCGATTCTGAAGATATGGCCTACGACATGTCGAACCTGTCAAGTGTCACTCTGGAAATGGACTCTAAAATCGGAAAATCTACCAGACCGCCACGTCTGATGTCTGGCAAGGATTTCATGAGTTGGAAGTATAGGTTCGTCAACTACGTCAATTACAATGATGCTAAGATCATGCGATCGATCGAAGTGGGAGACTTTGTTCCATCTACTCCAGGAGAACAAGGTCAACCACCTGTTCCTAAGGCCAAGAAGGATTGGATTGATGATGACTGGGACAGAGTTGAACGAGATAGAAAGGCACTGGCTGCCCTCACCATGGCTTTATCCCCTGAAGTTGCTGAAGCTTTCAAAGAATATACCTCAGCCAAGACTCTGTGGGATGCCCTTATAGCAGCCTATGAGGGAAATGATGATATGAAAGAATCCCGCAAAGAGAATCTGAGGGAAATGTTCAATGAGTTTAACTATATCCCTGGTGAAAACATTGAGTCTCTGCTTCAACGTTTCATCAAGATAGTCACTGGGATGAAAGATGCTGGAGTGACATACACTCAAGTAGAGGTCAACAGAAAGCTGGTTAACTCTCTTCCACCTAATTGGGACAGCACCATTGAACTGATCGAGAAGACTGTGGAAATGTCCACTTCGTCCCTAAATGAGCTCATGTCCACCATCAGGGCCTACGAGGAGAAGAAACAGAAGAGGGCAAGAAAAACTGGCAATGGAGCATTAGTGAATCAGCTAAACCAAGCATTCATTTCACAGCCTGCTGTCGCTCCAGTTGATCCACCATCAACCCCAATGGGATTCATTGCACAAGCCACTGGGTCAAATTCATCTGGAAAATCAAACAGTGTTTCTCTGGATGTAAATACCTTGACTAAAGATCCTAGCTTTGCCCTTGGGGTGGGAATTATGAGTTGCTATCAGGCACTCGTTGCAGGTTCCCTTCTTCCCACGGATCTGTCACCAGATGATGTGAATCAAGTGAACCCCGATGATTTAGAGCGCATGGATATATCTTATCAGATGGGAATGTCTGCCCTACGAGCTAGGCAGTACATGGCAAAGAAGGGACAGAAGGACTGGAATGGCGGAAAGGGGATAAAGTTGAGTTTTAATAAGGCAAATCTGCGGTGTTACAACTGTAATGAGTATGGGCACTATGCCAGAGAGTGCACCAAACCAAAAGTGGATAGAGAAGGCAAGGCTGATAACAGGAGTGAGAACGTGAAGACGGAGGCAAGAAAGAATGATAAGGCACTGGTGGTTCAACATACACCAGGATATGACTGGACACCTCAGGTGGAGGACCTCAGTCTTACACTTGACCATGTGGCCTTGTTAGCTGAAGAGGAAGCACAGAAAGAAGCATCTGAGGAATTCTATCACGCAATCATGGCAAACATAACTCCAGGATCCTCCGCAAGCAGCTCTGAGGTATGTCTTAACCCTAAATGTCAATCTATTTTAAATGAATCTAAAGAATGGCAAACTAAGTTTTTCAATGAAACCTTAAATCGTGAATTTGTTGATAAAGAATTGAGGGAATACAAAGGTAGAAGTAAAAACTTAAGTGAGAAACTCGAAGCTGCTAAAATTGACATAAAAAATCTACAAAGGGACTTGAGTAACAAAAACACATATCTGAGAGTTGCTAATGAAGAAGTTGCCACATTGAAAACTGAACTTGAACAACTTAAAGGGCAATTAGAAACATCGCAAACCAAAGTTGAGCGAAATGATAAGATTGTATCAGAAATGATGAAGGCTAGCTCACTTTTCTACAACACAGACGCTCGTATGCGTCATGTAAAAGCCAACTCTGGTTTGGGACTCGGTACTGAAATAAAAGATGAAAAATCCACTCATACAGTACCGATGCCCCTGATGCATGAAATGATCTCAGATTATGAGTGTTCCAAGACCAACTTGGATGCTAAAGCTGAGATCGAAAAGAAATTGGCAGCTTGCCCTATTAAAATATCTGCTCCTGTTTCTAACCAGACTAACCTTTTTACTTCTTGTGCAGATAAAGGTAAACATGAAGCAGGGATAATAAATTGCACGGAGTCCACTAAAAGTTCTTTGAAGTCCGAAGTTGATTTTTCTGTTAAAAATTCTGTTTTTGAGAAAACTGAAACTCTGGTCATGTCTGAGTTAAACACCTCTAAGTCTTCTGAGTCTAATGGTTGTGCTAAATTTTCTGATTGTGGTATGTTTAATGTTGGTAAATGTGATGTGAAACCTGTGAAACCCCTTAGAACCGTTAGAATTTTAAGAAGGGTTAAGGAATCACAAAATGATGGTTCCAAACCCACAGGTGATGTGAAGAAATCTGAGGATAGTCTGAACTGTCCCATTCAAAATGTGCAGAAAGTACGGGTAAAGCCCTCTGGATCCATAAAAACGCTTCAAAGCCAACTTGGATATCCACTGGGCGGAACCAACCACAGGCTCTCGTGTATCCAAAGAAACAGTCCTGCCATGTGTGTGGCCAACCAGGACACATGGCAAGAAACTGTCTGCACCGACCTTATGAGCCCTACTACCCTAAGAAGGTCCAACAAAAGACTGTCCCGTTGGGCCAAACACATGTTGGCCCAACGTCCAAATTTGGACCTTCAAACCAAAAGGTGCAGAAGTTCACATTCCCACCATCACAAGCAGGAATTCATTCTAGACCAAAGGCAAGGTCTGCATCGTCAAACCAAAAGATGCAGCCAGGCCCAACACAGGCTCACAAACAGAGGTCAAAGCCTAAGTCACCTAATCAGACACCACAAACGGTGAAAAACAAGGTGAATAACAATGCTGTGAAATCTTCAAAGATGTTCACAAACCTGCCAGGGCTTCTAAACCTACAAAACCTATTTTTCACCCTAAGCAGGACAATTTTCAAAAATCACTTGTTCCACCTCAACCTGTTGTTAGAAGGTCTTCTGAAACACCACTTTTCTCAATACCTCATTCAGTCAAAAAGAGAAAAGATGAAATGTGGAATGTCCCGAAGGTTGTTAATTTGTCTTTCAAACCTACAGGAGTGTACAAGAAACACTCCATGTCTTTTCAAGAGGTCAAGAGGTCTAAATTAACCAACAAGAATAAAAAGGGGCTTGGAAAAGAAAATCACCACAGTGATGTCAACAATAACGACATTCACAGTCCAATAAAGGACAAACCAGTCTCACCCAGACCAGTTAAGGCCTGGGTACCAAAATCTAACTGATTTTCTCTTAATGCAGGAACAGCCAAGGAGGCCTGTCAGCAACCTATGGTATGTTGACAGTGGTTGTTCCAGGCATATGACGGGCGACATATCACTTCTACATGACTTGGAGAAATTTGATGGAGGCTATGTGTCGTTCGCCGGAGGAGTTGGTGGTTATATCAGTCAGAAAGGAACGGTTCGCAATGGTTGTCTCAGCTTCCACGATGTCAATTACGTCGAGCAATTAAAGCACAGTCTATTGAGTGTTTCACAGATATGTGATCGGGATTATCCAGTTTTATTCAACAACAAAGAATGTCTCATCCTTAAACCTGGATACTCCATTCCCGATGACTGGGTGTTGATGAGAACACCCCGATATGGTAACTCTTATGTGCTGAACATGCAGAGGCCCCCCACATCTGAGGTGGCCTGTCTCATTTCTAAGACAGCTGAGAATCATGCACAGCTGTGGCACCGAAGATTGGGGCACATGAATTTAAAGAACCTGAATCGACTTGCCAGAGGAGGGCTTGTCAAAGATCTTCCAATTAATGAATTCATTCTGAAGGAGAAATGTGTGGCTTGTGCTAAGGGGAAGCAACACAAACGTCCACATAAACCGAAGATCTTCAACAGAATCTCAACACCGCTGGAGCTACTTCACATGGACCTGTTTGGTCCCGTCAGTATGTTAAGCCTTAACCGATGTGCATTCTGTTTGGTTATTACTGATGATTTTTCTCGTTTCACTTGGGTGTTTTTCTTGTCCAAGAAAAGTGATGTTGCAGGTATTCTTATCGCCTTCATCAAGCTTATTAAGAATAAATTGAAGCACAAAGTGAAGACCATTAGGAGTGATAATGGGACGGAGTTCAAGAATCAGACCATCGACAATTTTTGTGCTGATAAGGGGATTGAGCATCAATACAGTGCTCCTTATACACCCCAGCAGAATGACGTCGCAGAAAGAAGAAACAGAACCCTAATTGAAGCTGCTCGCACCATGTTGTGTGATTCAAAGCTACCAACCATGTTTTGGGCGGAAGCAGTTAACACTGCCTGCTATGTCCAGAATAGGGTGCTCATCAATAAGCGGCATCAGAAAACGCCATATGAACTAATCTACAATGATAAGCCCAGAATTGGTCACCTTCGGGCGTTTGGGTGTTTATGCACAGTCTTAGTTAACACTGATGTTCCTAAATTTGCTGCTAAGGCTGATGAATGTTATTTTGTGGGTTACTCTGCCAGCTCCGCTTACAGGGTCTTCAACAAAACTACTGGAATTGTGATGGAGTCCACAAATGTGGACTGGTTAGAAGAAAACCCTTCAGATGGCGGAGTTGGTCCTCCTCAAGCATTCGATTACAATCAATTCTTCCGCCCGTTGGGTTTAGACCCTGTCCTAGCTGAGGAATTTTATGAAGAAACAATTTCAGGACCATCTGTCTCACACTCCGTCACAAAGCCTCCTGTCCCTGCTCCTGTAACAGATCCTACACCTGTACAGGAGACTGTAGATCCTGTGGAGACTCACACACAAGAAACAGATGTAGATGTTGACCCAGCTCCCGACTCTCCTCAGATACTCGGAGCTGATCCCGAAAATGAAGCTGATACACATGAAGAACCCGATCTCTCAAATCTGCCTCCTGAAATTCCAGTTCACGCTACTGCAGAGACCAGAATTCAGAAGTACCACCCCTTAGATAACATCATTGGTCCCTTAGCATCTGGGGTGGTCACAAGAAGCCAGTCAGGAGACATCAATCATTGTATGTTCTCCTGTTTCATCTCACAGATTGAGCCCCCCAACATTACTATGGCCTTGACCGATCCTAGTTGGGTGGAGGCTATGCATGAAGAACTCAATCAATTCTCTCGGCTTCAAGTTTGGAGGTTAGTTGAAAGGCCAGCTGACAAAAAGGTCATCACTACTCGGTGGCTGTATAAGAACAAAAAGGATGATAACGGTGTGATTGTCAGAAACAAGGCCAAATTGGTGGTTCAAGGCCACAAGCAAATTCAAGGTGTGGATTATGATGAAGTGTACGCACCGGTGGCCCGCTTAGAGGCAATAAGGGTGTTCTTAGCATATGCTTCATATATGAATTTCACTGTCTACCAGTTGGACGTGAAAACTGCTTTCCTATATGCTGAGATGGATGAAGAAGTTTACGTCACTCAACCTCCAGGGTTCATTGATGAAGAGCACCCGTATCATGTTTACAAGCTTGACAAGGCCTTATATGGGTTGCATCAGGCTCCTCGTTCGTGGTACAAGACTCTGACTGATCATCTTCTTGCTCATGGATACACAAGGGGCATTGTTGATCAGACGCTTTTCAGAAAGGAGGTTGAGCATGACATTATCATGGTGCAAGTCTATGTTGATGACATCATCTTCGGATCGACAAATGAAGGCTTGTGCAAAGACTTTGAGAAAGTTATGCGCATAAAATTCGAGATGAGTCAAATGGGCGAGATGGAGTTTTTCCTCGCATTGCAAGTAAAGCAGAGTGACAGTGGGATTCTGATCCATCAAGCTAAATACGTTACTGAGATTTTGGAAAAGTACAAAATGGTGGATGCAAAGCCGGTTTCTACACCCATGGCAGCAAGACCTGCACTTACCAGGGATCCAGATGGGCAACCAGTGAGCGAGCACATGTACCGGTCCATGATTGGGTCCTTGATGTATTTGACCGCCAGCCGTCCAGACATCATGCTAGCTGTGTGCCAATGCGCACGCTACCAGGCTAATCCTAAACTCTCTCATCTTTCTGCGGTCAAACGTATTTTTAAATATTTGAAGGGTCGGCCTCGTCTAGGCCTCTGGTACCCTAAAGAGTCTGGATTTAACTTGTATGCTTTTTCTGACAGTGACTATGGTGGCAATGAGCTTGACAGGAAATCCACGTCTGCTGGAGCTCAATTTCTAGGCGACAGGCTGGTGTCTTGGCAGAGTAAGAAACAACACACGGTGTCCCAGTCGACAGCCGAGGCGGAGTATATTGCTGCATCTGCCTATTGTTCTCAGGTGGTTTGGTTGCAGCATCAGCTGGGAGATTACAGTTTGAATTTTTTCGATACTCCCATTTTTTGTGACAATAATGCTGCTTTGCAAATTGTGAAAAATCCCGTGCAGCACTCTAAAACCAAACACATAGACATCAAAACGCACTTCATTCGGGATTGCTATGACCGACGGCTCATTCATTTGGAGAGGGTGGCATCGGATGACAATGTGGCGGACATGTTCACGAAACCCCTTCCAAGTGCAAATTTTGAAATGTGTCTCAAGGGCCTCCGGATGATAGCCTTTGATGAGTAGTCTGGCAACTTTATCATTTTCTGTATTTATTTGTTTCTTTCATTTATTTAAAAAAAAAAATAGTGTCCTTTTAGTTATTTAGAAAAAATCTAAAAGCAAGGGGAAGATATAAGAAAATGTCAAGTATTTTCTCTAAAGTGTGTGCTTTTAATTTTTTTTTCTGGTTTTGGGTGACCAGGTGGGACGTGATATAAATTTCAAGGTGTTTGCTGACTGACACGTGTAAGGTGGAAGTGAAAAGCAGTGATTCATGGTCGATGTGCTTGGTAGGCTCTGCTGACAATCAATCAAAAGGTATGTTTTATCACAACACTTGAAGATAACGTATGATGCTTGAAAGGGAACACACACTTAGGTTAGTACAACTTCTATTTGACTGTGCATCAGGTATCCTGAGACACACGCCCGGTTCTAAGTATTGATGTCATGCTCAAAAATCCCATTCCCTCTGCTTTGCGTAAGCAATGACCTGGGAATGTTGTACGTGAGTCAGCACTCCTCTGTTCTGCGAAAGCGGAGACCTGGAACCACCCTGATTCACGTACATTTTAAGATCACATTGTATATATGATAAACCAAAAGATGCCAAGTGCACAATCAAAAGAGACCCTCAAGCGTCCAAAACCCTCAGCCTCTGTCACTGATGAGAACGTTGTTAAAAATGTTTCAAAAATTCAGTTGACTTTGTATATTATCCAACAAAACCTCCGTGATCTATTCTTTTCTTTTCTCAACCCCTCTGGAGCATGATGTTGGGCTTAAGGAAAGGTGTCGTGAAAAATGGTGTACAGAAACCAGATGCGCTTGATAGAATGTACAAATTATACCTAGGACTTATGTGTGTGAACTGGATAGATTGTCATAATTAATAAACCTTAAAAGATAAATAATGTGATGAAACTGCTTGAGTAAGCGAAAGCGGCATGAGTTTAAAGTTGGACCAAAATACCGGCAATCGCCTGAACACGCGAAGTAACTGAAGCTGAAAAAAGGTTCCTCAGTCACAGATTATCTGGTATGATCCCTAACAGTGCCTCTTTACTCAAATTCAGTTGGTCAAGTATTTACGTGTGTTTATGTTTTTTAATTATTTGTGTTCATTTTATTTTTTTTAAACTATTTTTTATTATTTATTTGCTTAGTCAAGTTGCCAGGTATTAAATCTCTCGGGCTTGATTTCAGGGGAAGTTTTTTTTTATCAACCGGAATTGAAGTTGTTTTAAAATTGATATTTTTGAAAGATGATGTTATGTTAAAACTTTGGGGTGCTTGTGGTCATTTTAAAAACATGAGGGGGGTGAAATAGAAGTTTTTTTTTTAAAAGAGTAAAGGGGTAACCGGCCCCTCCCCTTTTCACTTTACACATCCACCTTCCTCCTCTCAAACCCTAGAAACCACCTACCTACCGCCGATCACCACCACCACCCGCTGCCGTCACCATCACCAGCCACCACCGAACTCGCCACCACTGTGCGACCTTGCCACCACCATCCCCGTCGCAAACCTTCACCGGAACACCCCTCCTTTCACCTCAGCGCCGTCGCCGCTGTCCCTCTCCGATTCACCTTCCTCCGCCGCCGCAGACACCATCCGCCACCACCCCTCCGGTCGGAATCACTTCCTAAGTACCTCTCTGGTGTTGATTTGAGCAATGGCACCACGACTGAAGCGTGTGGCTCGACCTCCGATTGATCGTCTCGAGTATGTGTTCGTTTTCTGTATTTTTAAGTCGGGATTGTAAGGGGTGATGGGTTGGGACTGGTAGGTGTGTGAAATTGTGTCAATACTTGGATATATACACTGTTTGTTTAAGTTGCAGGTTTAAAATCGAAGGAGATGACACTTTTCGATCGCATCAGGGACTTTTCGATCAGCCCCTCGTGCTTTTCGATCAGCCCTGATGCTTTTCGATCTCGGATTGCCGAGGTCCTGATGCTTTTCGATCACTGATAGCCGATGATCTGTGGCTTTTCGATCGGCCTTTAGGCTTTTCGATCAGAATTTCAGACTTTTCGATCAGAAGCCTCGGCTTCTCGATCGAGAGTAACACTTTTCGATCGGGAGCTTAAGCTTCTCGATCCAAATCAATACTTTTCGACCAGTATGCTCGGTAACCTTGGACCTTTCCGATCGGACGGATGCTTTCCGATCGAAAACCCTGTTTTTCGATCGGAAAGGTACCTGATGATATTTTTCAATGGTTTTCATTCAATTTTAAGCCGTTATGCTGTCCGTTTTTCAAGAAATCCCTGATCTAATGAATGTTTTGTGTGTTTTGGTTGTTCATCTGTGTTTGTGAGCGCAGGGATTTGGAGTTTGTAAAGGATCATAATCAGGTAGCGTATTTGCTGGACCCGCCTGCAGAATACAAAGAGAAGTATCTATCGATGATAGCTGGTTTGAAGAAATGCTGTTTACATTTTGCTCTCACGACAAATCCGGTGATCTGCAAACGGATGATGCAAGAATTCTGGAAGACAGCTGAAGTGTCTGAAGATGGAAAGAAGATTATTGCCACAATTCAACATACTGAAGTAACCTTAACTGAAGAGAATTTCAGACAGGCACTCAGGCTGAAAGATACTGCTGCTGATTCAATTTTGCTTGACAAAGAAATGGTGTCTCAGTGTTTAAAGGAAATGGGATACATCACTGTTTCTCCTCCCACTATGAAAGCTCTCATTCCGCCGTACTGGAGAATGCTGGCACATTATTTGCAAAAATGTGTCATTGCAAAGAAGAGCTCTACGGATCAGCTGAACCAAGTGCACACCCATGCAATGGTGTCACTAATCAGAGGTGTTCGGTTTAACTGGTCTAAGATGATTTTTGAAGATGTGAAAGCTGTTGTGTCTAGGGATAAGAAGTTTGCTGCAGTTCCCAGGTTTATCCAGTCTGTTATGGATTCGAGATACCCAAACCTGAGGAAGACCAATAACACCCATGACACAAAGCCAATGGGTATTGAAGTGTTTCCTATGATTAACCCAAAGAAGAAGTTGTCAGATCAGATGCCATTTGGAGAAAAGTTTGGTGAGTTTGCAGAAATAGTAAGAGAAGAGGTTCCGGTTAACAGAAATGCAACCATTGATGAAGAACATAATATGACTCATCCTTAGCAGAAAGTGGTTGATCTTCCTGATGACTCTGATTGGGAAGAATTTGATTTGAATGATGTGAGGATAGGAGCACTTAATTTTGAGGGTGACGAGTCACTAAACTATGATACATATCTGGATGATTTTGACATTGAGGATGTTGAGACCGAGACAATAGAGACTCCATTGATCAGAAAGCGGAAAGCCACAGAGGATCCTCCCCTCGGTGCTTCTGTTACAGATGATTTGACTGAGATGACTGAGACTGTGTCAGCTGCTACACCACACCACACTGAAGGCTCTAGTGACCCAAGGAGAAGAAGACTTGATTCTTATGTGCCACCAGTCATAAGTTCAAGTGCTGGTCCGTCTTCTTCTCAGCCCACAGCCCAAGACAAGGGAAAAGCTGTAGAAACCCCTGAGTTCAGATTGGAGAGGGAACTCAGAGCAGAGATAGAAGAATTGAAAGCCCAGAATGCTACTCAAAGTGAGATCATTGGTGATCTAATTGATATTCAGAAGGCTCACAATGCTGAATTGGAGAATCAAAAGAAGGTGAACAGAGAATTCTCAAGGCAGTTTAGAGAACTTCACAAGCTGATCAGGCAGCTGAATTCAGAAAGATCAAGGCAAGGAGATAGAGTTGAAAGAGGATCGGGTGTAGGTGATTCCTCACAATCACCAGTATTTGACTTTGAAGCTGATATTCCTGATGAAACTCAACCGAGTTTACCTGATGCCTCGAGTGAAGATAAAGATACCAGGGATAGAGATTATATGACTATTCCCGCTTCTGACTTCGATGGAGGTTGGGAGTCACAAACATTTGCCTATCCACCTGAGAGGTATCTAATTCAGCTGGGAGAACATTATCATGATAAACAAGGCATTACTGCACCAGTGAAGACATGGATGTTTGATGGTGAAAAGAACATGTTCGTAATAAGAAGAAGGGGTCAGTATCCATTAGAGTATTACAAAAGTTGGACTCAATTCTACTCCTGGACGAACGTGGATTTGACTATGTTATATCAGGCTCCATTCTCCAACCCGTCAAACAATGATCAAGCCACGTATTTCTATAAGAAATTGGAGAAAGCTGTGAGGAGCAAGTTTAGGAGGTTTGAGGATTTTCCTCATAAGAAGTCGTATGTGATTAAATACAGAAAAGTTTTTAAATGGGATGGAAAGAAAAGTGTCCCAGGGAAGGAAGGTGAGAAGCTCAAGAAGTTTACAAATGTCTTGTATCCACCTACAGACAAGACAAAGACGATTCCTCTTCCCATGAGACATCCTGAAGACTGCCTGCATGACTTTCAGACATGGGCATATAGTGATTATTCTGGCGAAGCAAAGATTCTCTGCAAGTCCCAGACGATTAAAGTCATGGAAGTTCATGATCTGATGCGATTCCATAAGAAAGACATCCTGGTCTTAGCTAAACATCAGATTGAGTGTAGCCCAGACACAGAAGAATATGCAAAGTGTTACACTCGGGCAGTAGCTGAGATTGTAGCCAAGGAGCTCTGGTATGATCCAGCAACTGTGAATTTGTCCAAGAAGTTCAGAATGTGAAGACAGTCTAATGCTAAAGCCTAGGGGAAGATTGTAGAGACCTGAAATTTAAGGCTTTTGCATTAGATTGATTTGGGCTTGTTTAGTGTTTTTGAGCTAGTATTAATATGTAATTGGGCTAATATGTGTTTGGGTTTGGGGTCCGAATTGTATAGGGTGGGCCTAAGGGTTTCGAAAATCCCTTAGCTATAAATAGGATATCTTTATGTTTAGAAAAGGTGGCTAGTGTTTTTGGTGTTAGTGGTGATTATCGAAATTCTCCCTTGAGAATTTCGATCAAGGTGTAAGCAGATTCCAGTGATCAATACAATCAGTTTGTCTTCTAATCGGTTTGTTTACTTGCTTTATTATACTTTTCGATTATAATCTTTCACTGTTTTTCTTGAATCAACCAGTTAAACCGGATTCCGCACGGTTTCACTAGTCTAGATATCGCGTGAGGGTTTAAATTGATCCTTACATGATCACTCTCCTATGCTTTTGAAGTTTGGGAATAGATGTAAGCAGAAAGTGAAGGCTTTTAGATTTTTGAACTATTTAACTAGGAAGGATGAATTTCATGAGCTTGTTGCTAGGGGCTGGGATAAACACTGCTTGGGTTTTAAGATGTTTGGTCTTGTGTCTAAATTGAAAGGTTTAAAGAGGCCTTTGAGGAATTTGAATTTCATGAATGGTAACTTGTTTGAGAAGACTGAGAAACTGAAAAATGAGTTGGAAAGAGTTCAGAGAGAAATGGTGGATGACCCTGAGAATGGGTCCCTTAGAGATGAGGAATTTGTGTATCTAAATGCTTATAAAGATGCTCTCATTGATGAATACCATTTTAATAAACAGCAAGCTAAAATTAAATGGTTAAAGGATGGTGATAGTAATACTAGATATTTTCATGCATCTGTCAAGGAAAGGAGGACTAGAAGAAAGGTTGCTATGGTGAGAGATGTTGATGGGGAGGAGTATTATGGGGATCAAATTGGTGATGCCTTTGTGAAACACTTTAGTAATTTTTTAGGCAAGAAAGGTTCTGTTGTTGCTATTTCCGATCCAGAGTCCCTGTTTGTTAATGTAATTCTTGCTGATATGGCTGATGCCATGGTAACTCCTGTTACTAAATCTGAGATTAAAGAGGCCCTAATGGATATTGATGATGATAAGGCCCCTAGGCCGGATGGGTTTACTTCACAGTTTTTTAAATCAGCGTGGGGAGTGGTCAGAGATGATTTTTGTGAGGCCATAATGGAATTCTTTAAGAATGGAAGGCTGTTAAAGGAATTGAATGCCACTGCTATATCTTTAGTTCCTAAATGTAATAATCCTTCATGTGTTACAGATTTCAGGCCAACTGCTTGTTGTAATGTCATTTACAAATGCATTAGCAAAATCTTGTGTAATAGGATAAAGGGTGTTCTTGAGTTAATTGTGGATGAGAATCAGAGTGCCTTCATTCCTCGAAGGCAGATTAGTGATAATGTGTTGTTAGCTCAGGAATTAGTGAGGCACTATAATAGAAAGAGTGGCTGTGGTAAGGTGGCTTATAAGATTGATATCCAAAAAGCCTATGACACAGTGGATCTAAATTTTCTCAAGTTTATTCTTGGTAAATTTGGGTTTCCTTTGACTATGGTTAACTGGATTATGGAATGTATTTCAACAGCCTCATTCTCCATCAATGTTAATGGTCAGCTTCAAGGATTCTTTAAAGGAATGAGGGGATTAAGGCAGGGTGATCCATTGTCTCCTTACCTTTTTACTTTGGTGATGGAGGTGTTAAATCTGATTATTAAGAGGAAAGTGGCAAATGAGGAGTGTTTCAAATATCATTGGAGGTGTAAAGATCTCATATTAACACATGTGTGTTTTGCTGATGATTTGATGCTTTTTTGTAATGCTGACAGGTACTCGGTTCAAGTTCTTAAGGATGCCCTTTCTGAGTTCAGTAATGTCTCAGGCCTTATTCCCAACTTGTTGAAGAGTACAACTTTCTATGGTAATGTCAAAGATGCTACAAAGCAGGTTTTCAATTCAATCATGCCTTTTAAATCTGGGAAGCTGCATGTTAGATATTTAGGGGTTCCCCTACTTTCTAGTAGGCTTGTGTATATTGAATGTATTATGCTAATTGAGAAAATCAGGAAAATATTGGATAGTCGGAAGAATAAATTCTTATCTTTTGCTGGTAGATTGCAGCTTGTTAAGTCTGTGGTGTTTTCATTAGGGATTTATTGGACTTCAATGTTTATTCTTCCAGTTAAGGTTCTTGATGAAATTGAGGGAATGATGAGAAATTTCCTGTGGGCTCAAGAGACTAGTGCTAGGGGGAAGGATAGAGTGAGGTGGGACAGGCTGTGCAGGAATTGGGAGGCTGGGGGGCTTGGGATTAGATCTTTGAGGTTAATGAATAAAGCCCTCATTGCTAAGCATATATGGAATTTGGTGTCAGGTAAAAATTCAATATGGGTCAAATGGGTTAAGGTGCATTTGATTGTTGATAGGAACTTTTGGAGTCTGCAGGTAAAAGATCGGCTAAGTTGGTCATGGAGGAATATTTTACATTGTAGAAAGCTTATTAAGCCACATATCTTATTTGAAATTGGATCTGGAAAGGAGCTGAATGCATGGCATGATCGGTGGCATGAGTTAGGTCCACTTGATATGTATATTAGTAATAGGGAAATAAAGAGGGCTGGATTTAATGACAATTCTTCAATTTATGATATTGTTAGTAATGGTAGGTGGAATTTTCCTGAGGAATGGTTCAATATGTATCATGTGTTGAATTGGATCCAATGTCCTGCTCTTGTCAATGATAAGATTGATAGAGTCAGATGGATTAGGACTGATGGGGAGTTGGTGGAATTTAGCACTGCATGCTGCTATGATGATTTGATGGGTGTTCATCCTGTTTTGGGTTGGACTGGTAGTGTTTGGTTCTCCCATAAGATCCCTAGGCATGCCTTTGTCCTTTGGATGGCAATGCAGTTCAAATTATCAACTCAAGATAGGCTGGATAAGTGGTCTAGGGGAAATAAACTTAAGTGTGTTTTTTTGTAATGAAAAACCTGACAGTCATAACCATCTTTTCTTTGAGTGCAGGTTCCCTGCCCAGATTTGGGCCAGAATGAAACAAAAGGCTAGGATGAATGATGCTCCTAACTTTTGGAAATTCATGATTTGCTATATGAGTTCTTTGCCTAAAGGTAGGTCTATTTGGGTTGTTATATAGAAACTAACTATAGCTGCTGTTGTTTACTTCTTGTGGCAGGAAAGAAACATGAGGATGTTTCAGAATAAAAGTAGAACTGTTGATGTGGTGAAATTTTTAATTACTGAAGCTGTTAGGCTCAAGCTAAAAGGGAATACGATGAAATTCTCTAACCAGGTTCTATTGGTTGATGGTATATGGCATTTTCTTCCTTACCACCTTTCCAATGAGGTTTAGTTGTGAAAGGTTATGGCATTTCTGGGGTTTTATGATTTTCTTTTGGGTCCTTTTGTTAAATAAATGGCTTATGTGGTTTAGGGACTGGGGGGGTATATGGTATAATTTTATTGAAGTATTGACTAAAAAGCTCCTGTGGGTAGTCATCTGGCACATTTGTGTGTCCTCCTTAATCTTCACTTCTGTTTTGTTTTTCGTGTCTTCTGCTTTGTGGCAAAGACTTTTTTGTGTCAGTTACTCTCATGCACAGTTGGGTTTGATAAGATTGCTGTGCATGTCTGCTTTGATGGTTTGGTGGCTTAGGTTTAGTAAGCATGGTGTATGCTTTTCCCTTGGTGATGAATGGCTGGAGCAGATCTGGGACTATAGGTTCTTCTATTTTGGTCTTATTTTTCACTTTTGTAGCTCAAACCCTTGGTCTGTAAACCTCTTTTTTTGGAATGACTTTTTTCATGCCTTTTCTTGGTTTTCAATATTGAGTCTGCCCATTTGGGCTATGGGTGGTGGGACTTGGTGGGAAGGAAGGTGGTGGAGAGGAAGGGCTCTATATATTGAGGGAAGGTTTGGGGTGGGATTATGGAGGGTTTTTGGTACACTGTGCACGCTACAGAACACATTCATGACATCTAGAGGGGAAGGAGGGGAGCGTATGGGATATTTTATTGAGGAAGGAGCTGAGAGGCCCTTTGGGGATAGATATTTTAGAATTTGGGATTGGGGGGGGGGGTATTTGGGGAAATTATGTTGAAGCAGGGACTAAAAAGCTCTTGTGGGTAGTCATCAGGCACATTTTTGTGTCTTCATCAGTTTTCCTCTCTTCTTTGTTCTTTGTGCCTTTTGCTTTGTGGCAAAGGCAGTTTTGTGTCTACTATTCTTATGCTCAGTTGGATCTGTTGAGATTACTGTGCATATCTGCTTGGATGATTTTGTGGCTTAGGTTTCGTAAGCATGGTGTATGCTTTTCCCTTGGTGATGAATGGCTGGAGCAGGTCAGGGACTATAGGTTTTTCTATTTTGGTCTTATTTTTCTCTTTTGTAGCTCAAACCCTTGGTCTGCAATCCTTTTTATTTGGAATGACTTTTTTCTTGCCTTTTCTAGGTTTACATTATTGAGTCTGCCCTTTTGGGTTAAGGGTGGTGGGATCTGGTGGGAAGGAAGTTGGTGGAGAAGATGGGCTCTATATATTGAGGGAAGGTTTGGGGTGGGATTATGGGGGGTTCTTGGTACACTGTGCACACTACAAAACACTTACATGACATCTAGAGGGGAAGGAGGGGAGTGTATGGGACATTTTCTTGAGGAAGGAGCTGAGAGGCCCTGTGGGGATAGATGTTTTAGGATTTAGGGTGGAGGGCTAAAAGGGATGAGGGAGAATGATAACCATTCTTGTGGGCATATGATGAGTAGAAATGGGACGTGTGGTCCTGCTGTTGCCTGCTATGCAATAATTGACAGCTATAGATTTGATAATCCATCTGATGGGGGGGGGGGGGAAGTCTTATGGTGATCATAATTGGTTTGGTTTGGGTCAGGCACATTAATGGAGCTGTTTGTACGAGTGTCAGATGGCAGATGTGCTGGTATGTGGGCTTAAAAGTTTGGTTAAAGTTCAAAATGTGCAATTTATGGTGGCAGCAGGTTCATGAAGTGAGAATTGGGATTGAGTTTTCTGTTCCTAACTGGTTTAATGGTTAGGGAGGTCTGGGGGACTGTGATGTTCCACAGGTCTAGAGTGGTTCTATCTTTGAGGATGATTTACCACAGATGGAACAATTTGGTTGGCAATAGTTGCAGCAAAGTTTTTGATTTATGGGAATTTGAGAGGCTTTTACTCCATTCTATGTGTGTGATAAATGTAGCTTTACATCTGATGCTTCTTGGTGTAGTATGAGGAAGGATAAAAAGTGGGTGTCTTTTGTCTCAGTTGGTTTGGTGCTGCAAATTGTTTGGTTTATAATTGGTTGTTGGGTTGACGGGTTTGGATATTTTTGTTTTTGCCTCAACAAAACTGCATTATCATGAAGATTACTGAGGTGTTTTGGATGTTGATTTACATTGTGGCTATTGTGATTAGATGGGGCAGTGTGTATGGTCCTAGTGTGGCTGTTAGGGAGTTGCTGTGGAATGCTTTCCTAGTTGCAAGGGCTGACCTCGTGGCAGTTAAGACTTTCTGGTTCCTTTGTTGCTGGTCTTGGAAGACGATTTGCAATGCTATCAGTTGCTTGGCTTGGAAATGGGCTATTGTTTGTCAATGCAGGAATTCTTCATCTAAGAGTACTTGGTTGTTATGGAGAATTGTCATCTATCTGGGTTGTTTGTGTTGGTGCATTTCTTTTATTGTTGGCTTGTATTTTGGTTGTATTTCGGTTGTTAGGATTGTTATTTGGTGTTTCCATGTTCTCTTAGCTGTTAAGGTTGGGAATTGTCCAACCTAATGGTTTTGAGTGTCCTCTTCTTGTACTTTTCTGTTCTATTTATTCATTTTGCCGGGTTTTCCCAAAAAAAAAAGAGATTGAGATCAAGCTAAATTTAGAAGAAATTCTGGAAATCAGCCATAACGACCCGTGAAGGCCTTACGGGGCGTTACGACCAAGAATCCGAAAACCCTAATATTCCCTATAAATAGACTTTTTTTATTATAATGCAAGGGTTGGTGACTCCTGACGGCCAGAGACGTTTTTCCAGAGTTGTAGAGCTGTTTGGAAGGCAGAAGGAAGTAATCAAGACAACAAGAATTCCATAATCGTTAGTTTACGTTATTCGATTCGTAGTTAGCTTTAATTTTGAGTATGTTTTCGTTGTTTAGTCATATGATTAAATTGAATTTTGCCATGAGAGGCTAAACTCCACCATCATCATGGTGAAGATGAACCTTGTATTATGATTACTATGTTTGAATGAGTGTTTATGCGCTTGAATGCAAAACTGTGTTTGATTGATTATTATAGTTGGTACGTATGCATGCATGTTGAGATGGTTTATGATTTCGTTGTGTGGTTTTGTTAGTTTGTAGAAAGTCGCGAATCCTATAGGTTAATAATTATATCTTTAGGTCATAGGGTTTTGGTTGATATTTGGCCTGAGGCTGTATCCCGAGAGGGGTATTGATCATTGTTATCATGAGCTATGTTAATGTGTGTTCTGTGAATCTAGAGTCTAATTGCCTCTAAGGTTATAGGGTTTTGCCTGTCTTGTTATGTGCCATAAGTTAGATAACTTCGTTATGGTGGATGCTAGTTAGGAACTCTCTAATCAACATAGACTTAATTATTTGAATAGCACTATGTTGGGATTACTAAAATGTGTGTCTATAGCATTTTGGAGGTCTTAGACAGAGAGGCATATCTCTAAGCGTTGATTTGTCGGGCGTTCTGCATTAATAACTGGTTTAATAGAATTAGGTTGGATTTAGCAATTGACCTAGTTACCTTTAGGAAAAGTGAGCATAAACATGCATTCATAAGTAGTAATTGTGGCAAGGGGATTCTAAATCAAGATGATGATTTTAATATTATTTTCATTTCCACTATTCGTTATATGTTATTTGGTGTTAATTAAAAATGCATTGATTTCGTTAGTACGTGTTCCTAGTGTTCGACACTCAATTCTATTCTATATGATATATACTACACTGGTAGGCTATAGGTACACTTACCTGCTTGTGCATGAATTGTCCTTGTGATAGTTTTAGGTATATAAATTTAAAGCCCTTTTCATACAATAGTCCATCATTATTGATATACAATTCACGTGCATCAAAGAGATTTTGGCGTCGTTTCCGGGGAACACAAGCTCCTAACTTAATCAAATTCAGGTGTTTTATCACCACCAGTATTCATTCCTATGGATACTCCTGGAATGTCTATTGGATGGTATAATAAACCATCCATTGCATTATCACAATCTTGCATCATGAAACAGGAAATTAAGGCTACTGCCTTCGAAATCAACCCTGGTTTCATTACCTTACTCAAAAGCTCAGGGAAATTCTCTGTTTCTGACGATGAATCACCTATCACACACATCACTAATTTCGAGGAGGTCTGCGACATGTTCCAACTTCAAGAGATCACCCGAAGACGACGTCAAACTTTGCCTTTTCCCGCTTAGTCTTAAAGGAGCATCTCGACAATGGCTCATTTCCCTAAAACGCGACTCCATTACCAGATGGAAAGAGCTTCGCGACTGCTTCATCGAAAAGTATTTTCCATCGTCTCTTTCTATCCAAATTCGTTTTCAAATCTTGTCGTTCTTTCTCATAAAGAAGAAGAATCATTCAGTGACGTATGGGAACGATATCCCCTTCTTATTCGAAGTTGTCCTCATCATAAAATCACAGAGGGAGTTCTACTCAACACTTTCTACAGGGCAATTTTTCTAGAAACTCGTTTACCTTTAGATATGAGTGCCTATGGATCGTGGTTAGGACTAAGTCCCGAAAAAGCCCATGTCCTGATAGAAACCGCTACTAAAAATGAATGTCATTAGCCAAAGGATAAACCCCACCTTCGTTTAAAGAATATCTCCGCTCACGCCGCATCAGTAGAATTAAAGTTAATTACCCTTACAGCTACCATTAAAGGAATGCAACTCGAACGTGAAAAAGTGAGCACTATGAGAACTACATCTCAGTCTCAACTCACGAGAGAATTAATCTTAGTGAGAGAAGATATAAAGATGAACAGAGATGACATCGAGGAGCTTTAACAAATTGCATTATTAAATCAGCATCTACTTAGGGTAGAAGTTGCGCAGCAAAGCGAAGACATGATAAGAGTCATGATAGAGCTTAAACACCTGAGGGGGAGCTTCGGAACCACAGAACCTCAACCCCCTACAAGGAATACAAGGAGACAGAAAATATAGCCACTAGGAGCGGGAAGAGTGCAAGTAATGAAGTTGCTCAAGAAAAGGAACCAAGCACCTCCGAAACAACAATCGAAGAATCCACTAAAGAAAAATCAAGTGACAAGAAGGATTCACCCGAAGAACTTACCAAAACCAATGAGAAACCTAAAACATACACACCTCCTATGCCATTCCCTGAACGACTAAAGATGTCCTCGGAAGCAGTAAAGTTTAAGAGGATTCGGGAAATGATAGAACCACTGGAGATACGAATACCTCTCCTGGATGCACTAGATTACATACCACCCATAGAGAAGTTTATTAAGGGATATGCGGTCAACAAAAAGAAGTTCGAGGGAGTGTCTCATGTTACACTCAACCAAACATGCACGGCAGTATGTCAGAACGCTCTTCCATAAAAGAGAAAAGATCTAGGATGTTTCACTATCCCTTACCATATTCACGGTTGTGTTGTCAAAAGAGTGCTTGCTGACTTAGGGAGCCTGTATAAATCTCATGCCTTTTTCTCTATTCAATCAGCTCAACCTAGGAGACCTCCGACCTGTTCGGATGAGCATACAACTTGCAAATCGTACTATCAAATATCCTAGAGGACTTGCAGAAGACGTGATCGTGCAAGTAGGAGGTTTTACTTTTCCTGTAGACTTTGTCATATTAGACATGGCTGAAGATGAGAATGTTCCAATGATTTTAGGATGCCCATTATAAGCTATCGCACATATACTAATAGACGTTCAAAAAGGGCAACTGACGATGGACAATCTTTATCCATTAATATCGACCAGAAAATGGAATATGAGCATGAAGACAGCCTATATTTTCTACAAGATGAGGTGGTAAACAATGGAGAGACGATAGACACAAGTTGTGAGCTCCAACCTAATGAACCTCAATTATTGATGCAGTTAGATTCTAACGATACCCCTGCCTCTACTGACGAAGGTGAGCCCAAACCTTTCAAGTTATACTTCAATGCTAAAACAAACTGCTACCACGTGGAAGGCTCTACAGAACCCAACATGAAATCCTCGGTGGAAGAGCCACCTGAGGTAGAAGTAAAAGAACTCCCTGACCATTTAGAGTATGCATTCCTAGAAAAGAATTCTGAGTTTCCTGTAGTCATCTCCTCACATTTGGAACCTGACCAGAAGGAGAGACTTATTAAACTACTCAAAAGAAACAAGGGAGTTATGGCATGGAACATCATGGATATAAGGAAAAATGGATTTTAATAATAAAGTTATATCTTGTTGGGGGATAATAATACGAGTTTTGAAATTTCCTCACAATAATACGAGTTTTGTGGGTATTGGATTCTAAGATACACCGTTAGATTTTTACTAACGGAGTTAGTTTGTTACCTACGTGGCACCCGCTGTGGACTGTTTTCCTCCTACGTGGCACCTGACGTGGCACCTGCCACGTAGGCAACAGACTAACTCCATTAGTAAAAAACTAACGGTGTATCATTAGAATCCAATACCCACAATCTTGTATTATTGTAAGGAAATTTGAAAACTCGTATTATTATCCGCCAACAAGGTAAAACTTGTATTATTAAAATCCATTTTTCCTGGATATAAAAGGGATAAACCCATCTTTTTGTACTCATAAAATCTTAATGGAGGAATCATATAAGCCTATAGTTCAGCCACAGAGGCGTCTCAATCCTAATATACAGGATGTGGTATGAAAAGAAGTCTTGAAACTCCTAGAAACCGGATTGATATACCCAATCTCGGATTCTCCATGCGTGAGTCCAGTTCAAGTCGTCCCTAAAAAGGGAGGAATGATAGTCATCAGAAAGGATGATGAACTAATATCTACTAGAACTGTGACAGGATGGCGTGTGTGTATAGACTATCGTAAACTAAATGACGCCATTAGGAAATATCATTTTCCTTTACCCTTCATAGACGAAATGTTAGAAAGGCTAGCAGGACACAACTACTACTATTTCCTAGATGGATTTTCTGGATACTTCCAAATCCCGATTGCACCTGAGGACCAGGAAAATACTACTTTCACCTAACCTTTCGGCACATTTGCGTATAGACGTATGCCATTTGTGTTATGCAACGCCCCTGCTACTTTCCAACGCTGCATGATGGCAATTTTTGATGACATGATCAAAGACTCCATGGAAGTTTTCATGGATGATTTTTCAGTGTTTGGAGACAGCTTTGATCAATGTCTAGCCAGTTTAAAAAAGATCCTACCTCGATGCCAGGAGACCAACCTAGTATTTAATTAGGAGAAATGCCACTTCATGGTCAAAGAGGGCATAGTACTAGGAGAAAAGACATCCAAAGCAGTATTAGAGGTAGACAGGTCAAAAATATCAACCACTCTTCAACTACCTCCTCCTAAGAACGTTAAGGGTGTTAGAAGCTTCCTTGGTCACGCTGGATTCTATCGTCGCTTCATTAAGGGTTTCTCAAAAATTTCACAGCCTATGACTAAACTTCTAGAGAAAGATGTGGAATTCATCTTTTCACCGGAATGCCTCAAGGCCTATAACACGCTAAAGGAGAAACTTACAAATGCTCCGATCGTAATTGCACCCAATTGGACGCTTCCATTTGAATTAATGTGCGATGCTAGTGATTATGCCATAGGTGCAGTACTCGGTCAAAGAAAGGACAAGCACTTTTATCCAAACTATTACACTAGCAAGACGCTTAACGATGCACAAGAAAGTTACACAACTACGGAGAAAGAGCTCTTAGCTATTATTTTTGCTTTAGATAAATTTAGGTCATACCTCATCTTATCTAAAATTACCGTTTACACCGATCATGCGGCCATTAGATACTTGTTTGCGAAAAAGGACGCAAAGCCTAGGCTTATCAGATGGATCCTATTACTTCAAGAGTTCGATCTAGAAATTAAAGATAAGAAAGGAGCCGAGAACGTAGCAGCAGACTATCTCGCAGAAGAAAGGATCAACAATAAATTTCCAGGTGAAACCTTGATGCATATCAACATAAGAATAAACGATACACCATGGTATGCAGATTTCACCAATTATCTCTCCTGCAAATATCTTCGCCAAGACTCACCTATCAATAAAAACGTAAATTCTTTAGTGACCTAAAATACTATATTTGGGACGACCCCTACTTGTTCGAGATCGAACCAGATCAAGTGATTAGACGATGCGTAGATCGATATGAAGCAGATTCTATTCTTAGGCACTGTCATGAAGGACCAACTGGTGAACATCACGGGCCAAGCTATACTGCTAAGAAGGTCTTTGATGCGGGTTTTTACTGGCCTACCATATTTAAGGATGCTCAAGATATGGTTATTAAATGCGACCCCTGCCAGAAAGCTGGAAACATCTCGAAACGAGATGAGATGCCCCAGAAAGGAATCCAGATTTGTGAAGTGTTTGATGTTTGGGGAATAGACTTTATGGGACCCTTCCCAAGCTCGTATGGAAATAAATATATTCTAGTCGAAGTTTATTATGTTTCCAAAAGGGGCAGAGGCTCAAGCATTGCCTACAAATGATGCTAGAACTGTGGTTCGCTTTCTAAAGAAACTATTCTCTCGATTTGAAAAACCTAAAGCCCTGATAAGCGATACGGGGGACTCATTTCTCTGTAACGCTCATATGGAGAAAACTCTGAAAAGATATGGGGTTTCACATAGAGGTCTCAAAAGAATTCAAGAAAGGACTGTTGGTGGTAACCGAAAGGATTGGTCAGCAAAATTAGACGATGCGCTCTGGGCGTTCAGAACTGCATACAAATCACCAATAGGCACCACACCTTTTAGGTTGTTATACGGGAAAGTGTGTCATCTACCTATAGAACTAGAACACAAAGCCTATTGGGCCCTTAGAGCGGCTAATTTGGATCTTGAAGGAGCAGGCCAAAGACGCTACATTCAATTGCATGAGTTAGAAGAAATGAGGGATGATGCATACAATGTGTCCTCCAAATACAAAGAACATACCAAACGTCTACATGATCGTAACCTGCGAGAAGAAAAAGTATTTGAACCAGGAGACAAGGTCCTTTTGTACAATTCCCGACTAAGACTCTTCCCGGGTAAATTGCGATCAAGATGGACGGGACCATATCGAGTCAGAAGCGCATCCGCAAGTGGATAAGATGCGGTTATAAAGAAAGACGGGGAAACATTTCGTGTTAATGGTCAACGACTTAAACATTATTTAGGAGGACCTATAGAATAAATCGAGGACGAGGAATTCACCCTCGAGAAAACCACGTAATCGCACACGCATTACGAGTAAAGCTAATGACTCGTTAATAAACAAGCGCTTCAAGGAGGCGACCCGTTATCTTCTTTTTTTTTCTGTTTTGCTCTTTTTCTTTTCATTTTTCATTGCCATGTATCCTTTACACACTAAATTTGTACCAAATTAAGTGTGTGGATGGGGGAAAGTTTAAATTTTGAATTTTTTGAAAACCCGGTTGTCATGACTCGTGATCCCATCATGGGCCGTAATCAGCCTAAAAACGCTGATAACGTCGAACACTCTCTGTAATGGCATCAATTTTTACCAAACCACAAAATAATCGAGCTACGGGCGATTTGGGCGATTTCATCCCTCCTCCATCATCTTGCAACCTCCTCCACTCCATTTCTCTACAAAATCAAGATAAAGTTTGCTCGTATTCTTCGTATTTCGAATTCTAGGGTTTTGGGTGAACCTGAGGCTAAAACTTGCAAATTAGGTCAATACTCAAGGGGCTTTTTAGCCTTCTTAGGTCGCCTTACACTTAGAAATCTATATGCTCCATTGATTTGCAAAAATGGCTCAAATCCGTAGCCAATTGAGCATTTTTGGCGAAATCGCCTCAGTCACAACCCGGGACGCGGTCACGGGCCGTTCTGCACAAATTTTGAGAGTTTTCTGTTTGGCTGCTGTTTTGCAATTGTAAACAGGTTATGGCGGATCGAGCGGGCAAGAAAAGCAGAAAGAGACAACGGGGGACCATCTCACTCATGAGAAACCCCGAGGATCCCGAACCCTACGCACCACATCACCCGCATCAATGGCTAGAATTTAACTCGAGGAGCAACACCTACAAACGTACGGGTAGCAACATTGCAAAGTGCCCGACCAAGATGTACAGGATAGACTAGGGCTGGTTGGACTCACTAGGGCTCGTAGAGCATGTCAGAGGGATCATGCGTTCAATATTAACCAGATCCCAGTCTACAGAGAGTTTATTTTGGAGGTACTCCCCACCTTTCACTTCGACTCCCGCTCCGACAACCCCCGTAGCCCAGTCGCCGTTAATTCAGGCTTGGGGTGCTGATCGATCAATGTCCGTCATTGAGTTCGGTATGCATACCGGACTCATTGACATTACCGAGGGGGATGACTTGGAGTATGATTCGGGCATGTTATCCAGTGATTGGTCCGTAGTTGACCAGGGCACATTCTAGCAGACTGTGGCGGACGGTACCTACACCCGTGCCTCTGGCAGGTACAGATGGTATCGTGACCCTCTTCACCGATATATCCACCACCTCATGACCTACTTACTGCACGCCCGCTCGGCGTCCAACGAGCGGGTGAATACCTTTGAGATCTTCATCATGTATTGCCTTGTGCATTAGCACAAGTGCAATATAGCACACCTCCTTGCGACTGCTATGTCTTCCATTACTGCGTGCAGTAAGGAGTTGGCGTTTGGTCCTTACATTACACGGATCGCTCGCCATTATGGCATGCTTACTGATCAGGTCATCGCCGGTCTCACTCCTCACCCTGCAGCCACACCTCTAGGACATACCCAGCTCGCCAGTACTGATATTATAGAGCTACAGGAGGACGGTTCTTATCTCCTTGCACCCATTACGGAGAGGGTTGTTCCAGAGGGAAGTCAGGCTAGACAGCCCCCACCTTATACCTACCCCATTCCACCGGCCACATCTTCTACCGATAGGGGTGGTCCTGCCGAGCTCGAAGATATTCACCACTGCTTGCAGTGGTTGATTACAGAGGCCACCAGGGCGGCTACCAGACCCTCTGACCCTGTTATTCCATTCACACCTAGGGTACCTGCTGCAGGAGAGGGTGGTGATGATGATAAAGACGAGGGCGAGTCTTCACCAGTTGGTCAGTGTTGATGAGGATGATGATGAGGAGGACCTGGATATATAGTGGATGTCCCTTGACTTGATGATGCTTATTATGTTTGGTTCACTTTCTTTTGGTGATGTACTGGATACATTTTATTTCCTTTTGTTTGTTTATATTTATATTTTTGGATAACTGTAACCGAATAACACATCACTGATGATCATGTGATATATTTTGTTTTGGCTGATTATGTCTATGATGTGCTATGGTTGTATGATTATTTTAACTATTGTCATGCTATTACTATTGAATTGCAACTTCAATGACAAGTCTAGACATGTAGAAAGAGTTCAACAACATAGCAAAAGAATACGATGGGCTCAAGATTATCAAATTACAGGGAAGTTTTCCATTTCTCAAACGCAATTTTTATTGTTTATGTACATTGGGGACAATGTACGGTTTTAATTGTGTGGATGGGAGGCCAGGACCTTGGTTGTGTGATTATGCTGCATAAAGAAAACAAAATGACTTAAATTTTCAAAATTCACAAAAAAAAAATTCAATGTTTTACCGAAATTGTCAAACTTCCACAAGAACAAATGAGTTTCTGTTAACACGAAAGTACACCTTCTCAGTATAATCCACAGATTCGTCTAATGTTCTTGCATTACCACGTCTTTAGGTAGCAAGAACGACCTTACTAGACGAGCAGCATTCATTAAATTCATGATCAGGAATACCACCGGTACCTTGCAATTTAAATTATCCACCTACCCCATTCCCATGTGAGTTAAGCCTTAGTGTAGAAAAAGACCTGTCATAAAAGAAATACAAGACAGGGCATTAGGAGAAAAGAAAAAAAAAGCTAAAATAGCACATGAGGGATGTCAAATGTTTAGAATTTCTTCTAGGTTTATGTTGAGACCATAAGCCTTGAGTTTGCTTTGGATCTTTTCCGGGTCATCAATTGCCCGAAGATGTTGGACTTTCTACATAACTCCAACATATTTATCCCACTCTCCTTACTACAAAGATCCCATAAAAAGAGAAAAATATCAAAGCCCAGCTCATCAAAAGTCAATATGACTCAAGAAAAAAAATATATGTGCCTATAGTACTAAATAAATCACAATGAAAAGTTCTGACATGGTTGTACGTATACACCAAGATATGCGTTAGGGTGGTAGCTCATACACCCGTATCTTTGAGCAGCGTTTGAACTTCTTCCCCCCTTCTTTGGTCAGATCCATTAGTAGTACTCGGCGGCGTGATCGTTATATAAACTCAAGAACGTAACTGAACTAACTTGACTTGAGAGTTCACTAAGAATTACACCTAGAAAGTCGAGAGAAAATGGTAAATGAGTAAGCTTCGAGAAATATTGCAAGAAAACTAGGGGTATTATTTGTGATTTTCATTCAGTTTCTTATGCTTGTCGAGTTTTGGTCTAGTATTGTGGTAAAATCCTAAGGGCTTAACAAATGTGATGCAGTATATATCAATGTGACTGAGATGTCGTTGCAATAATGTTGATAGAAAAATTCTAGGATTGCTCAGGGACGAGCAATGTTCAAGTGTGTGGATGTTTGATGTGCTTCAAACATAACATGTTTTATACACATTTTCACACATCTTTTGGTTATTTACTGGCTATTTCCTGTCATATTTAATGTAAAATTGCCTAGTTTTAGCAAAAACAGGATTTCAGGCACCGAAATGGTGAAGTCATGGATTTTAAAAGAAAAATAGTGAAATTCTCGAGCTAGAACCGGAATACACATTTTCTTGTTGCCCAAGATTGAGATCGAGCTAAATTTAGAAGAAATTCTTGAAAATCAACCGTAACGACCCGTGAAGGCATTACGGGCCGTTACGACCAAGAATCTGAAAATCCTATTATTCCTTATAAATAGATTTTTTCGTTTCTAATGCAAGGGTTGGTGACTCTTGACGGCCAGAGACATTTTTCCAGAGTTGCAGAGCTGTTTGGAAGCTAGAAGGAAGTAATAAAGACCACAAGAATTCAGTAATCGTTAGTTTTTTTTATTCGATTCATAGTTAGCTTTAATTTCGAGTATGTTTTCATTGTTTAGTCATATGATTGAATTGAGTTCCGACATGAGAGGCTAAACTCCACCACCATCTTGGTGGAGATGAACCTTGTATTATGATTACTATGTTTGAATGAGTGTTTATGTGCTTGAATGCAAAACTGTGTTTGATTGATTATTATATGTTGGTACGTATGCATGCATGTTGAGATGGTTTACGATTTCGTGGTGTGGTTTTGTTAGTGTGTAGGAAGTTGCGGAATCCTATAGGTTAATAATTATATCTTTAGGTCATAGGGTTTTGGTTGATATTTGGCTTGAGGCTGTATCCCGAGAGGGGTACGAATCATTGTTATCATGTGCTATGTTAATGTGTGTTCTGTGAATCTAGAGTCTAATTGCCTCTAGGGTTATAGGGTTTTGTGTGTCTTGTTATGTGCTATAAGTTAGATAACTCTGTTATGGTGGATGCTAGTTAGGAACTCTCTAATCAACATAGACTTAATTATTTGAATAGCACTATGTTAGGATTGCTAAAATGGTTGTATATAGCATTTTGGAGGTCTTAGAAAGAGTGGCATATCTCTTATCGGTGATATGTCGGCCATTCTGCATTCATAACTGGTTTAATAGAATTAGGTTGGATTTAGCAATTGACCTAGTTACCTTTAGGAAAAGTGAGCATAAACATACATTCATAAGTAGTAATTGTGGCAAGGGGATTCTAAATCAAGATGATGCTCTTCATATTATTTTATTTCCATTATTCGTTATATGTTATTTGGTGTTATTTACATTTGCATTGATTTCGTTAGTACGTGTTCCTAGTGTTCGACACCCGATTCTATTCTGTAGGATATATACTACACTAGTAGGCGATAGGTACACTTACATGCTTGTGCGTGAATTGTCCTTGTGATAGTTTTAGGTTCATAAATTTAAAGCCATTTTCATATAATAGTCCATCATTATTGATATACGACTCGCGTGCATCAGTTGCTAAGAAATTAATTGCAACAAAAAAGGAATTGGCCGAAGCACAACAGAAGATTTCTGATTGAAGATTCAAGTAATTGATACAAATCAACTTCTGAACAATGTCACAAATTCACAATCATTCACAAATGTCTTAGCAAAAGATAGAGAATTTGAGAGAGTGTTTGATAGGACGGTCACTTCTACGAGAAGATTCAGTCTCATATTGATATTGATGAGATGATTTTCTATGCAAAGAAGGGTGTTCAAGAAGTTAAAGCTTATTTTTTTCTCGATTGGCGAAGAACGGGTGTAAAACCGATTTGTCCCGATCTAGTGATTTGTACACCGAATTCGAAATGAAAACAACCCCGAACTAAAGAACATGAAAATGTAAATTAATCTCCATTTATAGGTCAAACTGGATCAATGTTTACATGAATCAACTCGTTAAAATGTTACTGGAATTCATCCATCTCACAAACTCAAAACAGAAATATATATGGAGGTCCAGTTTGGATCCACTTCGGTTGGCTTCAATCTTGAGTTCGTATGTCATACGTCCATCTTGAATTCACTAGATGTTATTCATAATATAATTTATCATATGTGAGATATCATATCTCACATATAAAACTCCTAAGTAAAGGAAAATAACAAAATCAACCCTAAAACATTAATTTAACCATTTTAACTATATCAACTAACGACACTAACTAGAATACGCACACGTCCCACATATTTTGCACTAACAAACTCCCCCTTGACGTGTGCTGTATCAGATCATCAAACTTAGAATGTGTTGTTAGTTAATGTAGGGTAGGCATGGCAGGAACATGACTGTGTCAACTGAACCACTTGTGAAAGATATTTCAATAGCCCCCCCTTTCACCATGCTTGTGAATCAATCTTGTAACCTACCATTTCAAAAGGCAAAATCTCATTTGGAGAACCAAGATGTATGTTTTGAAAATTTGTTCTTCGTATTTTGTGTCGATCAATCGAAAACAAACAAGAAATTATTTTTTTTTTTACTTTTACAAAGTTTATGCTAAAACACACCAAAAATCTTTTTGATTTTTCTGAAATGAAATATAAAATGCAATACAAAATCAGACTCTATTTTTTATTTTGCGAGAAAGATCATGACGCGAGATCATATCAGACATAACGCATCTAGCACATTTCAATTTCGGCCTTAATTAGCATGCAAGCCAAGATAATCGCAAATACAACATTTATGTTTATTTCAGCACAAACCAATCATATTTATCGTTTTCAGACATGCTTAAGGTAATATTATCATGCACTGATAACTCGGACTCCATTCTATCAGAAATACCAGCAAATCATCATGTTTATCATATAGAAGCAATATTCTTAGAGATTTAATCATCCTTGACGAGTCATGCAAAAATAAAGCAGAACCCCAAGTACCTAGCAATCAGGTCGGTCTTGTGGACATGCAGAGAAAGCCCAAGTATTTGAGAAAATAAGAAAGCAAAACAAGTTGAAGTTGTATAATTCAGCAACAATCAGGTATATACTCCCGTACACGCAGAGAAAGTCCGATGAATTATACGAAACACCAAGAAAAATAAAGCAGAACCTCAAACGAACAACAATCAGGTCGATCTTTCGATACGCAGAGAATGTCTGATCGTTTGAGAAAATAAAGAAAATCAAACAAGTTTAAATCTTTTAAAATAAAAACATGCATTCATCAGGATATCTCTTATTCTATTTTTGTCTGAATCATCACACAACATTCATCAAGAAGCAAACAACCAAAGATCATCAGGCAAGGTTTATGTTCTAATGTACTGTCATTTCTTGCACATTCACAGCTTATGCAAGTACCCACAAACTTTAGACTCAATCTATCCAAGGCAGATAACGTATATTCTGATGTACTATCATTTCTTGCTTTTATCGGATCAATTTCTCAATTTTTCATTTTTGTTATATTTTCCATAATTTCTCCCCCTAAAATTCAACAAACTCTATTTTTTGAATTTTCCAAAATATATCCCCCTAAAAATATGAAAGAAAGAAAATGAATAACAAAAATGAAAATGATCAATCAACACTTGACACATTTTGGAAAATGATATTTTTAAAAATCAATTTTTCAAAGATAGGAACGATGCAAATTTAACAACCACAAGTGTCCCACTGTCAGCAATCTTTTAATTACTAACAACCCTTCTTGAAATACCTGCAAACACTGGAAAATAATAAGTTCGTAAACCCCCGACCCTCATCCATATTTGTGGTAGGTCATCCAGTGTCTTGAACAAAATTCATGTTGCCTCTCGAGACAATCTTTGGTCTCCATTCCATTTTTGCTTTTGAATTTTTGAATGCACCGCTTTTGAATGATGAACGACAAACAGAACTGCTATCCAGAGATTCAGAAACAACTTTCTTTTTCTAGAAAATTTTACTCTTGGGCATTGGTTGATTGAAAATTATGCCATCAGAATCAACAAACTTTGTATCTTTGGCATATGATGATGAGTTATTGAAATTCATATGACAATTATAAGCAAAATCTCCTTTTTGATGACAAGTATAACAACATCGACGATTACATTAATCAGTCGATCAATCATCATAAATCGTTAGTTTTCTTTATTTTTGTAGGTTTTTGAAAACATTTTTCAAATAAAGGATCATAAAAACTTGAATCATCTCCATAACCAAAGAAATTAGCTGTATGATAAAACCTGTTTGATGTATCGGATTTAAAATTTGTTTTCTTTTTGAAAAATATGGTGACCAAACATCATATTTTGAGGTTTTACCAACAACCGGCTTCTTATAAACGGGCTTTCGTTGGTTTTTCTGATTTTGTCTAACAAGTACCTCATTGAGAATCATTGAATCGGATGATGATGATTGATATGAACCACGTGAAGATTTTGTCGAATAGTACAATCAAGAATCACATGTCCCGTCTTGTTGCAGTAAAAGAAAGCTCTCCCATCAGTCGACTTAGGAGATGACATGGATTATGTTGACATTGTAGAATGTTTAGAATAATTACTCTCTTAACGCTCTAACTTAGAATTCTTCGACAGAAACTCAGCATCAAGTTCACACATGATATGATTTGCAACTGTAATCTCCTTTTCTTTGTGAACCCTGATATCCTCCATAATTTCTTTTTTCTCAAACATATCTTGGAAATCACTTCCAACATTCACATTCTTGTCTTTTCTTTCATATCCCAATCCACCATTCTTTTTAGATTTATCTAGTACTCGCTTAGGTTTCTCATGACCTTATTTGGTAAGTTTTGTAAATTCAGACTTGATTCCTTTCAGATCATTCTTCTCGGAAATCAATGAATCATCTATCACAATCTCTGAAAACTTGGGAACCTTCACGTTTCCTGGAATTCCTTGAAAAATCTTTTCTTTATCAAGAAATGTAGATTTGGAATCAAAGTTAGGAACAATGCTTGAATCAAATCTTTCTTCATCCTTTTTCTTCTGAGATTTCAACTTTTTCTTGTTTCCTGACTTTGTATCAGCAAACTTTGAATAATCATTTTGTTCTTCATTAGCTTCTAAAGAATTGACAGAATTTTCAATAACCACAGGAAATGGAACGCGCTATAGAATAACATCACCAAACATCTGTTAAAAATTCTTATCATTACACAAGTAACTTCTGAAAGATTGAGAATTTGTAAAATTATGCAACTGCCTCTTCAGATCCAGGATTTCAATATGCAACTCATAAATTTTTGTTTGAGCCAAAGCTAATTCCTTTTGAGAATTAATGAACTGCTCAGAAGCATCATTTTTCGTATATTCTTCTCTTCTTAGTTCATCATGAGCATCACATGTCTCTTGAATAAAATTTTTCCATTTTTGTTTATAAATCTCAACATTTCTCTTCAATAACTTGTTTTCTTCAATCAATTCAGCTTTAGCTTCAACCAAAAATGTGTTCTCATTATGAAGACTCACAGCTTTTGCAGCAAATTCATCACTTTGTACTTGATGATAATCAAGCTTCTCTTTTGACTTAACAAAAAGAGCATCAAAATCTTCAGCAACTTCCTTGGCTTCAGCTTTAGCTTTTTCACATTCTGTCTTGGAGCTCTCTAATTCTTTCTTAACCATGTTGAGTTCTTTAGTTAACAAACTCATTTCTAGTGACAGTCTTTCATTCTCGCTGTTTAGACCAACACAATCTTGACATTTCACACTTACATCTGGTTGATCTTTTGTAACACCCTCAGAAACATTATGGATATTCTTCATATCATCAGACAATGTACTCGTCTCACATTTTTCCTTCAAAGCATTCCATTTATCTTTAGCAGTGTAGTACATTGTGAAATGATTGACCAAATCTCTTGACATAGCAGTTGTGAGAATGTCTTTGGCTTTTTGTTCTTTATCAGTATATGCCTTTTCTTCTAAAGAAAGAAATCTATGTAACTTTTGTAACATCCCAAAATTTGATAGAATACGTAGCTACTATGAATAATACAGGTGATATATGTGTTAGGTAGATAAACATGATGAAACTGGTAGAAAATGCATGTTTACCCATTACCGGGTGATAAATAAATCAACGATAACATTGCATGAATGATACACGTGTTAATTTATAAAATGAGATAAGGAAATAAAAATAATATGTGTTTTATATCAAAGATAATTGATATATATGATATTGGCATGAAAAACGTAGCTAAACGTTTATATGATAGGAATGATTGGTAACCGGGAGAAAATGCCTTTACGTGATTACCTTATATTAAATACATGTGTAAAAATATATTTGAATAGAATGGATGCATGTGAAATATTCATTTGATGAGCATATATGTGGAAATACATGTTTAATTAGTTAAACGTGTGAAAATGCAAGTTAAATAGTTAACGGAAAAGTATAAGAGCTAAAAGTGTAATTTATGTAAAGTTATGAATACTTACGGATATTATACGTATCTATAACTTTTATAAGTGTCCCGAGGCTTATAAAGTATTATAAAAATATCCTAAAGTGGTTCGGAACATAAAATAATAAGTGTTGTAAAGTTAGAGGGGCCAAAGGTGTAAATAATGATAAATATATATAAATATATATATAAAAATATATATGTATGTATACGTATATCATCGAGAGTGCCCCGAGCCTTAGAAACTTTATTAAACATGTTTTATAATAGTTCGGTACATAAAATAACAGTTCGGTAGAAGTTTAGGGGTTAAAATGTAAAATAAACCACAGGGACTAAAACTGTCATTCACCCAAAGATGGGCCACGTATCGCGAAGCCCCTAGGCACGCCCGGCGCGATACGCGAGCCGTGCCAGTGGTGATTTTGGCCGTGGCTCGAACATGCAGCCAACGTTTGGCCACCGTAACGTGTCATTTCAGCCGGATTACTCACCTACGAACGTGGAGGGACCTTGGGCGACCTCGGCTACTATAAAATGGACCTCAGATCGGCCATAACAACTCGCCAATTCACGAGATTTATCTCCCATAAACCCTAAGCCTCATCCGCCATCTATCTCTGCAAAATTCGAGCAAACCAGGAGGAATTAGGAGGCCATCTTCTGCAGTTCTACATACTTTGGTATGATCTACAATAGCCCTCTATCAATTTTAAATAATATTGTTGTTATGATCGAGTTCTAGAAATGGGTTAAAGTTAGGGTTCTTGAGCTTAAATCATCAAATTCGATCAATCGGGCGGGAGTTAGGCTCTGAATTTTTGTAGATACTCTTAAAATAATGTTATATAAGAAAGCCCTACGTTAATTTCATCTTTGGGGAATGTTTGATATTTATTTAAAAATTATATGAAATTAGGGTTTTCAAAAAGGGGATTTTGCTAAATTGACCAATCGGGACTATATTAGGGCTTGGTATTTTTAGGAATATTATAAAATGATATTATTGTAAAACCACGAGACGATCTTACTACAGCATGATTTGGTAATCGGATAACAACAAGATGTAAATAAAGCTTTGCTTTATTGATTCACTTAGAGAATACAAGCTAGAGAGAGAAACACCTTCAGTTACACACAGTTAAGAGATATAGAAATGACAGAACGAACTAACTCTCTCTAACACGAACTATTTATAGTTACTTAGTCATAAGCCAGCGGATCACCAGCAGACCATCTGGTCCGCCGTATCAACTGGTCCGGCGGATCATGTGATCCGGCCAGATGACTAACTAACTCACACAGATGCTCTAGATAAGATACAATACACGAGACACACGTTAGCATAGGAATATGCTCTAACAAAATCCCCCTTAACGTGTAGTGTATCTATGTTCTAACTCAACTTCAGTCTTCAATCTTCAGCATGACTGCATTTGATCTTCAACTTGAAATCTTGTCAGAATTAGAGCTTGCATGGCTGGATCAATCTTGAAAAAAAAACTTTGAACTTCAAGATCCACTTGTGAAAGATATAACCTACTCTCCCTTTCACCATGCTTGAGTCATCTCACTCAGATAACCTGCGATTTCAAAAGACAGAAACGCGGCTTTCCTTTCTTTTGAAAATTAATTTAATCTTGGCGCAAAACTTCTCTTCGAGAATCCAAGATATAGTTTTGAAATTTTGAATTTTGTATCAAGTATCGATCGGTCGAAAACAAATAAGAAACAAAATCTTTTTGGCTTTTTGAAACTTTATATCAAAACACACCGAAAATCTTTTTGGATTTTTCAAATATGGAACATAAATGCAATACAGAAATGAAATACTGAATCACACACTATTTTTGCCTTTTGCGAGAAAGATCACAACTTGGGATCATATTGGTCATGACATGCTGGACTATACTTCAATTTCAATTACTTCAGCACATAAGTCATGTCAATTACTGGTATAATTTGTCCATTTTAAACTCAGGCACAATCATACTCATAACATCTGGATATGTTATTGAATTGATTAGATTTGCTTTGACCAGTGTACCCCATACTATCAGACATATTCAGATATGTTTTTGCTTTTTATATCACACTTTGTGATTTCATTTGTGATTTAATCACATAATGATTGTATACATGATTCAGTCAACTGTGTTCCATGCAAAAAGAAATAAGAGCGTTAAATCGTCTACCTTAAGGTCGATCTTTCGATACGCAGATAAGGCCTCGGATTTAACAAAATAAGAAAATAAAACAAGTTGAAATTGTATAACTCAACAACAATCAGGTCGGTACTCCCGTACACGCAGAGAAAGTCCGATGAGTTATACGAAACACCAAAGAAAATAAAGCAGAACGTCAAACGAACAACAATCAGGTCGGTCTTTCAACACGCAGAGAAAGTCCGATCGTTTGACAAAATAAAAAAAATCAAACAAGTTTAAATCTTTGCAAAATGAACACATGTATACACAGTGACTTCTCATTTTCTTTTTCACATATCTTTTCTTTGATATCATGAGATATGCATCAAGATGTTATCCACTTGGTCAAGCATTAGTATTTAATGTGTTTATCACATCTGAATACTTTCTGATTTAATGCCGAGCCTACCAAATACATCAAACAATGATCTTATGGCTTTTTCATCTATTTTATCCATGAGTCAGACATGTAAGCCAATGTACCATCATTTCCCAATCATGTCGGATACAATTTATCATTTTTCCATGTTTTTGTATTTTCATGTTTTTCAATGTTTTTGTATTTTTCCATTTTCTCCCCCTTAAAATGAAAACTCTATTTTTTGGATTTTCATTTTAATCAAACAACACAAACACACTATTTACGGAATGTAAAAGAAAGAAAATTGACCAATCGATACTGATACCTTTTTCAGTTAAAGCTTTCAGAAAACTTTCAGTTTAGAAATATGAACCATTCAATTTAAGTTAAAAACGCAGAATACTCCTCCATCAGCAACTTTGCAATCACCAACGGGTCTTCTAGAAATACCTGCACACTGGTTTAAATGATTAGTATTCAAATGACCCGAAGCACACAGCTTCTGGTCGACCAGTGTCTTCCACAAAATCAGTTGCAGCTTTGCTGACCACCTTAGGTCGCCACTGCATTTTGACCTTTTCTGTTTTTACTGAGACATCATCCTGTGATGAACCTTCAACACTTGAATCGAATTTAAAAAAATTGTTTCTTTTTAGACTTAGTGTTAGACGGTGTGGACTCAGTAAAAATTCTGCCTGATTCATCGATAAATGTGGCAGATTTGTTTGAAAAAGATCTTTTACCAGTTTCAGGACAATCCTGTGCCATATGTCCCATTCGACGACATTGATAGCACAAACGATAAGATCGTTTAGATTGTGGTTTGCCCTGAACTGATGAACACCTCTCAACAGACTCAGAATTATCAGAAATATCATCAAAAATTTGAAATCGATTAGAATGTACCCATTTTGAAGTAGGACTTCGAGGAGTGGAATTTGAACCAGATGAAGACGAACCTTTCGCTGTTTGAACTTCACCAGAAGAACTTGTAGATGAAGCCTTCTTTTGGATCTTTCCACCGAATCCCTTTTCCATTGTAGACATGAAGACTTGAGCCAAATAATAAATTTGTTCCAAGCTTGTGTCTTTCTTTACTTTCAGATCTTTCTTGGGCATATTTTTCTTGATAATCCGTGCACCCTTCTCACCATCACTACCCAAACCACAACGTTTGTAACCCGGTAGCTTAGTTAAATCAATCGAAGAACTTGAAGGACATGCTTTAGCAACCTGATTGAAAGAAGCTTTAATATCCTTCAATTTGTTTGCTTCAACCAACTTAGCAGCAGCCGTTGCTTCACTAATTTTTTTCTTGTCTTCCTCACTATGTTTGTCGGTAGAACCAACACTCGTATCTCCCATAAACCCACGAGAAACAAATTTTAATGGAGATACACCAACCAAATTTTTCTCTTTCTCCTCTGTCTGCTTTGATATCTGTGACTTCTTCAAATCAGACCTCTTTGCAACAAATTCAGAATAATCACCCGTGATACCAGAACCTTGAATATTAGCAAGAACATCAGATTCAATAACTGGATGCGGAATCTGGTTATATTCCTCGCTTCCAAAAACCTTCTTGAAATTCTTATCTTTACATAAGTAACTGGTAAACGAATGTGAATTCTTCAAATTATTCAACTGCCTCTTAAGATCCAACACTTCAACATTCAGATCAGATATTTTCTTTTGAGCTTCACCCAATGCTGTTTCTGATTCAATTAATTGCTCTGAAGCTGTATTAAACCGAAACTTTTCCTGTCGCATCTGATCATGAGCATCACACACTTCTTGAGTAATTTTCTTGACACGGCCTTCATGAATCTCAATATTTCGTTTCAACAACTTATTTTCATGTGTCAAAGTCGTGACTTTATCAAGTAAGATGGAATGCTCCTTTTGACGATCACTTTCTTTTGCATTAACTTCATCTAACTCTTTCTGAAGATCATCATTCATCTGCTGAAGAGAATCCAATTTTGTTTTGGATTTGCTAAACAAAGCATCAAAATCTTCAATGGCATCTTTTGCTTCACTCTCCCATTTTTCAACACTTTTAACAACTCCTCATTCTCAGTTTTCAACTTCAGAAGTTGTTCCTTATCTTGAGCAACTATGTCATCCATATTGCTCTTAAGTTTGACAATTTCTTCCATCAACTCATCCTTTTCACTTAATAATTTCTCATTTACCTTGCAAAGCTCATCAGAATATTCAACTGTCTTCTTGAAACTTTCCAGTTCTGTTTCTTTCAGTGTTCTCTCAACCATTAAACCTTCCTTTTCTTGAACCAATTCACGAATTTTTCTATCCTTTTCAGCACAAAATTCACAAGTTGACTCATACCCACTAACTTCGGAATCACTTGTTTCAGATGTAGTGATCTCAGATGTATACTCACTTGATTCAACTTCAATATTTGCCATTAAAGCCACATGTTGACCATTGATATAACAACATTCGTCTGAGTCGGCACACGTATTGTGAATAGCAGTCAAAGCAATAGGTGATTTGTCAAGTTGTTTTGACCATTCATCAAATTCTTTATCTACTTGTGCTTGAGCCATCATAGCTTTTGCGTCAGGTTTATCAGATTTACTCTTATCAGATGATGATTGAGAACACTCACGAGCAAAATGTCCAACCTTGGAACAATTGTAACACTTTACTTTAGATTTATCCAAACCCAATTTTCTATTTCCTGGAACAAAAGAATTCTTTCCATGTTTCTTGATAAATCGTCTTCCTTTTTCAACCATCATTGCAAATTGCCAATGCAAATCTAATTCAGTTAATTGATCATCATCCAGCTGTTCTAACTCAGTTCCACTTAAACCAGCATCACTAACTTGACCAAAAATCGATCCAGACGATGAAGATATAAAAGCAGATAATAATGCAGCCAATTCTTCAGTTGATTGAGCAGGATGAGAATTGTTTGATGATTTATCTGGAATGGTAAAATGACATCCTGGAGAATAACCCGAATTTTCAGTATGTCCAGCAAGAAAAGCTGTTACCGGCGGATTACTGCTAGAAATAGAATGTGACTTTGCCTTAGCATGAACTGTAGCGTTATTTTCCCCAAAGTACAATTCAGGATTTTGAACTGTAGGATGTACAGATTTCTTCACCAGCAATTCCATCTCACGAGCTTGTAATTTACTCGTTATTTGATTGAATGTCCAAGTTGAATAATTTGGATCATTTGTCAACATCATCACATAATTTTCCCATTTTTCTGGTAATGCTTCCAGAATTTTCTCTTTCAATTCATCACTATCTTTCTTGACTCCTACAACATCAAGTTCATTTATCAAATGTGAAAACCGAGCAATTAAATCTGGAATTTTCTCATTCTCGCAGTGCCCGAAGTTATCAAACTCTTTCTTCAACACTTTCTTTCGAGTATTTTTGTATTGATCATTACCCGTACATCTCTCTTCAATAGCATCCCACAATTCCTTAGCCGTTGTATATTGCTTAAATTGATGCATTAGTTCTTTTGGTAAGGCCATTGTAAGATAACTATATGTTTTCTTTTCTCGAGCAAACAATTTCCGTTCATCAGCATCGAAACTACTAATCATCTTTGGTTTGTTGGGACTTATCATCGGATATTCATATTCTTTCTCAATTGGAATCCAACTTTCAATATCTTGCGAATAAATGTAAGATTCAAACCGACTTCTCCAATTGTGATAATCTTCAAGCCTTAGCAATTTAGGAACCTTTTGAGTTGTTCCTATCTCATTATCATAGTTCAACATGGCTTGCATTGATGTTTGAGCAGCAGTCATTGCATAGAAGTCACTCATTTTGATGTTAAACCTAAAACTCCAAAACTTTGAACTCAAAAACGAGGGTCTTCCAAGCGGATTTTGGGGGTCAAACTGGGGGATACAGACCTTTCAGTTTAGTACACGTCTAGATCTCGGAAAGACGAACGTTTTGACTGGTATTGGGTTCCGTAACTCCAAATGGTTTGCAAGTTACGTCAATTTTAGTGAAAATATGTTTTCTGCTAGCGGATCAAAATAAATCGACGGATCAAAGTATTACCAGCGGACCAGTTCCGGATGAAATTAACCAGGCGGATCAGATTTGTACTAACGGACCAGATCCGGATCAGATTTCGTCCGGCGGATCAAAATTCGTACGGCGGATCAGATTTATTAGCGGATCACACTGATACGCTGCAACTGCCGCGGATCAGACTGATGAAGATTGCCTGGGCGGATCAAATGGCGGATCAAATGTTCCACCGGCGGACCAACTTCAAACGAAGCTGAAATCGGCTGATTTTCACAGATTTCGACAAATGAAGCTAGAAACTGGATCAGTATGATGCGAAAACACTCCAGGAACATCCAGAAATCATTTTTATCCTCGGAATCACTCAGAATTATGAAAAATTGATGAAAAATGATGAAAACCCCAAACTATCTCTCTCTAGAAATAGAAAACTTACCAGATCACAGCAGTAGAGCAACCTGGAATGCTCTGATACCACTTGTAAAACCACGAGACGATCTTACTACAGCATGATTTGGTAATCGGATAACAACAAGATGTAAATAAAGCTTTGCTTTATTGATTCACTTTGAGAATACAAGCTAGAGAGAGAAACACCTTCAGTTACACACAGTTAAGAGATATAGAAATGACAGAACGAACTAACTCTCTCTAACACGAACTATTTATAGTTACTTAGTCATAAGCCAGCGGATCACCAGCAGACCATCTGGTCCGCCGTATCAACTGGTCCGGCGGATCATGTGATCCGGCCAGATGACTAACTAACTCACACAGATGCTCTAGATAAGATACAATACACGAGACACACGTTAGCATAGGAATATGCTCTAACAATTATAAACAAAAGCCCTAAGTTTATTTCACTTTATTAAGGGTTTTGATATTTATTAAATAAATAAATAAAATTAGGGTTTTCTAGACGTTATTCTGCCCAAATCGAGTAAACGGTTTTGAATTAAGCTTTGCTATTTTAAAGGATATTATAAAAATGTTATAATGGATAATACCCTAAGACGGTTTTGAATAAAAATAAGTTTTTCTATAGAAACCAGAACAATGGGAAATTAGGGTTTCTGTATATAAATATTTAATATAAAATAATCCGGAGGGTATGGGGACTTGATTTTTTGTATGGTAACATGTTTATATATATAATAAACATATATGGGTTTAAATTGATTAAATAATGAAGTATTAAAGATACCGAGTTAATCGGATATTTAGAAGTTCGTGCGGACCGGAAGGGTAAGCGCCTGTACTCTGGGGTTTCTGGCAAAAGTGGGGGTGTCGTATAAATTCCAACTGGGACCTGGCATACCTAACTGGGCGATCCCGGGGTGAGCATTTACTTATAGGAATGCGCGTCTTCATAGTATCGTTAAAAGAAAAGGATAACTGCCTAAAGGGCATTTTGGTCATTTTGACCTTTAAAAAGGGATAAACTTAATAATTGAATACTATTAAGATAATAAGATATTAAAATAAACATAGAAAGTGTTTATTGTATAAAACCTTGCATTAACGCCATTCGATATGCAAATTAGGTTAAATCAGGAATCGTCGCGAAAGTTCGGCTCAAGTAAACGAGTTAAAGTGATAAGGTGAGTTCTATGAGCCCACTCTTAAATGTTTTAAATATTTTCGGGCTGATATACATACAAATGTTATAAAATGCATCTAAATGATTTATAACTGAAATGTTGCCTATCTGAATTATTGAAGTATTAAACTGTTGAATTACCTTTGAGTAGATATATATCAGATTGCTAAGGTGCTAATTGTTAATGGATATATTGAACTGTTGAATTGTTTTTGAATTGATATATATACGTGGACTATTATAGAAATGCATATACATGAAATATCTTGAATAGATAAACTGTTTAAAGGCTTTTGGGATAGTATATAATATATATATATATATATATATATATATATATATATATATATATATAGTGAAAAGTTCATTGTAGACACCCCCATAAGTGTAGACGGGTAGACACCCTTTTTCACCATTAGATCTCTTGATCTAATGGTTGTGATTAATTTTCTTTTTTCTTTTTTTCTTTTTTCTCATTAATTAGAAACTTTCACATGTGAAAAAGAGCTATTTCACATGCGAAAGTGTCTACAATGAACCTCACCATATATATATATATATATATATATATATATATATATATATATATATATATATATGGGGAAGGATCCTGCGAAAACATCCTTTTTTTGTGAGAACTGCGTAAACAAATCTTAAAACCTACATAACTTTTTCATACGTTAATATTTTATAAAAAAATTTGCACCAAAAGTCTTAAAATTATATTATCTTTAATCCTATAAAAGTTTTAAAAAACTTAACGCTTTTTTTATTTTTTTAAATATTTTTTTGTGTGGTGCACAGGTGCATCACAAAAAAAACTCATACTTTTAGTATGAATTAATATATTTTTTTTTCTTAGTCGCACCGTATGTCATATATTTTCATAATTTTTTTGCATTTTTATTGAATGATGCACATGTGCATCATACCAAAAAAAATGCTCATACATGTGATATACATTAATAGTTTAAAAAGAAATTGCACCCTAAATCTTATAGTTGTGTTATCTTTAGATTTAAAGAAAAAAATAGCATTTTATAACTTTTTTTAATTATATGATGCACATGTGCATCACACGGGAAAAAAAACGTTCACTTTTTTTTAATATTTTGCTCCAGATTTAAAGATAACGTAATTCTAAGACTTTTGGCGCAAATTTTATGAAAAATCGTTAACGTATGAAAAAGTTACGTGAGTTTTAATATGTGTTTTCGCAGTTTTCACAAAAAGATGTGTTTTCGCAGGATCCTAACCCTATATATATATATATATATATATATATATATATATATATATATATAGGGAGAAGATCATTTGAGAACCAATTTGATTTGAGAACTAAAAAGAACTAATTTGAGCCACAAGTTTATTTACATGTATCCCCCCTCCCATGAATTGTAGTGGTCCCCCCTGAAATTTGTGGTTGAAATTTAGTTCTCAAAAGTTCTCAAAACAAAAAGTTCTCATTTGAACCTAACCCTATATATATATATATATATATATATATATATATATATATATATATATACATATATGATATGTTATAAAAATGATGTTAAATCTTTTATACATATGATATGTGCTATATTGCTTTAAAATTAAATAGTCAAGTGATTAAGGAATTATTAGTAAACGTTATAGTGAATATGTATGATTATATGAGAACAAATGATGCATTTGCTTTATTATTATGTGGTGGATACGCCGCTGGTACTTCCTATATATATACATAATAATATTAGTTACCCAGTATATCATAAGTGTGGAGGATACGCCCTGTATACATACACCAACGGTAAATTGGGGGATGTCCACTTGTTGCAGTATATGAAGACCTTATCACTGTTTACTAATAATCTTAAGTCACTTGGGTATTTAACTAGGGGCGGGTAGTATTACAGGGGAAGTTAGGAAGTAGTGTTACTCAATAGGGTTAGAGATCACTACAAATAGAAAAGGGACGGAAGCAACTGTCCATTATAGGGAATACTCTAGAAGGGAAACTCGACAGTTAGAAAATAGGGGGAAACGGAGCAACTGTCCGTTACAGGGAATGCCCTAGAAGGGTAAACTCGGCAGTTAGCAAATAAGGGAAAGCGGGGCAACTGACCGTTATAGGGAATACCCTAGAGGGGTAAACTCGGCAGTCGGCAAAGATGGTTTCTCTGCTTATACAATTAGCAGGGTCTACACTGGTAATAAATGTTAGGATTGTAGGAAGGGATAGCGAGATAAATGTTTTTATAAGGGGTGTTTCCTGTTAAGGAATATTACGTGTTGTATAATTGTGATATATATATTATACTTGATAAATATCTGTGAAAAAGGGATCTTGCAGGTCCAAGGGTTTTAAACCTCACGCCGAGGTAAAACTTTTAAAACATAGAACTCACCAGCATAAGCTGACCTTTTTCAAAAATGTATGTATGTCAGGTCAGGGTGAGGCTTCGACTAGTTATGAGAAGGCCCTGGTGATAAGGGATTAGACGGGCAAGCTATCTGACTGAAGGAGGGTTTTGGCAAGCTGGCATAGTTATAGAAATAAAACGTAGTGACAGATAGTATTTCCTTATGTAAATTATCTCTTACTTTGTAGTACTTGGCAAATAAATAAAAGTTTAAAATTTCCGCTGCTTAGTTATCTCTGTTAATGCCTTGTGTTCATGAGTAAATCCGATTCGTGACCCTTTCTGGAGCCAAGTCTGGGAGTGGGCGTCACAAGTTTACATTTCCACGTCCATCAGTAGGCCATTAGAATTGTTTATCAATCATCTTCCAAAAATCCTCAAAATTGGCGTTGATAAAAGCCTCAAAATCTTTTCTCCATTCTTGATAATCTTCACATTTTAATAACCTAGGAACAACCGAACTCGCTTGAACTTTACTCATTTTGATTAACCAAGTGAAGTCCAAATCGTTGAACCTTGAATTTTGAATTTTGTGAGGCCAAGTCTAAAAATAATTTTTGTATAAAAAAACTTTGAATAACAAAATGTTTATATTTTTTGTTTTTGTTCTAAGAAAAGAAACTAAACAACGAAAAAATAACACGGTAAAATCACAAACAAAAACAAACGTATTAATGTGAGTTAACCGACTCGACAAACACAAAATAAATTTTGCGTTCAAGAATCAATTCAACGAACACAAAAACTTTGTGTAAATTTTTTTTTAAAATTGTTATTTAAAACTTGTGAAATTTTGCTAGAAAATTTGTTTTATTTTGTTTGTAAACTTTTTATTCTTTATGTTTGTTTTGTTTTTCTATGAAGTATGAAACCATTTTTAAAACACATTTAAACTTGAGGGGTTAAAGTGAAACTTGTCATATACAGCAAAATAGTCGGTTTCAAAATCATCGACCGATGAAAATTTTCTGGCGAGCTTAAATTTTAATTCACCACAAACTTTAAACAATCATATCTTTCTTAATTCTTGACGAAAATTTAATCTGTAAGTTGCTACGGATTTGTGACAACGAGATGAACAATGATGAACACCCGAGTTACTATTGTGAAAAACGATGAACAATGATGAACAAGGTAGAGAATGTAACACCCGAGTTACTATTGTGAAAAATAACGTTAAAACGTTAACTATATATTTGGTCCCAGAAAATTTTTCATAAAGTAGCGGTGTTTTTAAGCGTTAATAGATACAAAAGTTAGGATTTCAAATTTCTGTCACGGTTCCAAGTATTTCAAAACACCACATGGTCTTAAGCCTATACTATCATTCAAAATGTCATCATGTGTTTGAAGAATATAATATGATCACTAATTAATATTCGTCAACGAAACGATCTTCTAGCGTTCGGTTCTTGATCAACTCGGAGAATCCAGCTATACCTTACGTTTACCTGCATCTTTACCACTAACCCATTAGTGTTTAAGGCATTAGAACGGTTATAAAATCATTACAATACAAGAAAGGGGCCAAAAATGACAATTTTTAAACTTGGCCACCATAAGCTACGCCGCCACCGTAGCTTACGGTGGCTCCAGGAGCCCTACGGTGGCCAGATTCTGACCTATGGTGAAATTTTCATGCTGAAGCCAGCGTAAGCTACGGTGGCCAGAGTAAGCTACGGTGGCTTCAGGTCAAATTCTCCATTTTGCTACTAGATTTCCCAAGTTTTCATTTGGTCTTTTCCCATTATGTCTCCAACCTCCAAGGCACTCGCACACCTATCTTTAAGCACAATTACCATAGATTATGTGGTTCTTACGAGAAAGCTACTTACTGGGTTCGTTTCGTATTTCCAACCCATTTGACCCGTTAAGCTTTACCCAACACTTTCACTTACTCATAGTTGTTCCAATTTCACTTAAACCTGGGCCATCACACATTTTTACATACATGTTCCTACTACAAGCTATGAGCATTGTATGGATTGTAGGAACCCCAAGTATTTATCAATGGTGCACGTATGCAACCTTCGCATCATCTAGGAACGACACCACTTGACAACTCAACATGGCTTCCACAACCTCATTCAAGATCAATGCTCATGACATGTTTTTGTAACCTTATGCAAGCCTTTGGCTCACCATGGCTCCAATGAGTCATTTAGCAAGCACAAGTATGCATTTCAATGCCAAGATTACTATTGAATCATAAGTACATACATTCATTAAAATTTGCAATACTATAACGTGTAGGAATACGCTACAAGACAATTCATACAATTTCACAATTATTATGGTTCATATAAACCATTTAGCACCCATGTATCCATACCGTACAAGGTTCAACATTTTACATCTAAGATGTAATAATGTAACCTTGTTTAGGCACATCATCAATTAGTTAGAGTTCAACTCTACTTAACCTATTTCGTATCTTGTCAACCGTGAACAAATTTAACGCTTTACTTGTCAATTTGCATCGCATAACATTATAACATTAACGTGTAATACAATAAATGTGTAACATAACATAGATGTTACCTTGTGAGCTAGAGCTTCCACCACTCGCCTTCCCTTGATTATCCTCCTGATCACCTTGCAAGCCTATTAGGTCACTAATCAAGTTAGGACCTACCATGACAAATATCAAGCATATAATCATCCACTAAAATGGATCCAATATAACACATAACCACATATGCATACCTCCAACAAGGTGACTATTTAGTATAACTTCACCTACGCTGGTTCATTCACTCAAATTTAACATCCTCTATATGCATACAACCTATATTCTAGCACTTTGGTCATTTTCCAAGCAATAGAGCTCATGCAGGCATTTCATCAAACACCTTGTGTGCACAATTTCATACATGCATGAAATCCAATCTTTTGAATCTTTCTAGCTACCATTTAACATAACTTAGGTGGAATCCCTTCCAACCCAACATCATACATACAAATTCATCAAATATCTTACATGTATTTACATCATAGACTATCATTATACATAACTTTTAGGTAGTCACTAACCCAAGTGTTCATCTTATGAAATTGGTGTCTAAATCACCAAATTGATGATCACACAAGGATTCTACATAGTAAAGCAAGGCCCTAACAACCAGAGATACAAGATTAACCAACAAATTTGAAGTTTCTAGATCCTCATTTTCATGACCTAGACATGCACAAGATGGAGGATCACTTACTTGATTCATGGGTAGGTTTTAGATGCAAGAAAACACTTTCAATTTCACTCTAGATTGCAGAAAATCACAGCTTCACCCTTGATTACGGGGGAATCGAATTTTAGGGCTTGGGAGGAGGGTTGGTCGATCACCAGGTCGTGAATGGCGACCTCCCCCTTTCCCAATTCTTTTGTTTAGTTTAGTTTGTCCAATTGACACTTTAAACCCCCTCAATTTCCAGCTTTGGTTTTTTAATTACCCAAAACAGTAAATTTCACCATATACCCAAGTATATTTATCATATTAGAAACCTTTAACCAAGTTAGAGGTTTTCCATCTTCCACGTTAAATAAACATGATATTTAACGTAATTACTCAAAAGAAACCGGGATGTTACAAATCCACCCCCCTTAAAGGGGTTTCGTCCTCGAAACGATCCACGTACCGAAGAAATGAAGATAGCATCATTGCATTTCCTCACCTTGTGATCAAGAATCGCAGTGGGCCTTTCCACATAATTGAGCTTTTTACTCATAACCAAATCATCTAGGTTACCACCATCTTATGTGTTTGGCATAACAATTTGACTAGCATTGATCCATGGTTCCTACGGACCATTTGTGATCATATTTTTCTTTGGTACACGATGATGGGTCCTATGACCCATTCACATCCATTGTTACCATATTCTTGACTATTTATGAATCATATGAACCATTTATAGTCACACATCATGTTTTCCATGTTTTCATATATCATGATCTTTCAACCCATTTACTTGTTTTAATTTGCCATGTCGTCCTACGATATAGAAAATTCACATTTGTGGCTTCTTAGAGCCATTTAACCTATTTGACCCATTAGCATGGGTCTCAACTAATCATATAAATAATTAGGCAATTATTTTTGCATTCTGCCATGGTTCTTATGGCCATTTATCTATTTCAACCCGTTTGACCCATTAACTTGGGCTCTATTATTCGGGCATCAATTACAGTCCACATCTTACTAACTCGTTTTTTTTTAATGATCTATGATTCTTACAAACCATTTATGATTAGTTAACTCATGGCACATGGTAATGGTTTTCTTTAACCATTTTCCCCCATGTTGCCATACTTTGACTATTTTATGGCTCCAATGAACCATTGATAGTCAACCTTCCTTATTTAATTTAACATGATTCCTTCCGAACCATTTAACTCATTTACATTACAATTTAACTATGTTATGGTTTCTATGAACCATCAAGCTAATATCTAACAATCGACCATTTTCACGTTGCCATGGTTCCTATGAACCATTTAGCCAACGTTTATCATTCATTTAAGATGACTATGGTTCCTATGAACCATTTAGTTAACAATTTACATTTATAGATAACTATGGTTCTTATGAACCCATTTATCAATTCAACAACGTAATCACTCATGTTTATGGTCCCTTTGAACCCTTTGATACTCGATTAACGTTTACCTACAAGATTCAACATTTCACATCAACGATGTCTCATTGTAATCTTGTTTAAATTCATCATCAATTATTTAGTACTCAACTCTAATTATTAGACTTCATAGATATGTTTATCTTTGCTACTTGTCCCATAAGGCAAGTTTATTGTTCTTCTAGCCATTAGTTCTTCTCACATTTCTATGGCATCTATAAGTCATAATTATATTGTGTATCATAACATAGGTATTTACCTTGACGATAATCCTAGTAGGAATCTCGTCTCACAGCTTCCCTGCTAGTTGTGTCCTTGCACAGTCTAACTGTACCTACACATATTAAGCAGTATAGCAATATTTGCAAGTGTTTAGCACATCACTTACCATTTACATTTCACATTCGATAATGTAGTACATTTTTATTGGATGGTTCCTATGACTCTAAAAGCCATTTATATCATTCTATAACCCTTATTAGGATTTCACCATTCCATCTATTAAAATTCGATGTGTCGTACATTGATCGATTCTTAGCTTATTTACTAGCCTTTATCATGTACCACATTAAATATGATTCCTCTATATCATTTACACATCAATAAGCACGTTTTAATCAAGCCACGGCTCCTAAGAGTCGTTTAGCTATTTCGTATCAATATGACGTTTAGCAAGACCTTATCCGTCTTGCCTTAACGCTATAGTCACAATTCCTAAGAATTGCTTATCATTGAGTTATCCATCAATCTGTGGTTATGGTTCCTGTGAACCATTTATTATCCAATTGACATGTTGGCATATTAACGTATTTTCAGCTTGCCATGGTTCCCTTGAACCATTTAACTAGCAATCAGAAATAACCAGCATTATGATCCCTAAGGATCATTTCTAAACAATTTAACATTTTGATATGGTCCTTATTAATCATTAATCAATCACTCAACGCTTCAGCACGTAATATTGGTTCTTACGAACCACTACTCGTTCCCTACATTTCGACATGTATCTAGAAAATTTTGGGGATACTTACATACATAGAAGTCCCTTATGAGTTTTCAGGAACAGTCGCTTCTAGCGTCCTCCCTACTTTCACAATCATCCATGCTCGTGGGTCTCGCCCATGTAGTTGGGTTGATCACCCACCTAGTAGATGCTAGTCATCAAAGACGTACATAATAACCAATATATTTCAGCATTAGGGGTTTCCATGTGTTTAATCAAGTACTCTTTACCTTTTGTTGATCAACAATTAATTTCATAAGGTTACGGGTTTCTAGCATGCGCAATACACCGTTTCCCCTTATCCTTCATTTCCATTTCAAAAATTTAATCAGTTCTAGACTTGGGTTTTTACCCCGAGTCACTTTAAAAAAATCAATCACATTTTATATATTCGATATCTTTTAACCACCTATGATATCGCATATTAAACGTAATGTAACCGTCCCAACGGTTTTATCGATTAATAGCATGTAATCATTTCAACTCATTAGTTCCATGGTTATTAGTTAATCCTTCCTTATAACAATTTCATATAAGGTGCAATCCTAACACATGTGAAGGTGTTCCAACGTAATCTTAATTCAATTTAATGGCTTAACGACCCTCCCTTGGGTCGTTCTTCACCAATTACCCCATTCATTATATTGGTTTCACGGCTCCTAAAGAGTCGTTTTTCACCAATTTTCATACACACATTTAAATTTCAAATTATGACCTCATGGGTCTAACCTCTTCCTTACGACTCGATTTAGACACATGTGCATGCATTATCGTTTATCAAAATGTAATCCAAGTTGGGTAGTCCCACCCGGTTGTACCTTGGAGCTCCCCCATTTATGCATTTGAAAGCATACGGATCAGTCACTATCCTTCCACTTGCTCGGAGGCAATTCTCCTACAAAAATCAAGGTGTCAAAATAGACCACATTTAGAGCTTTCCTTACCTCAATCAAGGTTACTCTTCATTAACATCATCATTTACACGTTTCAAGATACAACATTGCCAAATTAAATATCACAATGCTATCTTGTTACCTTTACATATACTATTCGAGATACAACATTGCCCAATTACTTGTCACCATGTTATCTCGCTACGCTTACAATATTTCCATTCAAGATACAACAATGCACGATTGAATTGTCATAATGCTATCTTGTTACATTTACATATACTATTCGAGATACAACATTGCACAATTACTTGTCACCATGTTATCTCGTTAAGCTTACAATTTTCCATTCAAGATACAACAATGCACAATTGACTTGTCACAATGCTATCTTGTTACCTTTACATATACTATTCAAGATACAACATTGCACAATTACTTGTCACAATGTTACCTCGTTACACTTTCAATTTTTTATTCAAGATACAACATTGCATAATGGACTTGTCACAATGCTATCTTGTTACATTTACAGATACTATTCGAGATACAACATTGCACAATTACTTGTCACAATGTTACCTCTTTACACTTTCAATTTGGTATTCAAGATGTTACAATGTCATCTTATTATCAAATAATTTCACGGATTTATACGAGGTCTTTTGCCTTAGCATTGACCCATTTCTATCTGTCCCTAATATTTACAAAATTCACGGTTCTAGCGCTTATAATCTTCCGTGCTATTCACATTTTTAAGCATTATATCAAACATGTCACCATTTGATAATTACATATGTTTAACCGTTTGTTCATACACTAGCTACTCTCAACTATGCCACAATATGCAAACTTTTACTCACCTGGGTTCCCGATCAAGCTTGAACCGAACACTTTTCCCGTACCTCGAGCTCGGAGTTTGAGTTCAAGCACCTTTCGCATACTTGAATCCCTCAAACCACAGCTCTGATACCAACTTGTAACACCCGAGTTACTATTGTGAAAAATAACGTTAAAACGTTAACTATATATTTGGTCCCAGAAAATTTTTCATAAAGTAGCGGTGTTTTTAAGCGTTAATAGATACAAAAGTTAGCATTTCAAATTTCTGTCACGGTTCCAAGTATTTCAAAACACCACATGGTCTTAAGCCTATACTATCATTCAAAATGTCATCATGTGTTTGAAGAATATAATATGATCACTAATTAATATTCGTCAACGAAACGAACTTCTAGCGTTCGGTTCTTGATCAACTCGGAGAATCCAGCTATACCTTATGTTTACCTGCATCTTTACCACTAACCCGTTAGTGTTTAGGGCATTAGAACAGTTATAAAATCATTACAATACAAGAAAGGGGCCAAAAATGACAATTTTTAAACTTGGCCACCGTAAGCTACGCCGCCACCGTAGCTTACGGTGGCTCCAGGAGCCCTACGGTGGCCAGATTCTGACCTACGGTGAAATTTAATGCTGAAGCCAGCGTAAGCTACGGTGGCCAGAGTAAGCTACGGTGGCTTCAGGTCAAATTCTCCATTTTGCTACTAGATTTCCCAAGTTTTCATTTGGGTCTTTTCCCATTATGTATCCAACCTCCAAGGCACTCGCACACCTATCTTTAAGCACAATTACCATAGATTATGTGGTTCTTACGAGAAAGCTACTTACCAGGTTCGTTTCGTATTTCCAACCCATTTGACCCGTTAAGCTTTACCCAACACTTACACTTACTCATAGTTGTTCCAATTGCACTTAAACCTGGGCCATCACACATTTTTACATACATGTTCCTACTACAAGCTATGAGCATTGTATGGATTGTAGGAACCCCCAAGTATTTATCAATGGTGCACGTATGCAACCTTCGCATCATCTAGGAACGACACCACTTGACAACTCAACATGGCTTCCACAACCTCATTCAAGATCAATTCTCATGACATGTTTTTGTAACATTATGTAAGCCTTTGGCTCACCATGGCTCCAATGAGTCATTTAGCAAGCACAAGTATGCATTTCATTGCCAAGATTACTATTGAATCATAAGTACATACATTCATTAAAATTTGCAATACTATAACGTGTAGGAATACGTTACAAGACAATTCATACAATTTCACAATTATTATGGTTCATATAAACCATTTAGCACCCATGTATCCATACCGTACAAGGTTCAACATTTTACATCTAAGATGTCATAATGTAACCTTGTTTAGGCACATCATCAATTAGTTAGAGTTCAACTCTACTTAACCTATTTCGTATTTTGTCAACCGTGAACAAATTTAACGCTTTACTTGTCAATTTGCATCGCATAACATTATAACATTAACGGGTAATATAATAAATGTGTAACATAACATAGATGTTACCTTGTGAGCTAGAGCTTCCACCACTCGCCTTCCCTTGATTATCCTCTTGATCACCTTGCAAGCCTATTAGGTCACTAATCAAGTTAGGACCTACCATGACCAATATCAAGCAAATAATTATCCACTAAAATGGATCCAATATAACACATAACCACATATGCATACCTCCAACAAGGTGAGTATTTAGTATAACTTCACCTACGCTGGTTCATTCACTCAAATTTAACATCCTCTATATGCATACAACCTATATTCTAGCACTTTGGTCATTTTCCAAGCAATAGAGCTCATGCAGGCATTTCATCAAACACCTTGTGTGCACAATTTCATACATGCATGAAATCCAATCTTTTGAATCTTTCTAGCTACCATTTAACATAACTTAGGTGGAATCCCTTCCAACCCAACATCATACATACAAATTCATCAAATATCTTACATGTATTTACATCATAGACTATCATTATACATAACTTTTAGGTAGTCACTAACCCAAGTGTTCATCTTATGAAATTGGTGTCTAAATCACCAAATTGATGATCACACAAGGATTCTACATAGTAAAGCAAGGCCCTAACAACCAGAGATACAAGATTAACCAACAAATTTAAAGTTTCTAGATCCTCATTTTCGTGACCTAGACATGCACAAGATGGAGGATCACTTACTTGATTCATGGGTAGGTTTTAGATGCAAGAAAACACTTTCAATTTCACTCTAGATTGCAGAAAATCACAGCTTCACCCTTGATTACGGGGGAATCGAATTTTAGGGCTTGGGAGGAGGGTTGGTCGATCACCAGGTCGTGAATGGCGACCTCCCCCTTCCCCAATTCTTTTGTTTAGTTTAGTTTGTCCAATTGACACTTTAAACCCCTCAATTTCCAGCTTTGGTTTTTTAATTACCCAAAACAGTAAATTTCACCATATACCCAAGTATATTTATCATATTAGAAACCTTTAACCAAGTTAGAGGTTTTCCATCTTCCACGTTAAATAAACATGATATTTAACGTAATTACTCAAAAGAAACCGGGATGTTACAGAGAATTTTTTACTTCTTAAAATTTTATGAACTTCATTCTAAAACCGATTTTAGTTGGAAAGAGACTCCAATCTAATTGCACCAATGAATTCCTAATACAAATCCGAACCTGTAGATATCAGATTTTATCAAAACAATGAGAAATCACGAAATCACCATTGATGAAGCTAGTGACGAAGAACATGAACGTGATTTTTTTTGAATCTGAGCAATTCTTCATGAAATTTGATTTCGTAACTTGCAATAGCTTTGTATGAAGATTATTAAATAGTTAGAGTCAATCAAGTTCGTAAACAAACTCAAATTAATGTCCAATTTCATATTCAAACCTCAACAGTTTGACTTTGTAAAAGTCAAACACGAATCAAATTGATCAAATTAAGCTTCGATTTTGATTCGAAATTGTGTAGAATCACGGCGTAGATGCTCTGATACCAATTGTAAAACCGATTTGTCCCGATCTAGTGATTTATACACCAATTTCAAACCGAAAATAACCCCGAACTTAAGAACACGAAAATGTAAATTAATCTCCGTTTATAGCTCAAATTGGATCAATGTTTACATGAATCAACCCGTTAACAGGTTCTAAACATGATCCTAACAACAATTCTATCATAAAAACAAGATGAAAAACTCATCCTCTTAGAAATTGGACTCGGAAAAACGGTTACTGGAGTTCATCCATCTCACGAACTCAAAACAGAAATATATATGGAGGTCCAGTTCGGATCCACTTCGGTTGGCTTCAATCTTGAGTTCGTATGTCATACTTCCATCTTGAATTCACTAGATTTTCTTCCTAATATAATTTGTCATACGTGAGATATCATATCTCACATATAAAACCCCCAAGTATAGGACAATAACAAAATCAACCCTACAACATTGATTTAACCATTTTAACTATATCAACTAATGACACTAACTAGAATACACACACGTCACACATATTTTGCACTAACAACGGGCATAAAACATTAAGTTCGGAAGAAAAGATTTCTGGAAAACAGGCTGGTTTAGGTTTTAAGACAAAGGTTGTTGAAGATAGTGGTGTTCAAGCTTCAAAACAACAAAAGTTGAAGAAGATTAATTTGAAGCAGATTCAGAAAGATGTCTTTAGAGCTGAAAAAAGTTCAACATGAGAGATTTTACAAGCTCAGGGGTTCGGAACAAATATTTTCTGACAAAGAATTTCTACTTCACTGCATGGACTCTCAAAAAATATCTGAAGTGTTTGTGAAGTCTGATAGAGCTCAAAAGAACAAGAAGAATCAAACTGCAAGAGTTTCTTCTGGTAGTTCTAGTTTTACTCCAAAGAGCCCGACATCCAAAATGGGTTCATGATCATCAACATCGGGTATATGATACTTTTTATGATCATTTTGGAGATGTTCATTTTTGTGAAGCTATGCAGGTTCCCAAAAGGAAGAACATCAACAATCATTTGTGTTACATTTGCTGACAAAAGAGGCATATGGCACAAGATTGTCCGGTTCCTGCTGCTTCTACTCAAAAAACGAGGAAAGATTCCAGTTGTTGGTAAACCTGCCAAACCTCAGTGGATTCATGTTCATAGATTTAGAGGTCGAACCTTATGGAATTGTAAACCTTTGGTTAATAGTTCGTGGAGTTGGCGAAATTTTTTTCAAATCAGATTGAAGTTTCGCTATTTCATAAGGACGATCATTGGTAATGGACAAGATACGTCAGTTTGGTTTGATAATTAGAGTAATATTGGACCGCTGGGGGATATTATTTCCGCTAGACGTATCCACAATGCTGGTTACAACCTTTACTCTAGGGTGGCAGATTTAGTTTTTAGTGGGGTTTGGAATTGGCCTCCTGAATGGCCTGATGATTACCCTGCCCTTCGTGATATGCAATCGTTAAATCTGAATGCGAAACATGATGGAATTATCTGGCATCTTGATGGGACCAACAAAAATTACTCGGCGTCTCTAGCTTGGAACTCGGTTAGAGCCGTGAGGTCGGGTGTTTCTTGGATGAATGTTGTATGGTTCTCTGCTTGTATCCCCAAGCATGCGTTTTTATTATGGCTGGCTGTTATGGAGAGATTGCGAATTCAAGACAATATTAGGGAATGGAATATTAAAAAAGGGAACATGAACATGATGTGTTGTCTTCTGTGTCATGCAGAGACCAAAACACATAATCATTTATTTTTTGAATGTGCTTTCTCTCAGGTTATTTGGCGAAAGGTGTGTCACAAGATTGCTAGAACTGATCTTTCGAATAACTAGAGCAGTATTATCAGCATGCTAACCGATGGGGCGAACTCAAAACGTCTCAAAGTGGTTGTTAGCAAACTTGCAGTATCTGCAACGGTCTATCATATTTGGAAGGAACGAAATGGGAGATATCATGAGCAGCATGCGAGACCTCCTGATAGGGTGTTCCGACATGTGTGCGAGGATATTCAATATAGACTAATGGTGCTCAGATTTCGGAAATGCGAGAACGTGTCCCAAACCCTTGCCGATTGGGATATTGATGGTGCCAAGATTTCTGATGACGGTGGCTGATTTGCTGATCGTGTTTGATTGTTTCTATTACTAGTTTAGTGCTAGGGGTTGTTTTGGTTGTGTTTTGTCTTGTTTCTTTTGTGATACTCTTCAGGGGCCTGTCCCTGCTTGAGAATTAGTAGAGACTCTCTCTACTACTTGTACTGTTTTTGGTTGTTAATATATATCACCGGGGTAACCCTTTACCCAAAAAAAAAGTTCATTGATGAACATGGAAGAGTGTTTAATGAATTTCGACCTACTTTTTACAAAAAGCATGAAAGATTTATTCTAAAATTTTCAAAATTTCCAATTGTAGGTTGTTCGTCATAGTCGAATGTAATTGATTCATCAAAAACTGCATTACCAAAACAACAACAAAATGGAAACCTAAGGTGATTGTATTCTGCTTATTCTTAAGTTAAATTTCGATGATTCATCTTTCTAACCTGATACTTTTCCGAAAGCGAAAATAGACAGGTATCCGTGTCGATTGATCAATTTTCTTCCATTTATCGTTTAGGGGAAGAAATTTGAAAAAGCCAAAAATAGTGTCTTTTTTTTATAAAAATGAAAAATCCAAAAATAGAGTTTTTCATTTTAGGGGGAGAGTTTTTCAATTTAGGGGGGAAAAGGCATGTTATGAAAAATTCATATGGTGAAGATGAATACATGCAAAATATGTAAAATTTTGAGAAATTGAACATTGGGAAATGATGGTACTTTGGATTATGTATCTAACTCGTGGATAGAGTAGATGAAAAAGCCATAAGATCATTGTTTGATATGCTTGGTAGGCTCAGCAAATCAGAAAGTATTCAGATGTGATATATAGTAAATACTATGCTTGACTATGTTGATAACATCTTGATGCGTATTTCATGACAAAAAGAGAAAAATGTGTGAAAAACAAAAAAATTCACTGTGTATACATGTTTTTATTTTACAAATATTTAAACTTGTTTGATTTTCATTATTTTCTTAAACAATCGGACTTTCTCTGCATATCGAAAGATCTTCCTGACTATTGTTCGTTTGAGGTTCTACTTTATTTTCTTTGGTGTTTCGTATAATTCATCGGATTTTCTCTATGTGTCCACAAGACCGACCTGATTGTTGTTGAATTATACAATTTCTACTTGTTTTATCTTTCTTTTTTGTTAAATCCGAGGCCTTATCTGTGCATCGAAAGATCAACCTTAAGGTAAACGATTTAACGTTCTTATTTCTTTTTGCATGGAACATAGTTGACGATTCTTGAATACAATACGCTATGTGATAATCACAAGTGTAATCACACGAGAAAAAGAAAAATGTTTAAATATGTCTGATAGTGTGGGATACACTGGTTAAAGAAAAATCTAATCAATACGTTAACATATCCAGATGTTATGAGTATGATTCTGCCCGATTTTAAGATGTACAAATTATAACAGTAATCAACATGGCTTGTGTACTTCAACTAGTTAAAATTGAAGTGTAGCTCAGTGCGTCATGTCCAATATGATCCCAGATAGTGATCTTTCTCATACAAAAAAAAGAGTTATTTCACTTCAGAAAATATGAAAAATATTTTCGGTGTGTTTTAGCATAAGTTTGAAAAATCAAAAGATTTTAGGTTTGTATTGATATAAACTTTCTAAAAGCCAAAAATATTTTTCTGATTTACTTTCGATCTGATCGACACGGGATACAAATCAAGTTTTCTATATCATATCTTGGAGTCTCGAAGAGATATTTTGCGCCAAGATTATTTATGACTGAACAGGTACTTAGTGAAAGAGGATGTCACAAATTCAAGTCTTCTTAAGCTGCTAATAAAGATGTGAGAACACACTATGTATCGTTAAGTATTCAAGATCAGGCCAACCATCAAGTTGAGGGGGAGTTTAATTGAAGATACCTTTTAATGGATGAAAAAGTACTGCACACATAGAGGGGGAGTTTGTTAGAGCATGATCGGTTTGGTGTGAAGTATCTGAACAAGACGAAGAGGCAACTTTGATATTACACAAACTGGCTTCCGAAGTGACATGAACTGTCATCCGAAGTCACATGTTGGATGAGTTCGGATGCACACGAACTGTGGGTTCGTATGAATTCGTGAGCTGGGGTATAAATACGTTTGTTCTTTGTATTTTCTGTAACGAGTTGAACAGTTGAGCAAGTGTCTGAGTGTTAAGTGTGTGTTTTGTAAGGTGTTTCTCTGAGTGAGTTCCAGGTTGTAATTGTTCTATTGTGATCGATATACAATCTTTTAAATACGATTTCGTATTCGAAATAGCTACATCGAGTAAACGATCCGATGCTCACGGATTTTCACATGTGTCAGTAGGCGAAATCAAGACCCGAATCAATGTTATCAACCACTTGCATGTTACTCTCTGCCTTCCTTCCTACGCCAAATTTTGTATCTTTCTCTCCGAACTTAAGTGTGAGCATACCGTTGTTCATGTCAAACACTGAGGTAGCTAGGAATGGTCTTCCTAAAATGAGTGGTATCTCCACGTCTTCTTCCATATCCAGAATTACAAAATCAGCAGGGAAGAAGAACTCTCCTACCTTGACCAGAAAATTTTCAACAATTCCTAAAGGAAATTTGATAGAGCAGTTAGCTAACTGAATGCTCCTGGTAGGTTTTGGTGCTCCGAGCTTTAATTTTTGATACATGGATGCAGGCATGAGGTTGATGTTGGCTCCAAGATCGCCTAATGCATTGCTGATGGAGATTCCACCAACGGAACATGGGATGGTGAAGCTGCCAGGATCTAGTTGTTTCTGGGGGAGCTTGTTTGAGAGAATAGCAGAGCATTCCTCCACCAGGCTGACAAAGCTCGGCTTAGCAATCTTTCTCTTGTTGGTAAGAAATACTTCATGAATTTAGTGTACTTGTGTGACGCTCACTCCTAGACTTGGCACCAGGAGGGGTCACGCATCGGATTTACTCATGAACTCAAGGTACAACAGAGATAATTTTGCAGCAGAAATTTAAAACTTTTATTTAATAAAGCCTGTTGATACATGAAATGACTGAATGCTGGATCAAATTTAAGAAAATCAGAAGAAGAAACAAGACTTAACCTAGTTCAACCAAACTAACCCGAACCGGTACGAACTGGCAGCCGAAGTGCCAGTCGAACAATGTCCAGTTCGGGTAGTCGGGTGTTTCTATAAATAGGTGTTTTGTTTACGAATTTTAAAACTGAGTTGCTTATGTATGTGTTTTCCATAGTGTATTCAGTCTGTATGCTCTGAGTCCTTGTAAGATCTGGTTTGTCCGGTTTATAAAGGATTGAGTTTATATTTACATCGATTGTCTCATTCACGTATCAAAATGACTTGAGTTAGCAAGATCCGACCGTTCCCGCTCATTTTTAACTGCTATCAGAGCTGTGGTTAGGTTGCTCAGCTCGTTTTTGTGTCGTTTTGTTGAAAACAAAGTGTTTTTCGGTGTTTTCTCTCTACTTTTCACGTTTTTCAATCGTAAAAATTCATGTTCTTTCGAAATTTGGTCATTTCTGAGTGTTCGTAACACAAAAATGGTCATTTTGGACTAATTTTGGTCCATCTGAGTTGTTTCGTTCGAAAAACGTTGAATTTTCAGTCGAGTTTGCTTGAGTTCGTCATATTTAACCGTCATCCAAAGTCTGAGTTCAGCTGAATAACCGCTCCAAATTCATGGTTCGTGTGAGTTCGTTTAACTTCGTGTACTAGTTTCGTTTCATTTTCTTAGTTCGGATTGAGTTCGGAACGAGTTCGGATCGAGTTTGGATACTAGTCACTTCGCTTACAGTTCGGACCACTTCATTTACTTTGTTTAGTTCGGATAGGTTTGGAAGATTATCACTTCGCCTTCAATTCGGCTGAGTTCGCTTACTTTTGATTGAGTTCGGTTCCAGTTCGGATACCTTCAGACTAGCTTTTTCAGTTCGTATGAGTTTGGATAATCAGGAAATTTCAATTGTTGAGATGTCGGAATATCAAACTTTTGCAGCAATCCAATCTCAAATGCAAACTTTACTCATATATGACAATGAGGTAGGAACGAGTCAGAAGGTTCCTAAATTGTTCAAACTTGAAGACTATCATAATTGGAGAAGGAGGTTTGAATCGTACATCGGTACTTCAGATTGCAACCTCTGTATTGCGATCGATGTCGAATATACTTATCCGGTGGACAACAACAATGTTCCAATTATGCAAAGAAACTTGAATGTTGAACAAAAGGTTGATTATACCCGAGAGCAGAAAGCTTACGGTGCGCTTACCCAAGCGTTACCAAAAGAGTTATTACATTAATTCAAGACATGTAAAAATTCAAAAGAACTCTAGAATGCTTTGAAAGAAAGGTGTGAAGGAAACGAACACTACAAGAAGAGTAAGAAGAAGGTTTTAGGGAAAGAATTCGACAACTTTAAACAATTTGATGGTGAGGGAGTGCCTGCATTGATTTCTCGATTCCGTCATCTACAGTCCGAAATAGATACTGTTAGCATTAAGAAAGATGATGAGGAATTAAAGGAGAAATTGCTTGAAGCACTACCAGTAAAGTGGGAATCATATGTTCTGATGATCACGAATGATAAAGAATTTTTAAAGTTGACTTTCTTACAACTGTTAGGAAAGTTACAAGCAAGAGATCTGGACATGAAGAATGTGAATACTATGCCTGCAGAAGTGTAAAATCCAGAAGTTTATTATAGTCAGAATGCAGCGACAATTTCTGGCAAATCTGGTAAAAATGTCAATTTAGCACCGGCGACAGCTTTCATAGCTGGAAGTGTATCTAATGTTGGGAATATGTCTAATTCTAAAAGTTATGAGTCAAGAGGATGCAATGTCTCTATACCCGCAAGCAACACAATAAATGCAAGCATAATGGCTTTATCTGTTAATACAACCAAAGATTACATGGCATTAGTGTCAACTTTAGTGTTATCGTATTACGGGGTTATCACTGGTAAAGTAAGAAATGCTAAGCTTACGGAGGAAGATTATGACCAAGTGGACTGTGTTAGAGCATATTCCTATGCTACAGTGTGTCTCGTGCATTGTATCTATGTGAGAGCATGTGTGAGTCATAGGGCAGCGTACCAGGTTTCGAACCATAATGGTACGCTAGCCAACGTACCAAATGGTACATTGGATGGTACGCTGGGCAGTTAGTGTCACCTATAAATAGGTTGACATGTTTAGAATGTTAGAACTTTTGGTCATTCATCTATATTCTGTGTGTGTGCTCCCAAGCTTAAATCAACACAAATCACATTTGTATTTACTTTTGATCTCATCTTGATCTTAATATCACTAGATTAGCAAACGATCCGTCGCTCCATGTCTTTACAAGTGGTATCAGAGCTTTCTGGTTCCATTTGCTGATCGAATTCTGTGATTTTTAAGATTTCTAGAGAGAGAAAGCGGGGTTTTGGTCATTTTCATCAAATTTTCTCAAATCCGAGTGTTTCTGATGTCAATTTTGATTTCTAAACGTTCCTAGTGTGTTTTCGTTGCTTACTGCTGCAAATTACAGTCCAAAACCTTCAAATTCATGAAAGTCCGAAAAATTTAGTTTGGTACGCCGGTTGAATGTGGTGGTACGCTAGATGAGCTTGTTGGTACGCTGATTGGTACGCTAGGCAATCTTCAACCAGTTGTTGGTACGCTGATTGGTCCGCTGATTGGTACGCAAGGCAATCTTCAACGTTGGTCCGGAGCAGTTACGCCGTACCAAGTTGGTCCGCTACTGTTCACTTGTACGCCATTGGTTTGGTACGCTAAGAATTGTGGTATGCTGAAGTGCTTGGTCCGGTCAAAATTTTTTGGTACGTTAGTCAACGGATTGGTACGCTGGAAGTGTTATTGGTACGCTGGCAAAAAGTGGTGGCCACTAAAACTGACGTAACTTGAGTTCTGTTTTGAGTTACGGAACCCAATACCAGCCAAAACGACCGTCTCGACCAGCTCTACACTTTTACTCGCCTAACGGCTAGTACCATCTGTTTCGATACCCAAATTACGCTTTTAAGACGTCTGTTTTTAAGTTTGAAGTTTTTATGTTCGGTATCGTAATTTCAAAATGAGTGATTATCAAGTGTTTTCCACGAGTCAAAACACGATGCAAGCTCTTGTTAACTATGATAATGAAATAGGAACAAGTCAGAAAGTTCCAAAGTTGCTCAAATTAGAAGATTATCATAGTTTGGTAAAACGATTTAAAGCATATGTTGGTACCAATGATGTCGATCTTTGGTTAGCTTATACTGATCAATATTAATATCCAACTGGTTCCACTGGAAGGCCAATTGTGTAAAGAAGTCTAACTGCTGAACAAAAGAAAGCTTATCAAGCTGAACAAAAAGCTTACGGAACATTAACCATGGCATTACCCAAAGATCTATTACATCAGTTTTTTGTTTATACTACATCGAAAGAATTGTGGGATGCAATACAAAACCAATGTGAGGGTAATGATCAATTTAAGAAAAGTAAGCAAAAGGTTCTAAAGAAAGAGTTCGACAATTTCAAACATTATCCAAATGAATATATTTCAAAGCTCATTACTAGGTTCTCACATTTGCTAAGTGAAATGACATTAGTAACCACAAAGCGGTAGAGGCTGATTTGAAAGAGAAGTTACTCGAGGCATTACCTGAAAGATGGGAAAATTATGTGATGATAATTACTAATGATAAAGAATATTCTAGGTTGTCATTCAAAAGTTTCATTGAAAAGATACTAGCAAGAGATATGGAATTGAATGTGAACCGATCCATGCCTACACAAGTACAAAATCCAGCAGCAAATCATGGTGAAAATGATTCAATCATCCATGCTAGAAAAAAATCAAACACTTTCAGTGAAGGTCCTACTACTGCTTTTCTTGCTGGAAAGTCTGAGAATTATGGTTATTCTTGAGGGTGCAATTTTACAATTCCAAATCATTCACCTCATACTCTATTTCTGCTAAGACAGTTGACGAACATGCTGTATTAGTATCTGATTTAATAGCATCATCTTATGGTTTCATAGTTGGTAACATTGGTGATGTTGAGTTGTTTAAAGATGATTTAAAAATTTAGATGAGGAGCATCTAAATGAACAATATATGGGATGGCAGATAGCTATGTTAACTGAAAGAGCTAGAAGATTCTTTCATGAAACTGGTAAAAAGGAAATTAATCCAAATGGCAAACTTGGCTTGGATAAATCAAAGGTTAAGTGTTTCAAGTGCTCAAAATTTGGACATTTTGCTAGTGAATGTAACAACCGAAAGGAAGCTATTACTTCTACTCCAACAGCCTTGGTTTCTCAAGTTGATAAAGAATAAGATTGGGGACGAACTGCTCGCACTGATCAGGTTGCATTAACTGCAATTCACACTTCTGAGAACACAGCACAATCATCCAATGATGCTACCAAGCATTCTATTTACACGACTTCACCCGCTACACTTTATGATTCTGAACTAAATCAGTATTATACAATGTATCCTGATGAATTGCTTTTATTGCCAAAATTGTACATAGTGATGAAGAAGTGACTGCTTCTGATTCTGAAACAAGTTCATGTGAAACAGTAGTGGAAGATGTTAGTGAAGCAGCTACAAAAGAGCTAAAGGCAGAGTGTGTTAAGTGTCAAGCTTGTGCTGTTGCAAACGAAAAAATTAATCTTTGATGAGGGGTAACAGTTTAATAACTGAAGAACTCAAAATTGTGAAAGCTGATTTGGAGTGTACACAACAACGATCTGCTGATTTAGAAAAACTCAATGAGGTTTTGATGCAAGAGAAGGAGTTGTTGGAAGCATGTGAAAAAGCTAATGCTGAAGCTAAAGAAGTTGCTGCAGATTTTGAAGCTTTATTTGAGTTATCATGTTCAACAGAAATACGAAAAAGCTAAGCAAAATGTTGTTGAAGCTACTGAGAAAGTGATAAGTCTTCAAGAAAATCTTTCAAAACATCGAGATGACAATGTTCTTTTTCGAGATAAGAAAGAAATTTTAACAAAAGATGTTGATTATTTTAAGAAGAAATGGGAAAAGGTTACTGAAGAATTGTTGGAAGAGTGTGAGTTGAAAAGAAGACATAAATATGAATACAATAAGCTCTCAGATCAATTTATTGCTACTCAGAAAGAGTTGTTGGATGCTCAAGTAAAGATTTCAGAGTTGAAATTGAGATTCTTGATTTACAAAAACAAGTGAAGAATTTCAATGTGTCTCCTACATTTCTGAATTACATATACAGACAGGAGAAGAGTCGTGTGAAAGAAGCAGATTTACACAAAGTTCCTGCACCAATTGACATATCCAATTTTTCATCTGCTTCGGTCAATCCAAATGATGAAATGTATGATTATTCAAGGTTTGCACCTCTTGTTCAAGAAAAGAAGAAGAAATCACAGTCTGGCAAGAAGAAAGTTGAAGCTAGACAAGATCCAGAGTTTGATTCTGGATCTTCATTTTTGGAAGATGAAAATACTTTTGTTAAGGTTGAGAAGTCTGCTAGTATTTCATCTGAAGCAGAAGAAGATAAATCTTTGATTGTTGAGAACAAGCTGAAGGACATCAAAGCTAAATTTACTAAAACAGCTAATGAAAAGAGTGTTTCTGGTTCTCAATCAGGGTCATCTAAGATTCAGGGTTTCAAGCATAAATGACTTGGTTATGAAGTTAAGGAAGAACCAGTGCAGCAAACACAACAGAAGAAGATGAAGGAACATGTTTTAGATAAGAATCAACCAAAGCAGAAGAAACCAGAATGTGTTCAAATCAAAGAATGATCATTATTATTCTGGAGGTTCTTCAAATGGTTCATGTTATTCTCCACGAAGTTCACCTCCAAGGTATGATTCATCTGATGGTTTCTTTGATTCATTTGGTTCTAAAAATTCTTTTGGTTACTATGATGTGTTTATTAAGCAGGAAAGTAGAAAACCAAAGAATTTTTCTGATAACAAACAAATATTTGAAACAAATTTGGGTAGCAGTTCCCTTAATGTTTTTCACAGAAAGTGTTACGCATGTCGTAAACCAGGACATCTTGATGCTCAGTGTCCTCCGATTGCGAGCACTCACTCCTATGTGCACAAAACTACTAAATATGTTAATGAAAAAGGTCAGATTTTTGATGAACTACAACCGACCATGTTCAAATCAACAAGTAAGCCGTCTTGGGCAAAGACGAAAGTTGATAACTTTGTGGATTCATTGAAAAGTTTTCAATCGCCCATGATCTGGAAACCTCGAGTTGTTTCCAAGATCATCAAAGACTATATTGAAGACACCGGCGACCCGAGGTTGTTGACTCGGGCTGATCCCAAAACCACTAATGTTTATCTGGTGTCTCCAGGTTTCTTCAAGAAGACCTATTATGCGTGTGTTGATGATAGTGAAGAACTTGCATAATTTAAAGTTTCAATGCTTTATCATTCTCAAAAAGTTTTTCAAAAAGAAACTTTTGAACAAAAGTGTTTTTCAAAACTAAAACTGAAAAGTGTCAGTGTTTGGTCGATCAATTTTCTTTCTTTTATGTTTGTATTACACGTAGTAGTTGTATATATTTAGGGGAAAAATTAAAAAATCCAAAAAATAGTGTCTTGCATTTGTTAAAATGAAAAATCCAAAAAATAGAGTTTTTCATTTTACGGGGAGAAAAAGGCAAATGCAAAAGATAAAAAATGAAAAAGATCAAATTTTGAGAAATTGATCATTGGGAAATAATGGTACATTGGCTAACGTTTCTGACTCGCGGATAGAGTAAGTGAAAAAGCATAAGATCATTGTTCAATGTGCTAGGTAGGCTCGGCAAATCAGAAAGTATTCAAATGTGATATACATTAAATTTGATGCTTGACCTAGTGGACAACATCTTGATGCATATTTCAAGATATCAAGAAAAAGATATGTAAAAAAATAAGAAGTCACTGTGTATACATGTGTTCATTTTGCAAAGATTTAAACTTGTTTGATTTTCTTTATTTTCTTAAATGGTCGGACTATCTCTGCGTGTCCACAAGACCGACCTGATAGTTGTTCATTTAAGGTTCTGCTTTATTTTCTTTGGTGTTTCGTATAATTCATCGGACTTTCTCTACGTGTCCACAAGAACGACCTGATTGTTGTTGAATTATTCAATTTCAACTTGTTTTTATTTTAATCTTATTAAATCCGAGGCCTTATCTGCGTATCGAAAGATCTACCTTAAGGTAGACGATTTAACGTTATTATTTCTTTTTGCATGGAACACAGTTGACGATATGATGAGTTCAAAATACTTTGTGAAATTCAAAAGTATAATCACATGAAAAGTATGTGAAATATATCTCAATATGTCTGATAGTGTGGGGTACACTGGTCAAAGTAAATTAAATCAATACGTTAACATATCCAGATGTTATGAGTATGATTCTGCCAGAGTTTAAAGTTGGACAAATTATATCTGCAATCAACATGGATTATGTGCTACAATAATTGAAACTGGAGTGTAGTTCAGCGCGTTGTGACCAATATGATCCCAGATAGTGATCTTTCTCAAACCAAACATAGAATGTAATTCAATATTGCACTTATGTTGTTACCATTTCAGAAAAATCCAAAAAGATTTTCGATGTGTTTTAGCATAAGTTTGAGAAAATCAAAAAGATTTTAGGTGTGTTTTGATCTAAAGTTTCTAAAAACCAAAAAGATGTATTTCTTATTTGTTTTCGATCGATCACACTTGATACAAAAAAAAGAAAATGTCAAAATCAATATATTGGATTCTCAAAGAGAATTTTTGCGCCAAGATTAAATTAATTTTTGGTAAATCAAAATGGAAAAACCGCACTTTTGTCTTCTAAAGTTGCAGGTTCTGTGTGTCAAGGCTCAAGCATGGTGAAAGGTGGAGTTATTGAAGTATCTTTCACAAGTGAAGTTCAAAGATTGTTCAAGTCTTGATCCAGCCATGCAAGCTTTATTTCTGATAAGATTTCAAGTTGAGGATCGGATGCAGCAATGTTGAAGATTGAAGATATTTAGAATAGATACACTACACGTTAAGGGGGAGTTTGTTAGAGCATATTCCTATGCTAAAGTGTGTCTCGTGTATTGTATCAGTGTGAGAGCGTATGTGTGAGTCATAGGGCAGCCTACCAAGGTCCGAACCATAATGGTACGCTAGCCAACGTACGAAATGGTACGTTGGATGGTACGCTGGGCAGTTAGTGTCTGGTGGTGAAGAAGGTGCAAGAAACGGACCATATATGATGTCCGGTGGGTCCATTGAGGCGTACAAGTACATTGAAGACATTGTTCTCAAGGTAGCCAATCAAGTACCAGATAGTGTCCCATGTGTGACCTACATTGGTGAAGGCGGTTCAGAAAAATTTGTGAAGATGGTTCACAACGGAATCGAATATGGTGACATGCAACTAATTTCAGAAGCTTATGATGTACTTAAATCTGTTGGGAAACTCTCAGATGACGAATTACATGAGGTATTCTCAGAGTGGAACAAAGGATAGAGTAAGGAATTATTTCTCCTACAAAAATGATGTTCATCGGCTATACATGTTATCTAGGAAGAATAGAAGGCCCGAGATAAGTTCCTCGAAAGAACAGACTACCCGGGATAACTTACAGTTATCTCGGAAGGTCATTTTACCTCGGTAGCCTATTTTACCTCGGGAATACAGTTTTATCTCGGACAATGGATACGCCCGAGATAACTCAAGTTACCTCGGTAAGGCGAGTTATCTTGGACATCAACTTGACCTGCTCCACTTGTCTCTGACATATCCGACCACCACATTGCTGAAAAAGGGATTCCCATTATTTATTACAATCGTAGTACATCCAAAGTTGATGAAACTGTTAAACAAGCTCACAAGGAAGGAAATCTCCCTGTTGGCTTCCATGATCCTGAATTGTTTGTTAAATCGATCCAGAATCCTCGGATGATTATCATGCTTGTCAAAGCTGGGGCACCTGTGTAGGGTTATACAGTGGATATTCGGGTTACCGGTTTTAATTTTATTGCTTAAAACCGATTTAATATACAAATTAATGCCAGATTAATTTAGCAGCGGAAGAGATTTAAATAAATACGCGGAAACAACTGTAACAGGATCAATCACCGTACACGACAAACACAGAAAATTATTTATTTAAAATAAATAAATAAATTAAATTAAATATCTAAATGAGTTAGATAAACCTTGGCGGGATCCGAGCAACCACTAGAGACACCCGGATTCAACGGGCTCGTGCTAGGACGAACTGAGACTTCTGAGTCGAACCTGAGAGACAGATCATCGACAGCAACGACGGCGGCGGTAGTGGTGGCGGCGGTGGTAGGGTTACCACGGGCGGCGGTGACAAATCTTTTTACACCGGAATTGCAACCTGAACAGTCCCCATGAAAATCTCATCACCGGTGACAGGCGATGATGCGGTGGTGGTGGCTGGCGGGTAAAGTGGCGCGGGCCACGACGAGGGGACCGGGCACGGTGGTCTCGGCTGCGCCTACAGCGCTAGGACCATCGGCTGGCTTTCATGTGGTGGGGCGACGGAGGAGGCGACGGAGGCGGCTTGGGCCGCGACTGCGGCTCGGGTCGCGGCTTCGGCTTCGGCTCGGGCTGCGGCTTCGGCTTCCTTTTCGAGTCGTGAGAAAATACTGGCTAAACGGGGATCCATCGGAACAGTGAGGGACCATGGTGGTGGCGTCGGACGGCTGTTGGCGGCGGCTAAGGGGGGCGTCGGTCTAGGGGTCGACGCGGGAAGGGAGAGAGAGACTTGTGATTAGGGTTTTGTGACTTGTTTTGTAATTAACCTCTCTCTCCCTTATTTAATTAAAAAATCGCGGACGGGGGCACTGACGGACTGGGACCGGTCGTGATTTCTACTAATCCACCATACTGATCCGTCTGTTAAATCCAGTAACAACCGATCAGTTCGTTTATTTATTTTACGAGTATTTTTGCCGAAATAGTTTTGTCGTTTTAATTAACTAAATAATCAAGTATTCATTTAATTAACCACTTAGTTTGTTTTAGTACTAATTAACAATTAATTAGATTTTATAGTTCGTTGACCCGAGTGTAACTCTTACGGGTCAATATCGGTCGGGTTCGTTAATTCGTCGTGTCAGGACACCCTGTTTCCAACAGTCTCCCACTTGGACTGAACGCGACAGTTTAACGAGCGCAGTCAGAGGCACTCTAGCTATGCATGGGTACACCAACTAATATTGACACTTTAAGTCGTCAGCCAAAGTATATCTGATTGACAATCAAGCAGACTCATGACTTGTGTATTCATTGTCATATGTTCCTTTCTGTATAATACATTGATGAATCATGAGACATGGACTCTCATTTATGATTCATCGATTTTTATTCTCGATACAATTCAAAGTGATCCAACAAACACACAGTAAATTTGGGTGATGCCTCACACTTATCACTTGGAACCAACAAGGGCGCCTTTATGTCTAACTGTTGCCGAAGCAAGAGTACAGAATCCCTTGTTAAGGCATAAAACTCCCACTAAACCTCATAGCCATTCCCAAGAGTAACCGTTATGGTTGGCAGTTACGTGACAACGTTAGGCTACAATCAAAGAATGTTCTTTAGTAGAAGGGAGTTCGAATATGCGTCTCAGGTCTAAGGATACATTAGAGCATGCATTAATCAAGCAAGCAAGACTTCCATGTTTGCATTGCATGATGCGAGTTACGTCCAACATCATTCACCAATGAGGTCCGTGAGTTTGAACGTTAAATGGCTTTAAGGTTCAAGCAGTCACAATAGTCTTACTTTAGTATAGCTCATACTAACTAATCGACTACGGACATTTAGGACAAGAACTTATTGTCCAAGTATTAAACTTATAAATATTGAACACAGTTATGTAATTCATTATTGCATAAACAGATGGAATAAGAATAAGATAGATAACTGCTGGTGTTCATACATCCAAATACTGAATCAAAACATGTCTTTAGCTAATCTTAGCCCTATCGCTTCTCTGTGGCGTACATGAGTCTCCTGAGTCATAGGCTTAGTGAAGGGATCAGCTAAGTTTTAATCTGTGTGTACTTTGCTTATTTTGATTTCATTTCTGTCGACTACTTCTCTTATGTAGTGGAATTTCCTCAAGATGTGCTTGGCATTCTTGTGAGACACTTGCTCTTTGGCTTGAGCTATAGCGCCTGTGTTATCGCACAGCATCTCGATGGGCTGCCTAATGCTTGACACGACATCGAGATCGGATATTAACTTCTTCATCCACACAGCTTCCTTAGCAGCTTCTGAGGCGGCTATGTATTCGGATTCAGTAGTAAAATCTGCTACTACTGGCTGTTTTGAGCTTCTCCAGGAAACAGTCCCTTCGTTAAGAGTGAATACGAATCCTGACTGTGAGCGAGAGTGATCTCGGTCAGTCTGAAAACTAGCGTCAGTGTAACACCTTACAGTGAGCTCTAGTGAGCTAGTCCTGGCGTCTGCTGGTACTGACTTATCACGCTCAGTGCATACGAGACATCCGGTCGTGTGTAGAGCATGGCATACATGATAGATCCATAGCAGAGGCAAATGGGATCGACGCCATTTGGCTTATCTCTCGCTCAATTTTAGGTGCTTGAGATTTGTCCAAGATTGTTCCCTTAGTCATGGGAACAACTCCTTTCTTGGAGTTGCTCATGTTGAACCGAGCTATGATCTTATCAACGTATGTGCTTTGACTAATACCCAAAAGGCGCTTAGATCGATCTTTATGAATTTTAATTCCCAGAATGTAAGCGGCTTCTCCAAGATCTTTCATAGCGAAACAAGATGAAAGCCATTTCTTAACTTCGTTAAGCATGGGTATGTTGTTTCCTATGATCAATATATCGTCTATATACAGTACGAGAAACGATACAGCGCTCCCACTTTCCTTTTTTGTAAACACAAGGTTCATCTTTATTTTGATCAAAACCAAACTCTTTGACCTTTTGATCAAAACGAAGATTCCAACTTCGAGATGCCTGCTTGAGTCCATAAATGGACTTGCTTAGCTTGCAAACCTTGTTTCGATTCTCTAGATCGACAAAACCATCAGGCTGAACCATGTAGACATCCTCTTCGAGTTGTCCATTCAGGAAAGCGGTTTTAACGTCCATTTGCCATATCTCATAATCATGGTATGCGACTATGGCAAGGAGAATCTTGATCGATTTGATCATGACAACGGGCGAGAAGGTCTCATCATAGTCAATCCCTTGGGTTTGAGTGAAACCTTTCGCTATAAGGCGTGCCTTGTAGGTTTGCACATTTCCATGCATGTCAGTTTTTCTTTTAAAGATCCACTTGCTCCCTACTGCCCGTCTGCCGGGGGGTAGCTCAATCAAGTCCCAGACGTGATTATCACGCATGGATTGCATCTCAGCGTTCATGGCTTCAAGCCATTTATCAGATTCCGGATCTAACATAGCAGCTTTGTAGTTAGTAGGCTCATCGTTAGAATCGGCTATTAACAGAACGTCAAAGGCCTCATGATATCCAAGGTATCTATCAGGCTCATTTCGTATCCTTTCGCTCCTACGAACGCTTACGCTTGTGCTTGGGTCAAATGGTGCGACAACAATTTGTTTTTTTAGACGCAGCAACCGTCTCAGGGTTAGGTGTATCTCGAATTTCTTCAAGATCCGCTGGATCACTATTTGTTCCTCGAGCAAGGAATTCTTTCTCAAGGAATTTACCTTTCCTTTTGATGGAAACAATGTTTGCATCGGGATGGTAAAAGTAATAACCGGTATTACCATAATATCCAACGAAAGTTACCCTTTCGCCTTGGGGATCGAGCTTGTTGTCAGATTCGCTGGTGACATAAGCATGACATCCCCATACCCAGAGGTATGATAGTTTAGGAAGAGAACCATGCCATATCTCATATGGGGTCTGTAGGTCCGTAAATCAACCAATCACGATATCTTAATCACAAACGAGTGCGAAATCCTCGTGTGTGATCGATTCAAGAAGAAAGTAGAAGAAATAGATTTGATCTAAGATAAAGATCAAATCTTGAATGCAAAACACTACAATCTTGAAGCTAATGAACCCTTATTGTAAACTCTAATGAGAGAGAGAAATCGTAAATGTCTTTTCAAAAGCTTGATCATAAACATAAATAAGAGAGGTATTTATACTACCTCTTACAAAACCTAGGGCCAATCATAAACACAATAGGCCCAATCATAAACATAAAGAAATCGGCCCACATGGCCTAAAACATAAACTAACTAAGCCTAAAACTAATAATAAGCTAGCCCATAACTAATGTTCATGCCTCTAATAAATATAGCCAAACAATCTTCCCCTAGGCATGAACCATTAGACTATCTACGGCAGCTGGAGATCGAATCTGAAAGTGTTATGCACATTGTTTGACCACCATCCATTTTCCACGATCCGATTAGCCGTTCCATGAAAGATCCCCACCCTTATAGCATTTTCCATATCCTTCTCATCACCGAGAATAGGTTGGGAGGCGAGGAGCTTGATGTCTCTTTCTCCAAATCTCAGTAGATCAACTGGATCGTAGAAACGGAATTGCCTCATTCTCTTGCAGAGCACCACCACCTCGTGAGTCGTTGGATCATAACACCAACAGTCAAAGTTTTTGACTAAGGTACCGTCTTCGATCTCATCCAACATATTGATCACTCTAGTGCGCTTGGTGGGTGGCCTCCTTGCTTCTCCTATCGACTCTCCAGTCACTAGGTCAGTTCCAGTCTCGACCCATCTCACTTGCTTCAGCTCAAAGTTTGCAAAATTGTTCTCTAATTGGCTCATCAGGTTGTTTCGAATAAGATCTCCTTTGGTGCTGTTCCATCTGTTAATGTATGGAGCTCTTAGCAAACTTCTAATCTCAGGCTCAGTCCAGGTATGAAATTGGGCACGTGTTCTGTAATATTCCACTGGACTGTAGCCGTCACGAATTACGGCAAACAACTTCTTCTCCGTGTCATAGTGCCAGCACAGAATGGCTTCACGACTCCCCCTTTTATCTATTGAGCTTTCACCAACATCAATGGTGTATTGAGTGGGGGCTGGTCCTTGAAAGAATTCTTTGAAACCAGTTGTCATGGCCTTCTGGCGCTTTGGAGATGACCCTTCCACTTCGGGCATAATCTGACATTTCAATAGTGTCATCTCCATCATCAACATTCACTACTTCTGCACCTTGCACTCCTTGAGATGAACCTTGACCAGGGGCACCTGAAGCATTTGACTCCACAGCATTTTTCAAATTACCAAACTCCTTCTTCAGGTCCATCAAGGTCTCATACAGATACTTCATTCTATTCTTGTCCGCCGCCTCCTTGTCCTTTAACCTTCTGTTTTATGCCTGGAGAGCTTTTATCTTAGTTTCCCTAATTCTGTTCTGAGACATCAGAAAGTTTATGTGAGGGTCTGCACTTATCCTCATCTCAATAGGTAGCTCAGCAGCTTGAAGTGGGTGGAAACTTGGAATAACAGTTGGCGGCAAGCTTGTTCCACTAGAAACACTTATTCTCACAGGGCTAGGTATAACAACAGTGTTATTAACCTCCATAGATTGCCTTTCTTCATGAACAGGGCTACGTTCATTCAGAGGAGGGCTTTCAGTCTGAACCTGGGCAGGTTGATCTTCAACAATTGGAACTGTTGAATCTTCTTGAGCAGTTTGACTTTGAGAACTAGACTCAGTTGGATGGACCATTAACAGACTTGAGCTAGTCTTTGTGAACTTGAATCGGATACTTCTTGGATCTATCTTCTTTCTGGGAGATGGTTCACGGAAGGGGACTGGCTCTTCGAGCATTTCATTCACATTGAACTGAATATCCAATTCTTGAGGGATGGAGTCACCACTAGAAGATGAATTCAGTACATCTCTTGATCTTTTCAGATTTATTGGCTCCAAGTCTCCATAGATATCATCATCCATATTTCCTTGATTAGCAAAAATGTCGTCCATAACATTTTCTTCATCTGAAGGTATCACCACATCTTCTTCTTGGACATTTACAGCCGGAGTTGCTGTTATATCTTGATCTTCAGCAACAGATGCATTTACAGTTGGCACATCGGCTTCAGGTTCAGGTTCTTCAACTTCTTGTTCCCTTTCCACCTCGGGAAATGCACCCCTCTTGACCCATTCAAGCCTTCCTTGAAAACTATTTTTACCCCTCATGTCTTGGGTCTGTAGTCCAAACACTCCACAATCCATCACTTTAATATCCAGTTTTTCCACCCTCTCTTCAATTATGGGATATTTCTTCATTACCACCATCTGTACGAATCTTGGTGTCATCAGGAACTGTTCTCGTGCGCTCAAGTCAGCATTGCCTATCCAGTCTAATAGCATCATCTTGGAGAAGTTGAAGTTCCAGTCCAAGGCCAATGCGACAAAAGAAGTTCCGTGAAGTTTGTTGAGCTGATCAAAGCTAGTTCTCTTGCCCAGAAATGATTTCTGCATATAATGTGCCAGGCACCTCCAGTAGTGCGGCAACAACTTCTCAAAAATGGGCGGAAACTTTCCTTCATACCCCATAGATTGAGCACCCGCTAAAACAACTTCCTTGGGATACTCAATCGGCTCAACAGCTCGATCATTGATGTTCAGCCCTTTTCTGATATCTTCTTCCAGAATCACTACTTGTCTGTTCTGAACTGTTGCGGTAATACTTGTCTTATCAGCATTTTCTCTCGCTGTTCCCCAGAACTCCCTCACAAGCTACTCGTCGATCAGCACACTTGTTCTCGGAGCGTGATTTATCTTGCATCCATTCATCCCGGCCACCAGTGAATAAAATAATTCCATATGCTTCTCTGGTGGGTCTTCAAGATACGCCGGGATGCAGTGATCACTTTCAAACTTTATCTCTTCGTCAAGCATGTCGTCTGCCATCTGAGAAAGACAAGACACATGTATCAGACTTGTTCATAAAAGTGCAATTAAGTTTATTGACCCTTGTCGAAGTTCAATTGAAAATCAAATTTTACTTTTGAAGTTCACAAAATTCCAATTTAAACTTTTAGGGAAAATAATTGATTTAAGCACACAAAATTCACAAACACCATTAATTTTAACTTAATTTAATGAGATTCCAAAAAAAAAAAGTTAGGTTTTATGATTTTAAGTCACATTTAAGTGTGTTTACGATGAAAGTATGGGTTTACGATCCATCTGAGTTTACGATTCATCACTTGGGTTTACGATCCAATAACGGGTTCACGATTAGTTCAATCGTAAACAGAGAGGCCCAATCGTAAACACTTGATGAAACCCTAAGCCCGATCGTAAACATTTAAGAGTCGGAAACTCAATCGATCGTAAACACCGATCGTAATCAACGATCGTAAACTCGGATCGTAAACGACGATCGTTGTAACAACTTGTTAATTCCGGTAAATCTGGGGGAAATTTTTCCAATTAATAAAACTGGACTCGGTAAGCCCAGTTAGGCCCGTTAGGCCTATTAAGAGAAATGTGGCCCATCAAAGGCCCAATCCATATACTCGAGGTCCGGATAATTCGTTATAAGTATTCTAACGATTTGTTATGAAATACAAGGTGTTGCGGAACAGAAAACGATGAAATCGGTAAACAGGACTGTTACGCGATATTAACCGCAAAGGACATATTTAATTATTTAAGATGGCTTAACCGACTCTGTGAAGTTAAAAGTATTTTTCTGAGCGTTCACAGAGAATTACAGTCATGATTATATATTCGGATCGTAAAACAGACACTAACGAGATTCGTGATAGATACACGCTTTATACCGCCATTCGATCGAATGATTATCATATGATATATTATTTGATGATTTGAGTGTTCCAAGAATATTTACGAGACATTTGTAATATTTCAGTCACTCGGGAATTATCAAGGAACAATTACTTGATATTCAGTATTTAACGTGTTCGGATAACGTAGTGTCTGACTGGTCGTTTGACTATGAACCACTCAAATCTTATCCATATATAAAAGGGTATTAAACCCTTTTTACTTCATTTGGAAAAAAATAACACACACACACAAATGTGTGTGTTTGAGAGAAGCAGCGAGAGAACAGAAAGAGAAGCCGGTTTTCCGGCGACCCTCATCCGGCCGGCCACGGCAGTGGTCCGGCGAACCCAGGCAGCGATCTCCCTTCGACCATCCTGCTGCCCTCTCTCTTCCTCTCCGACCCTCCCTCTCTCTGATCCGAGCAGCAGCAGCGGCGTGCCGCCACTTTTCCGGTGCGGCGGCGGCGGCCACCGCCTAGCCTAACGACGGCGGCGGTAGCCGTGACTCCCGGCGACCTCCCTCTATCTCTCTCCTGTCCGCATCCACCTCCGAACACCAGCAGAAGCGGCGATAACCGCGACTAGGGTTCCGCCACATCAGCGGCGGCGGCGGCGCCCCTCTCTCTGCCCTCTCCGGCGACGGTAAGGGATCTTAACCCCTGTAATCTCTTCATTTCCAGTTTTTAATCATCCTAAGACTCCCGATCTATACATGCATGTGCAGATTCTTGACTATCATGATGATTGAGGGTGTTGGTGGTGGTTTCGCGGTGGTGTTAAGGCGGACCGGCGGCGGCCATGGCCTCTGGCCGCCGGTCAGATTATAGTGGTGTTGATGGTTGTTTATTTCAGTCCCAATTTGTTTGTCTAAGAAGACTGGAACCGATTTGTTATGTGTGAAAGTGTTTGGATTCAATTTGGGGCTATACCGAGTCAACTCGGTGGTGAGTCGACTGAGTCGACTCAGGAGATGCTTCTGGTCAACAGATTGGATGGTCAAACGACTTCAAATTCAAAAATCGAGCTTATAGTATTGTTCGTGATGAAAAATCTCGCGGGATAGACTACTTATTCATTAATTTTGGTTTCGGGTCAAGAAAGTCAACAAAAGTCAACCGGGTCAAACCCGTGATGAATCTGATCAACGTATTTGAAGGGTCAAACGAAGTCAAATCAGAAAACCGAGCATGGATTATTGTTCGTGGCGAAATTCTACTTGGAATGGACTATTCGCTCGTCGAATTCGGATGTGTTTACCATTTTCGGTTAACCGAGTCCGAGTCTGCGTACCGACCGGAGGTCATCGGATTCTCCAAGCTTAACATAACGTTAAGCCTTTTCTAGGCAATTGCATCCGTGACATCTGTGGATTGTACGCAATCCTATCCGTATGACTTGGTACTTCGAAGATCTGTGAGTCCTCTGACTTCCCTCATTAGTTAACTGTTTGAGATCACATTTATGCTATGATGTATTTGTTATATCTGCTATGATTATCATGTCAAACACTGTGAGTCGGAATGCCCTGTGTGGGTCATTATAGACTTTCTGGTCATTAAGGTTGAGCCACTAGGCATATAAGGGATTATAGCGGCCGTTATAGTTGAAGGATCCATATTCATCCGGATCCTCTAATATTAGGTAACTAGGGGGAATTTGTCCTTATATGTTGAATCTAAATTTCTACTCGCAGAGGGTGTACGGCCAAGCGCAACGTGCCCGTAGAGTACATGAAGTTTGACCTTGGGTGCGACATGATAGATTTATGAACTGAATGTGTTAATAACTATTAATGTGATGATGGTAGTTACGACTCACCAACAACGTTTGTTGTTGACATTGTGTTGACTTATGTTGCAGGCAAGTGTGAAAAGAAAAATTAAACCTAAAAAAAAATCTAGACTCAAAACGGAAACCCTAAGACTCTAGACACGGAAAAACCGAAAAGACTCAAAATTTCCTAACGATGACCTAAGTTAATATTGCTATTGCCAAGTGTCCCCGGCAACGGCGCCAAAAACTTGATGTGTTCGGAACGACTCTAAAAATACTATAAAAACCTAGACCTAAACCTAAACCTAGACACACCTAATTTTACCGAAAATACCTAAACTAAACCCAACCCTAAGGCAAGTGTACCTGTCGGATTGTAGCTAAGCTAAGGCAAGACCGGGAATATCGAACCCTAGAGACACTCTATTGACAAAACTAACCTAGGACCTATGAAAAGGAAATACTGAATAATTTGGGTTTTTGGAATTTGAGATGAATTTAATTAAAATTAACTAAGCAACGAACAAACAGACAAACGCAGGAAACCTTGGGGAAATCAAATGAGAGGGAGATATACCACCTAGACCTAGACTCGCAATCGACACTTAACTTTACCTCGGCTCTAACTATTCTGATGGTGGCTAGTTCACCTTTTAAGTCCTTCCTAGACAACGATTCTAACGCTCGAACAGGAGTTCAGCTTTTGAGTACTTCCTACCTCAATTAGACCTAACCACCTCTGAACCTAATCTCGGGCACCTTAGAACTAACAGGAGCTACCAATAACTACTATGACCAACACGGAATACAAAGATAATCAAAACCCTAGGACACTTCCTTTTGAGACAATGCAACCCTAGAATTCTAACCACCCCAACTACCCGACAATTCTTTACTTTGTGAGTCTCAGAAAAGGCAGCATATTACAAGTAAATTACCAACCAATTATCAATGCAATAGTCAAGGAAACCCTAACTACACTATAGCAATTAACCCTAAAGTCAACTACTTTAGCTAATCTACCTAAACCGAAAGACATTCGCGGGTAAATTAAGCATCAACAATTAATTAACAACCTGCTCATAACACACACATACATCAACCATGGCAATCAATGGAATTGAATAAAATCGTAACATCAATCAACTAGTTAAAACTGAGAATAAAGTCAAAGTGTCAACTACTCATCAAAACAGTCTAGGTGGCACAATTAGTTTAGCCTACAATCATGATCTGAACAAGAAACATAGCAAAGTCTGAAACTTGATTCAAATACATGATAGCAATTAATGAAAATGAAGTAATCGAAAGAACCGGATAGCGAATTGCAATGCAATCTTGGTCTCTCAATGCTCCTCCTTGATCCCAGCTCTCTTCTCCTCTAAAAATCGCCTTTAGTCGCTCTGAAATTCGTCTGGAAGTTGTGTTTTTTCGAATGGAACCCTAAAACTCGATTTTATATGTCGAAACCTTCTTTTACGGGTTATTAGGCGGTAAGCGTATCGCTTGCTAATGGATTCCCACCAGGCGATACGCCTGGTGCTCACAACACGACAATTTAGTCGGGCGGAGCCGACTTTGACTTTCGTTGACCACCACTTCCTCGCGTATCGCCTACAGATCATCAAGGGACTAGGCGATACGCCTAATCCTTCACTTTCAGCCTCTCTTCTCCTTCTTTCTTATTAAATCATGTCCGCTTATCTCGTGGCCTCGGGATTTCACCAAACATCCTGAAAAACTTGCGAAAACATAAATAACTGACTCCAATACACAACTAAACTAAAAACATAATAAATGACTCAAAGTGGATTTAAAATCGACTCAAATAATATACAAAAGACCCTGAAAATGAGATGTGTTTGCAACACATCATTAGACAACGACAACAACCGAGACTTGTGACAATTCCCTACGTAAAGATCGATTTATTTTATGTCCAAAACAATTCATAAAGCTTTATTAACATTCATGAAAAATGTATTTTCACATGCATGCAAAATATATATACATACAACGTTAATTTTTCAAGTTATTAACCCTCGAGTATTTTAGTTCCAAACCGAGTCATTGTTTTATTATTTTATGTCTTCGCGAATAAATATTTTATAAAACGTTCAAACCCGATCCGATTTATTTATTCTCTTTCTTTTCTTCGCGATTAAACCAACCCGTCACCTTTCCCTTTCCCATCTCCGTCTCGTTTTCCTCGACCCGACCGGCCACGGGATCGAACCCGTCCCCTTCTCCTTCGGCGGTTACGAGATCCAAACCACCACCTCCTCCTAGTTGCTTTTGTTATGTACAAGAGTTGACAAATGAGATGCCCTTCCCATTAACCTCCAACATCTTGCACCCTTATGAAGTCATAGGTGAAACTTGTCTCCCGAAGTACACCTTCCTTATACCCTTTGGACAATATTTTCCCTCCATGTGCACCCTCTTTCCCTCTCAAACAATCTGCACATTACCATCAAAAGCAACCCACATAACACAAGTTTTCAACCCCCTAGAGCCCCCTTTGTGTGCTAGTGAACCGGTCGAACCCGAGCCCTCTCTTCTCTTCTTCTCGACCGAACACAAACACATGCACACACACACTTAAACATTTTATTTAACCACACTTGCTAGAGATCTTATCATTTTTAAACACCTCCACATCTCTCTTTCCTTCTCTCTAACCCGTCTCACTCTCTCTCAGTTCCCTATCTCTCTCTCTCTCTCTCTCTATCTCTCTCTCTCTCTCTCTCTCGGTTCACATACAAACCGAAACACACACACACACACATATCCAAACACTCATTTTCTCATTTAACCCTCATATATATTCATCTTTTAGAAAACCCTAGCCCCCATAACACTTACACTTACTTAAGAACACTCCTCTCTTTGCTCTCTTCCTTCCAACCGTCCACCCCCCCTCTCTCTCTCTGCTCTCTCTCTAAAAGCCTAGCAAACAAAGGATTCTCTTGAAGATACAAGGTGTTAGAAAGCAAGAGGAAGCAAGAATCATCATCATCATCAGCATTTTCGGCCAACTTATCCATCCTAGTGGGTTATCATCTTCATTTCCTTTATTAAATCTTACTCTAGCCATGATTTCATGTTCTATTTCATACCTAGTTCACTCCATGACCAAGTCTTGACTAAATTGTTGTCTAAACATGATTTTGAACCATTTAGGTCGACTAGTTTGCAATTATCTCTATGTTCCACCATGTATTTTCCTACTAGAAACTCATGATAGACATTTCCTTAGAATAATATGTACAAACTTTGATTTGTAGGACTTTTACACAAGTGTTTGTTTAGGTTGCATTTTTAGTCACTAACTTTGTATATATTGTGTGTTGTATGTTGATCTTGTAATTTTGGACCCCAAAATGCCTATGACATGTTTTTAGACTTGTAAGATAGTAAAAATATGATATCTTGGACTTTAGAAATATAACTTGTGCTTAGACTCACCATAGAGAACTTTTACTACCCAAAAGTACACTTTAAAAACCCTAAAAATCACTTTTAGCTAATGATCTGTTTTGACCAGAAATTTTAGGATTTTAACAGTAGTTTGTGATGGTTGAAATTATTTTAAAACATGGCTAAAATATCCCTTAACAAATTACTTGAATGTGGGCACAAACCGGGACTAAGACCGACACCCGACGGGCCTAGAAACGTCAATTTTGTAACAAACCCCAAATCTGGTCTAAATAAACTTATAGAGGTATTTTAATGGTAAACACATGTTTACAAATACATATGGTGAATTTAGGAACCTAACGGTGTCATTAAACGGGCAAACGGGACCAAAACGGCAAAACCGACATAAAATCCACAAAACCGACAACTAATGAAAACCGACATTTGAAATAATTATCTGCCTAACTTGGACAGATTATAATCATATTTTATTGTACTTGATTGATTTCTAATTTAAACGGATAATATAGCGTAATCGGCGGTTACCGCGAAATCGCCCGGTTTTCAACTAATTAGTCAAAATAATCAATTTCTCATATGAAAACCCTCATTTTGACTTAATACTTATTTCTATAAATATTTACCATCTTTAAATATTATTTGGGAATTTTTATATATTTTATTTTAAATATATAATTTACATTATTTTCAAATAAACATATAACCGGACACTTTCACTTTGACTTTCCGAATCATTTAACCCTAAGGCTACCATGACGTCAAGACTTGACCTACCTAATTGGAGTGATATTAATTGTCAACCCACTTACTTAATGTATGTCTTATAATTATTTAGGGCTACACTTTCGTTGATCGTGCTACCGATTTCCCGTTACTGAATCATGTGAGTTTTTCACGGCCCTTTTTACCTTTAACTGTTTTTATCTTTGGGGGAGAATTCATACATACTTTTCCATGTTAGACAATTAGACCTTGTTATCATATCTGTTACATGTGCTTTTCCAATGTCCAAACTTGTTATCTCATGTGGATTAACTGAATCCGATTAATTATCATTTGCAAACGGTAACGTATGAATAGATCTATTGGGTTAACAACCCTGCTCTCATTGGTAGCTCCAATCGTGACTCCGTCTTTATAGTCAAAGGGTACAAATTGTTATGTCATATCTATGCAGTATCAACCGGACAAAAGATACTAAGAGTGGGTAAACAGTCAGTTTCGATATTCAGGGTACATGGTAACATTTTCAACTAGTCTTATCGGATATTGTCAAATTATTAACATGAACTGTTTTCAATTACTATTTTCATCCAACTTTTAACTGCTAGCACTTTAAACCTGTGAAACTCACCAACAATTATTTGTTGACCGTTTTCTCGTATGAATTCTCAGGTACTTGATCTTATTTGCTGTGCATGCATCGGACCTACTTGCTTGTTTCTTGTCATTGCATTTTAGGACTTTCATTTGCTTTCTGGAGTATGGTTTAGCCTTTGGAGATTTTCCCAACATAACACCTAACGATTTCATGTCCTAAAAATCTTTTGAAACTTATGTGTTATAAACTTAAACAATTTACTTTTCTTATTACAATTAATCCGCTACGTAATGATATTGGAAAAACTCTTATTTACTCCAATAATTTAACAATTTCCAAAACGGATCTAGTTGTTGAACCATCCAGAGTACGTTCGTAACCTTGACTGTGATAACCTTTTTCGCATCCCGACATAAATCTTACCGGGTGTGACAGAGTGGTATCAGAGCCAAGGTTATAGAACTAGATTGCATACTTAGAGTCTAGACTATAGCCTAAGCCCTGTTAGTCGTACTTGCATGCATCACTAATTGCTCATTCTAACTAATGAGGATAGGTCAAGATCGGACATGCAAATGGCCTAGCAGCTACATTTCCGATGATAAAGACCTCAAGAGCAAGTGTCGTATAAAGAACAAGTCGGAAGTGATGCAGTTGCTGATGGACAAGACGCAAGTGCATCCATTCAACCTGCGAAGATGCGACTCTAGCAACTCTATAAATAGTTCATTTGTTCATTAACAATGCAACTTTCAGTTCCAGAAAATCACACATTCACTGTGTGTTTTCTCCAATTGTACTCAAATATAACGATATCAATAAAACAATCGATTCATCTATTATTCTTCATTAGTTAGCTCGTTCCTAGTTGAATTATAATATCATATCTACTTACGGTGTGATTTTGTTGTTTATCAATTGGCGCCATCCGTATTCTCGGGAATTGGCGAAAAATGGAGAAGCAATCGGATGAGTCAGTAAAGAGAAAGTCAATTTTTGATCTAGGAGAATCACCGAAGAACATTCACAGCTCGAAAGGATCAGCTGAAAAAATCAGTGAGAAAGCTTCGGTGTTTCTATTACCGAATCAATCCGATGATAATCCGTATTCAGATCATGATGATGCGGTGGATAATGTGGATCCGAATAATGCTGTAGAGGCCTTACGAGGCTTTGATCGTGATTTTCTGATGAGAAATTTGCAGGTTTTGAAACAGTTACAGGATAAGGAAAAACGTGAGCAATGGTTGTAGGAAGTCCGAGCAACTCTAAAATTTACTCCTGAAAAGGATTATGGAAAAACTGATGCTGGAACATGTCGGGGCATGATGATTGCCCAGATGCTCATGACAACTAATTAAAGTTGAAATATATTTAACAAGCCTTTTTATTTCATATATTGGAATATGTTACAAACAGAAAACAGACAAAACATAACAACATAGATAATGTAATTTAAACGTCGTTTAACTAGGTCCAGCGTCCTATAGTGATCATATACTGGCTCAAACACGATTACCTGCAACATGTATAAGATAAAGTGTCAACTACAAAAGTAGTTGGTGAGTAAACATAGGTTTAATACGTAATATCAGTATAAATCATGCGATCTATGTGTTAGGTAAATGTTCATAGAATATGATAAACAAGTATTGTAATAGTGTAAACAACCGCGTATCAAACCCTTGACAATTAGGCTTCCAATCACTTGATACCTCAAGGCAGGCCAAGTGGGTTGTCAAACCAATAGATCTATTACTGTTACCCCGGCTCGGTATGTTAATGAGTACGCATGCTAGTGTAATAGTATATAACAACCATGATTCCAACAAGTTTAACACATCAAAAACATACATAACGAGCATAGGATTCGCATTTTGTTTTAGAGAAGTAAATATAGAGTTTGGAATTTGAGATAGAGATACATGTTACACCCCAAAGTATTAAAAGAGAAGGGGCTATGAATACTCACATGATAGGGAGATAGGATTTGAGAGATACGCCGAATTGGGAAAGATAAGTAACTCGGAGGTTACCCTAATAAATCAAATAGGGTATATGAATATAGGAAATCAAAATGAACCAAGTTCTAAGTATTTGATAAGTGTTATGTTTGATTAGGTCAAAATTACCATTTTACCCTTTTATAAGTAATTTAGGGTTTAGTAAAGATGTGCATACCTAATACTTTGTCATTTATCACTTTTGGACTTATGAATACTTATTGTATATATAAATATGATCTAGCACCAAAAATCAAGTCTTAATACTTTCCGGTTTATTTATTGTTAAATAATTATATCCAAAACCCTAATTTTGGTAAAAATATTAAATAAATATCAAAACTCATTAGATCTTGAAATAAACTTAGGGTTATATTCATAATAATATATTATGATATTCAAAAATTTATTGGACCTTAATTCAACATCGTGAATCCAATTTTGGCAGAACAATGACATGAAAACCCTAATTTTGACCAATTTTTAGATAAAATACCAAACCTTCTCAAAACTTGAAATTAACTTAGGGCTTTCTTAATATACATTATTTTAAGATTACCTACAAAAATTCAGACCCTAATTCCAACCCGATCACCCGATTTTGGCAAAACAAGCTCAAGAACCCTAGATTTTATGCATTTTTAGAAAACATACTTAGAAAATGAATTTGCAAAAACTGAGATAGGTTATTGTTAATCAGACCTAATGATGCTTGACTGCAGAAATTTAGCTCCTAACACCTCACGGTTTGAGAGAATTTGATGGATGAAGTTTCTGGTTCAAACTAGGGTTTTTAAGGTGATTTTTGGGTGAATTCGTGAGTTTAGATGGATGATTTGTGGGGGTTTTTATACTACTCTGGTCGCAATTACATGGTTACACGTTAGGGAGTGACTAAGGGCTTGAAAACGACACGAATCAGGCTCAAACGAAGCTTCTAGGTCCGAAATACGTGCCAAAAACGAGTTGATCTCGTTTCTGTTGACCAGAAGTCAACGCGTATCGCAAGGGAGGGGGACCAGGGCTGCGCGATACGCGAGCCAAGTTTGCCAGATTGGCAGATTTGGTCCCTGAGGTTTATTTATTGCATTTTAGCCCCCAGACTTCTACCGAACTGTTATTTTATGCACCAAATCATTATAAAACATGTTTATAAAAGTTTCTAAGGCTCGGGACATGCTCGATGATGTACGGATACGTGCGTTTTATAACTTTCAAAAATTGCACTTTTAGTCCCTTAACTTTTGTTTTATGTGTTTTACCTTTGTATCCTTCGATGTAACTAATGTTTTAAGTTCAAAATGATATTAGAATACTTTATTAAGATTTATAAGGCTCGGGATTTGTTTAACGATGTATAAAATATTTTATTTTATATATATTTATTTATATATTATTTGTTAAAAATTGTGAAAAATCACCAAAATTCATTAAAATTCATCATAATTCACCATATTGATTTGTGATATAGAATTTATTAAATATAATGTTATGGAATAATAGAATGAGAATTCTTGGAATGTACGAACTCCCGGTTAATACCGAAATCGCACGAAAACTCGTATTTTTGCTACTTTTGTTTTAAACCTCGAACTTTTTACCAAACCTCACATACATTTACTTGTGTGTATGACTAGTATTACTCACAAGTATTATATATGTTTAGAATGCTAAAGTTTTTCCGGTTTTGCATAAATAACAAAAACGATCGAGTTAGGGATTCGATTTATGATAGATTGAAACAACGAATGTCACGAATATTGTGATTAAAGGATTAAATCATGAAATAATGATATAGGATGTGAAATGATTCTTTATTGATTATCAACCAAGATAGAAAACGGGTCGGGTAATTACAGATGGATTAACCGAAGTGTTACAGTCTCCCCTACTTTAAGAAATTTCGTCCCGAAATTAAATTCGAGAAGACTGTCGGAACAGATGAGGATATTTAGTCTTCATTTGGTCTTCACGTTCCCAGGTAAACTCTGGTCCACGTTTAGATTCCCAACGAACCTTGACGATCGGTATGCGACTACGTTTGAGTTGTTTGACTTCGCGGTCCATGATTTCCACGGGTTTCTCAACGAATTGCATGGATTTGTCAATAGTAAGGTCTTCCAAAGGAACATGGAGACTTTCATCAGCTAGACATTTGCGAAGATTTGACACATGAAATGTAGGATGAACATTGGCTAATTCCGGAGGTAGTTCGAGTCGATAGGCTACTTTACCGACCGTTTCGAGGATTTTGAATGGGCCTACATAACGAGGTGCTAGTTTCCCTTTCTTACCAAATCGAACGATTCCTTTCCAAGGGGATACCTTTAGAAGGACTAGATCGCCGACTTTAAATTCAAGGGGCTTTCGTCGTTTATCAGCATAGCTTTTCTGACGACTTCTAGCAGCAAGTAAGTTGTCACGAACTTGAGAAATTCGGTCAGTCGTTTCTTGTATTAGTTCGGGACCAGTGATTTGAGCTTCACCAATCTCGTTCCAACATACGGGTGAACGACATTTTCTACCGTAGAGTGCTTCAAATGGTGCCATGCCGATGCTCGAGTGATAACTGTTGTTATATGAAAACTCGGCTAATGGTAAATGGGAATCCCAATTTCCACCAAAATCAATGGCACAAGCGCGAAGCATATCCTCTAGGGTTTGGATTGTGCGTTCAGTCTGGCCATCAGTTTGTGGATGATAAGTAGTGCTGAGGTCCAAACGAGTTCCGAAGGTAGATTGAAGAGATTGCCAAAAATGAGAGATAAAACGACCGTCTCGATCTGATATGATATTCAAAGGAGTACCGTGACGACAAACGATCTGTTTGACGTAAATACGGGCCAATTTCTCAACTCCATCGCTTTCGCAAATGGGGAGAAAGTGAGCAGATTTGGTTAAACGGTCGACAATGACCCAAATGCTATCATGACCACTAGAAGTACGTGGGAGTTTAGTAATGAAATCCATTGAGATGTTTTCCCATTTCCATTCAGGTACTGCTGGTTGTTCGAGTAACCCAAATGGTCGTTGGTGCTCGGCTTTGACTTTTGAGCAAGTAAGACATTTAGCCACAAAGAGTGCGATGTCTTTCTTCATTCCAGGCCACCAGTAATGAGTTCTAAGATCCTGGTACATTTTATCTGCACCGGGATGAATGGAGTAACGAGATTTGTGAATCTCGTTCATGATGGTGGTACGAAGATCGTCTCGGTTAGGAATCCAGAGACGATTCATGAAATAAAGGAGACCATTGGGTTTAGTTTCTAGTTGAAGTTCAGCACCACAAGACATTTCTTCATACATGTTACCCTCGGTAACAGATATGTGCTGAGCCTCAAAAATACGGGTTTGAAGATCAGATAACGGATGAGTGGTTTGAAAAAGAATTGGTTTAAGGTGTTCCTTACGACTAAGTGCATCGGCCACAACATTTGCTTTACCTGGATGGTAGAGAATATTGCAGTCATAGTCGTTCAGAAGTTCAACCCAACGACGCTGGCGCATGTTGAGTTCCTTTTGATTGAAAATGTGTTGGAGGCTTTTGTGATCAGTATAGATTAGGCATTTGGTTCCATAAAGGTAGTGTCTCCAAATCTTCAAGGCAAATACAACTGCACCAAGCTCGAGATCGTGCGTTGTATAATTCTTTTCATGAATCTTGAGTTGTCTTGAAGCGTAGGCGATCACTTTTCCTCGTTGCATGAGAACGCAACCGAGGCCTAGATTTGAGGCATCGCAGTAAACGACAAAGTCGTCGTTTCCGTCAGGAAGAGTTAGAATAGGAGCGTTGCATAGCATCTGTTTGAGAGTTTGAAATGCCTCTTCCTGAGCAGGACCCCACTCAAATATTTTGTCTTTTTGTGTTAAGGCGGTGAGTGGAACTGCGATTTTTGAAAAGTTTGAGATAAAGCGTCGATAATAACCTGCTAGTCCAAGGAATGAACGGATTTCAGTAGGGGTATGTGGGGTATTCCAACTTCTTATGGCTTGGATCTTGGCAGGATCGACAAGGATACCTTTGTCATTGACAATGTGTCCTAAAAATTGAACTTCCTTAAGCCAAAATTCACATTTAGAGAATTTGGCATAAAGTTGTTCTTTCTTCAGGAGTTCCAAAATTTGACGTAGGTGAGTTTCATGTTCAGACCTTGATTTAGAGTAAATGAGGATATCGTCAATAAAGACGATGACGAACTTATCAAGATAGGGTTTACAAACGCGATTCATGAGATCCATGAATACTGCAGGTGCGTTTGTTAATCCAAATGGCATAACGGTGAATTCAAAATGACCATAACGGGTACGGAAAGCAGTTTTATGAACATCTTCCTCTGAAACACGAAGTTGATGGTAACCAGAACGAAGATCGATTTTTGAAAAACAATTAGCTCCTTGAAGTTGGTCAAAAAGGTCATCGATTCGAGGTAATGGGTATCGATTCTTAATGGTAAGTTTATTGAGTTCGCGATAATCGATACACATTCGGAATGTACCATCCTTCTTCTTGACAAATAAGACAGGTGCTCCCCAAGGTGAGGAACTAGGTCGAATGAATCCTTTGTCGGAAAGTTCCTGCAGTTGTTTAGATAACTCCTGCATTTCTGATGGCGCTAGGCGATAAGGTGACTTTGCAACGGGAGTAGCACCAGGAATAAGATCGATACGAAAATCGACTTGACGAACGGGAGGAAGACCCTTTATGTCTTCAGGAAACACTTCAGGAAAATCTCGGACGATTGGAATGTCTTCGATTTTATTTTCTTCCTCCCGAACTTCCATGATGTGGGCCAGAAATGCCACATACTCCTTGCGTAAGTACTTTCGGGCTTTAGTACAGGACATGAGCTTCAGCCCGTTTGATGGTTTATCGCCATGAACCGTAAGGATTTGATTATTCGGACAAGGTAGACGAATGATTTTGTCAAAGCAAACGAGTTCAGCGTGATGTCGAGATAACCAATCCATGCCAATGATAATATCAAAGCTTCCAAGAGTCATAGGTATTAAATCAATAGGATAGATGTGATCTTTAAAGTTTAGTGTACAATTGCGAATGATAGAATTGAGAGTGACTGGCTTTCCATCCGCAATTTCGACCAAAATGGAAGGATTAAGAATAGTAAGTGGCATAGCAAGTAAGGGTTCAAATTCCAAGGAAACAAAACTCTTATCGGCACCCGAATCAAACAAAATAGAAGCGTAACGATTATTGACTAGGAACGTACCGTTAACGACTTCTTGGTTAACCTGAGCTTGGTTGGTATTGAGATTGAAAGCACGAGCAGGTGCTCCACGATTATTGTTGATCGGAGGATTGGTGTTTGCAAGTCTGGGACATGCACTGCGGAAGTGACCAGGGTCTCCACAGTTGTAGCAGGCTCGGATATTTGGAACTTGAGCATTCATAGGTTGAGCCAGACGTTGAGTCATAGGTTGAGTCCTCAAAGGTTGAGCTTGCATTGGAAAACGACAAACGTTGATCCTATGACCAAAACGTCCGCAATTGTCACACTTCCAGCAAGGAGTAGTGGTAGGATGATGATATTTACACATATGGCACTCAGGATGAGGTCCAACATAAGGTTTCTTGGCAGGAGGAGCAGCAGGTTTGGAAGGAGTAGCGGTGGTAGGAGTGGTGGTTACAGCGAAGTTTTTAGCATTCCTCTTTCTTTTATTTGATTTTCCAGAAGAGGACTCAGCTTTCACCTCCTTTTCCTTCCCCTTGTTCTTGGTTTTTGTTTCCTTCTTAGAACCTTTCCGAGTCAAGTTCCCGGCTTTAACATGATTATCAGTCAACCTTCCAGCAAGGCGCATGGCTTCATCGAGAGTTGAGGGTTTACTTGCCCAGAGAGCATTCTGGATGATCATGGGCAGACCACCAATGAAATTTTCAATGCATATGTAGTCAGGAGAGGCCTTATCAGGTAACAAAAGTTTTAGTTCTTGAAAACGGTCCATATAAGCTTGACTTTCTCCACTGTCTTGTTCCAAATCATGAAATTCATCTTCGAGCATCTTCATTTCACTACGCGGGCAAAATTTTTCTTTGATTATATCCTTGAATTGACCCCAAGGTAAAGCCAGAGCGTTATCAGAACCCCGGAGTCGTTTTTCGCCATTCCACCAAGTAAGAGCTTTCTTGGTCAAAGAACTGCTAGCACGACAGACTTTCAAGTTTTCAGGGCACTCGCTATTGGTGAAGGTATTTTCCATACCTTCGAACCATTGGAGTAGACCGGTAGGGCCTTCAGATCCAGAAAACTTGGGAGGGTTACATGAGTTGAAATGCTTGAATGAGCAATTAGTAGCAGCATCGTGATTGTTGTGATTAGTATCCAGACCTTGTTGAAGTTGAACCATCATATTAGGAATGACGGTTGCCATCTGGGTGGCGATTAAAGAGGCCATTTTGCGGTCCTTGTTGCCCTTGCGCTGACCACGGAAACGAGTCGACATGCTAAAGAGAAAGAAAAATGTTCGTGAGACCAGTGACAAGACATGATTGATAATCAATTTGGAATGCGAGTGGTTGTTGCATGTGTCATTAGAGAATCATAGAATATCAAGGATCTTTGTAAAACATAGAATCACGTTGTTCTTTGATAATGGAATGGTTCTCGTTTCCCGATTGGGAAATTACAACCGTGACTAATCAGAGTTATTAATGGTTCTTGGCAGTATCTGACATGCTTTGGCCTAATAGGTTCTGACACTCTCACCAAGGACTTCCAAATAGACATCCAGGCCCATACGGCTGATCCGGGCTTATACGCAATGTCTGTTTGGATAGACCCTAGCTACCGGCATCTTCCCCCTTCCAGTTACTACATGTCTACTGACAAAAGCCTAACCCCGACGGATTTAAAATCAGAATTCAATTTCCTAAAATGGTACGTAAGGCACCATTACTTAAGGAAATAGGCTAGGAAGCCTAAAGATTCCGTGTGTGTAAGTGTTTTAACAGTAAGACGAGATTTTGAGAAAGGCATAGTTAAATAGCAGATAAGGACATCATATAATATAATAGGCATACTAACATGAGTTAATCATGTGGGACACCTAAGGCATAGTCTAGGTTATCCAGTTCTAATAACCTAAATCCCTATAACCAAGGCTCTGATACCAATCTGTCACACCCCAACCGACGGCGGAATATGTCGGGGCATGATGATTGTCCAGATGCTCATGACAACTAATTAAAGTTGAAATATATTTAACAAGCCTTTTTATTTCATATATTGGAATATGTTACAAACAGAAAACAGACAAAACATAACAACATAGATAATGTAATTTAAACGTCGTTTAACTAGGTCCAGCGTCCTATAGTGATCATATACTGGCTCAAACACGATTACCTGCAACATGTATAAGATAAAGTGTCAACTACAAAAGTAGTTGGTGAGTAAACATAGGTTTAATACGTAATATCAGTATAAATCATGCGATCTATGTGTTAGGTAAATGTTCATAGAATATGATAAACAAGTATTGTAATAGTGTAAACAACCGCGTATCAAACCCTTGACAATTAGGCTTCCAATCACTTGATACCTCAAGGCAGGCCAAGTGGGTTGTCAAACCAATAGATCTATTACTGTTACCCCGGCTCGGTATGTTAATGAGTACGCATGCTAGTGTAATAGTATATAACAACCATGATTCCAACAAGTTTAACACATCAAAAACACACATAACGAGCATAGGATTCGCATTTTGTTTTAGAGAAGTAAATATAGAGTTTGGAATTTGAGATAGAGATACATGTTACACCCCAAAGTATTAAAAGAGAAGGGGCTATGAATACTCACATGATAGGGAGATAGGATTTGAGAGATACGCCGAATTGGGAAAGATAAGTAACTCGGAGGTTACCCTAATAAATCAAATAGGGTATATGAATATAGGAAATCAAAATGAACCAAGTTCTAAGTATTTGATAAGTGTTATGTTTGATTAGGTCAAAATTACCATTTTACCCTTTTATAAGTAATTTAGGGTTTAGTAAAGATGTGCATACCTAATACTTTGTCATTTATCACTTTTGGACTTATGAATACTTATTGTATATATAAATATGATCTAGCACCAAAAATCAAGTCTTAATACTTTCCGGTTTATTTATTGTTAAATAATTATATCCAAAACCCTAATTTTGGTAAAAATATTAAATAAATATCAAAACTCATTAGATCTTGAAATAAACTTAGGGTTATATTCATAATAATATATTATGATATTCAAAAATTTATTGGACCTTAATTCAACATCGTGAATCCAATTTTGGCAGAACAATGACATGAAAACCCTAATTTTGACCAATTTTTAGATAAAATACCAAACCTTCTCAAAACTTGAAATTAACTTAGGGCTTTCTTAATATACATTATTTTAAGATTACCTACAAAAATTCAGACCCTAATTCTGTAACACTTCGGTTAATCCATCTGTAATTACCCGACCCGTTTTCTATCTTGGTTGATAATCAATAAAGAATCATTTCACATCCTATATCATTATTTCATGTATTTCATGATTTAATCCTTTAATCACAATATTCGTGACATTCGTTGTTTCAATCTATCATAAATCGAATCCCTAACTCGATCGTTTTTGTTATTTATGCAAAACCGGAAAAACTTTAGCATTCTAAACATATATAATACTTGTGAGTAATACTAGTCATACACACAAGTAAATGTATGTGAGGTTTGGTAAAAAGTTCGAGGTTTAAAACAAAAGTAGCAAAAATACGAGTTTTCGTGCGATTTCGGTATTAACCGGGAGTTCGTACATTCCAAGAATTCTCATTCTATTATTCCATAACATTATATTTAATAAATTCTATATCACAAATCAATATGGTGAATTATGATGAATTTTAATGAATTTTGGTGATTTTTCACAATTTTTAACAAATAATATATAAATAAATATATATAAAATAAAATATTTTATACATCGTTAAACAAATCCCGAGCCTTATAAATCTTAATAAAGTATTCTAATATCATTTTGAACTTAAAACATTAGTTACATCGAAGGATACAAAGGTAAAACACATAAAACAAAAGTTAAGGGACTAAAAGTGCAATTTATTGAAAGTTATAAAACGCACGTATCCGTACATCATCGAGCATGTCCCGAGCCTTAGAAACTTTTATAAACATGTTTTATAATGATTTGGTGCATAAAATAACAGTTCGGTAGAAGTCTGGGGGCTAAAATGCAATAAATAAACCTCAGGGACCAAATCTGCCAATCTGGCAAACTTGGCTCGCGTATCGCGCAGCCCTGGTCCCCCTCCCTCGCGATACGCGTTGACTTCTGGTCAACAGAAACGAGATCAGCTCGTTTTTGGCACGTATTTCGGACCTAGAAGCTTCGTTTGAGCCTGATTCGTGTCGTTTTCAAGCCCTTAGTCACTCCCTAACGTGTAACCATGTAATTGCGACCAGAGTAGTATAAAAACCCCCACAAATCATCCATCTAAACTCACGAATTCACCCAAAAATCACCTTAAAAACCCTAGTTTGAACCAGAAACTTCATCCATCAAATTCTCTCAAACCGT
>JBCNJP010000010.1:31583661-31678862 GCA_039602395.1 Deinandra increscens subsp. villosa
CAGTTCACCAGATGGATGTTAAGACGGCATTATTATTAGCAGAAATGAATGAGGAAGTATATGTGACTCAACCAACAGGATTCATAGATGAGGAGCATCCAGATCATGTGTATCTTCTGGATAAAGCTTTGTATGGACTACATCAAGCTCCACGCACGTGGTATGAGACACTATCAACTCATCTGGTGGAGAATGGATACTAAAGAGGAGTGGTTGATCAGACTCTGTTTAGGAAGAGGGTGAAGGATGATATCATCATGGTGTAGGTTTATGTAGATGACATCATCTACGGGTCAGCAAACGAAGAATTATGCACTGAGTTTGAAGAAATAATGAGAAAGAAATTTGAAATGAGTGATCAAGGAGAGATGAGCTTCTTCCTAGCCTTGCAAGTGAAACAGGATGAATCTGGGATTCTTATTCACCAAGCAAAATATGTAAATGAGATTCTAGAAAAATTCAAAATGCACGATTCCAAGCCAATCTCAACTCCCATGGCGTCCCGACCTCTACTGACATCAGATGCAGATGGGGAGTCAGTGAGTGAATTCATGTATCGCTCGATGATTGGATTACTTATGTATTTGACAGCAAGTAGGCCAGATATTATGCATGTAGTGTGTCTGTGTGCCCGCAATCAGGCTAATCCTAAACTTTCACATTCAATTGCTGTTAAACGTATCTTTAGGTATCTGAAGGGAAGGCCTAGGCTTGGACTTTGGTACCCAAAGAACACTGATTTCCAATTGTTTGCATTTACTGACAGTGATTATGGAGGTAGTGATCTTGACAGGAAATCAACAACTGGTGGATGTCAGTATCTGGGAGACAGACTCATTTCTTGGCAGAGCAAAAAGCAGCATACCATCTCGAAGTCAACTGCAGAAGCTGAATATGTGGCAGCATCCGCTGGATGCTCACAGGTAGTATGGATACAAAATCAGCTCACCGATTACGGTATGGAATTTGTTAACACTCCTATCTTTTGTGATAATACTGCTGCTCTAGAAATTGTGAAAAACCCCGTTCATCATTAAAAAACGAAGCACATAGACATCAAGGTACATTTTATTCGTGATTGTTATGATCGGGAGTTAATTCAGCTCCAAAAGGTGAGCACAAACCAGAATGTGTCTGATATTTTCACAAAACCCCTACCTTGTCCCAATTTTGAAATGTGTGTCGAAGGCCTAAGGATGATTGCCTTCGAGGAATGATCTGATCAAAAATTCTTGTAAATATCTTTTAAGAAAATAAAATATATATATATATATATAGTGTGTGTGTGTTTATATTTCAAAAGCCTCATAAAAACAGGGGAAGAAATATCGTTGTTTCAGAAAATCTAAAAAATATCTGTTTGAGGTTTTTATGATGTCTTTTTGTTTGCCTTGAGTTGGTAGGAAGTGATATAAATTTCCAAGACGATCGGAGACTGACACGTGTAAGGCAGAAGTGAAAGACGTCTCAAAGATGATGTTTCGGTAAGCTAAATCAAAAACTATGATCATCCAAGTAAGTGCAGTAATCTTAACTTCTATATATGTTTAGTTTTCCATCCTGGTTTACATAGTTTAAAAGACTGGGTCCCAGCAAAAACGGGTTGAGAGTGGTATTCACCTAGTATTCACTCTCTCACACGCCATGTCTCTGATAATTATGACAACACCACAAAAAAAATGAAAAGAAAAAGAAAAATGAAAAGAAAAAGAAAAATAAAAAATGATGATAAAGATAAATAAATTATTGTGTTTGGTCTTCTCTGCGTGCTTATGCGGCCGACCTGATCACGAACTGATAATTAAGAATAAGTGGTAGTCATAGCAGTGGTGCATGGTTCCTCAAGTTGGGGGTTTGTGAATCCTCAATAAACTCTGAGGTTGGGTAGGTTTTGCTATGACGATTAGGTGTGGGGACTATTAAACATGACGGTAATTATGTACCTCAATTAAGCACTTAAAATTTTTTAACTGGATGTGAGTTTATATGGTTTCAAAAATTTTGGGTAATCGTCTAGAGCGTCGAGTAACGGAAGCTGAAAAGGGTTCCTCAGTTAAAGATTTGTCCGGTTTGATCCATGAATTTACATCAGCTTCGAGGCAAGTAAATTTTAAATTTCTGTAATTAGGTTTTAATTGTTTTATGGTTTATCTTATCTTTCAAGTTTTTAAATGTTTAAATTTTTTTATAATCAAGATCAGATACTTGGGGTTTGAGTCTGAGGGGAAGCTTCGTAAATTCTCAAATTTTCTCAAAGTTAACACCTTTTTAAGAGAATTATCATGTAGATGAGGTTTGGGAGGTTTTTTAAAATGTTTCAAAACTTGAGGGGGCAAAATGAATTTGATTTTAAATACAAAACCCCCATTTCCGATTTTCTTCACCATTTACGATCCAAAACATTCACTTTTTCCTCTGCGTTTACGATCTCCTCCTCTGAAACCCTAGCACCGCCGCTGCCTCACCGGAAAAACGATCCCCGACGTTTCCGATCATCTTCTGGTTAAACCAAGCACTCCTCCATCCTCCCATTCTCTTTCCAACCACCATACGTCCAACAATCGACTGTTTCCACTCGTATTCCGACCCTTAATCTCGATTCTCTACACTCGGAGATCGTGTCCGTGTTTCCTCGAGTTTTCTTCGAATTCGTGTCAATTTCACAAGTTTTGAAGTCGGATTTGTGTTTACAACTATTTAAAGGTAATGGTGGATGTTTATTTTACATGTTTGAGGTGTTTTAACTTGTTTCCGAGAATTTTACAGGTTCAAAAAATGGAGGATTCTGTGTTTTCGATAATCGAGAGGTTGAAGATGACCGTTCGAGATTACGATCGGTGTTTACGATCGGCGTTCTCGAGCGGTGTTTACGATCGGCATTCACGATTGATGTTTACGATCCCTTTGATTACGACAAACGACTGTTTACGATCGGGCCTTGAGTTTTCGATTGGACTAAGAGTTTATGATTGGGATTGTGTGATTACGACTGAACTAATTTTGACCTGATCGTGAACCTGTTTTAAAAATCGTAAACCCATTTTGTGGATCGTGAACATGAATAGTAGATCGCAAACACACTTGATTTTTTTTAATTAAATCATAAACACCTAATATTTTTTAAAAATTTCATCAAACTTAATCGTTTTTAAGTTAAAATTAATGGTGTTTGTCAATTTGTGCTTCAAAATCAAATATTTTTCCTTGAACGTTTAAATTGAGATTTTTAGAAATTATCAAGATAAATGTGTTAATCAATTGAACTTCATGATAATGTTGGCAAACAAGAATGTCCTTTTGATGAACAAGCCTGATGCATTTGTCTTGTCTTTCTCAGATGGCAGATGACATGCTTGATGAAGAGATTCAGTTTGAAAGAGATCACTGCATCCCGGCATATCTTGAAGACCCACCAGAAAAGCATATGCAATTATTTTATTCGTTGGTGGCCGGAATGAACGTCTGCAAGATCAATCATGCTCTGAGAACAAGCGTCCTAATTGATGAGCAGCTTGTAAGGGAGTTTTGGGGAACTGCTAGAGCGAGTGATGATAAGACAAGGATCACTACGACAATTCAGAACAGGCAGATAGTGATACTTGAAGAAGACATCAGAAAAGGACTGAACATTAATGACAAAGCTACAGATCCAATTGAGTATTCCAAGGCTGCAGTTTTAGAGGGTGCTCAATCTCTAGAGTGCGAAGGAAAGCTCCCGCCCATCTTCAAGAAGTTGTTGCCACACTACTGGAGGTGCCTGGCTCACTATATGCAGAAATCCTTTCTGGGAAAGAGAACTAGCTAAGATCAGCTTAACAAACTGCATGGAACAGCTTTTGTCGCATTGGCCTTAGACTGGAACTTCAATATTTCAAAGATGATGCTGTTAGACTGGATAGGCAATGCTGATCTGAGTGCCCGAGAACAGTTCCTTGTGACACCAAGATTCGTGCAAATGGTGGTGATGGAGAAATATCCTATGATTGAAGAGAGGATAGAAAAATTGGATGTGAAGGTGATGGACAGTGGAGTGTTTTGCCTGCAGACACAAGACAGAAGAGGAAAGAACAATTTTGAGGGAAGGATTGCATGGGTCAAAAGGGGTGCATTTCCTGAAGTTGTTAGAGAGCAGGTGATTGAGTCAGATCAAGAGGCTGAACCTCAACCAGATGTGCCGACTGTAAATGTGTCTTTTGCTGAAGATCACGATGTGACAGCACCAATTGCTGTAAATGTTCTGGATCAAACATAAGGTATACCTTCTGACGAAGAAAACGTGATGGAGGACATCTTCGCTGATTAAGAGAATGTGGATGATGATATCTATGGGGACTTAGAACCAATCAATCTCAAAAGATCAAGGGATGTCCTGAACTCGTCATCTAGCGGTGACTCAATCCCTCAAGAGTTGGATACTCAGTTTAATGTGAATGAAATGCTCGAAGAGCCTGTCCCTTTTCGTGAACCATCTCCCATGAAGAGGACAGATCCAAGAAGTATCAGGTTCAAGTTTACAAAAACTACCTCAAGTCTGTTGATGGTCCATCCAGCAGGGTCCAGTTCTCAAAGTCAAAGTGTTCAAGAAGAAACAACGGATCAGAATGTTGAAGATCAACCTGCCCAGGTTCAGACTGAAAGTCCTCTTCTGAATGAACGTAGCCATGTTCATGAAGAAAGGCAATTTCTGGAGGTTGATAACACCTTTGTAGCACCCAGCCCTATCAGAGTGAGTGTCTCTACTGGGACAAGTCTGCCACCAACAGTTATTCCAAGTTCCGCCCATTTCAAGCTGCTGATCTCCCAATAGAAATGAGGTTGAGTGTTGACCCTCAAATAAATTTTCTTCTGTCTCAAAACAGAGCACGTGAAAATGAGATAAAAGCACTGAGGGATGAAAACAAGACCCTGAAAGAGAATGAAGCTACCAATAAACTAAGGTTCAAGTTCTTGTATGAAGCTTTAATGGATCTAAAGAAGAAGCATACTGAATTGAAAGGAGTTGTAGAGACAAAATCTTCTGGTGATCATGGCAAAAGCTCATCTCAAGGTGTTCAGGGTACAAGTGCTACACAAGAAGATGAAGGAGATGACACCTTTGAAATGTCAGATTATGCTAGAAGTGGAAGAGTCATCTCTAAAGCGCCAGAGGGTCACGACAACTGGTTCAAGGAGTTCTTTCAAGGACCAGCCCCCACTCAATACACCATTGATGTTGGTGAAAGCGCTATCGACAAAAGGGGGAGTCGTGAAGCAATTCTGTGCTGGCATTATGACTCCGAGAAGATGCTGTTTGCTGTAATCCGTGATGGCTACAGTCCAGTGGAATGGACTTTATCTTCATTATGATCTTGTAATAAGTTTGATGAAGAATAAGATACTTTTGTTTCTAGTACTTACAAAGGATTTATGAAGATACTCATTTTATCTCTATAAGAAAAAGGTTATACAAAAGCTTGTTCATTCTTATGCAAAATATTAAGTATAAACGTTTGCTTCAAAATGCTGTGTATATAAACATATGCATATGCTACACAAGTGACCTCTTTAAATTGTAAGAGATTCACATGCGATATGATTCACTTTCTATGATATGGTTCATGAGTCATTAGCGGGTGCATTTAAAAAGTATTACATACCAGTACCTTAATGCAGTATCGTTGTTACTCCTTTATTTATAAAGGGTAACCCAAGATAAAGCAAGAACGCTTTTCTTGTCCCCAACTGTCTCATTGATAATTAGAGAGTGCATGTTGGGAAGAGGTGATCAGGCTAGACACCTTGTTAGTACAATGGTTGCTAACAAAAGCCCAAAAGAGAGATGGCCAAACTTAAGTGGATAAAGGTATGCTATGATTATCAATAAAAGATCCAACTTAAGCTCTCCGAGGGTCGCAAGTGCTGCTGAATAATTAATTTTATGAAGTGGTCTTGTGAGTTGATCATTCAAAGAAATAAGATCAACTGAGCCTTACCAAAAGATGTAGGGACTTTATATACTACAAAGAAAAGATTTGTATTCGAAATAAAAAATACTTAACTTAAAAGTGGTATTGACATCATGTTGTTAAAACCCTTTGAAGGTGGACGCATCTGATAAGGGGGAAACGCGTGTGACAACCTTCTTTAAAAGTTAATGATTTTATTAGAATCTTATCAAAGTACTTGTGAGGAGAACTCATGAAGTTGCTCAAAAGCTTGTAAGAACATATTTTGCAAGTTCAAAAAGGAATTTGAAGAATCGAATGATAAAGTATATAAACGATTCAAAATATAAAAGGTGGTGCACAATCATTTTGCAACTGCAAGTGTAAACAACAATACACTTCGATCGCAAATGATATATCACAAATATAATCGAACATGACTCGTATTCTATGAACCATAAGAAGATAAAATATTCAAACGCAAGGAAGAAAGAAGATAAAGCAAACATACACATGCATCACCATACATGTTAATATAATCAAAACTGCATACAGTTGCAGTTTTGATGAGATCCATAGTTAAAAGTACTAGAAAGTATCGAATGCAAAGATCAAAAGTAAATTGTCAGATGCCACGGCATAAGTGGACTTTAGAGAATGATTAAATTGTTTAACAAAAGATCATGATTGAAAGAGGATCAATTACCAGTTGGACCAGAAGCATCTGCCTTTGAAGTTGAAGGAGCATCAGTCTTTGGAGGGACAGGACCTTTCGGTAGTGAAACTGGTTTCAGCATGTCCCTCATTACTTCTATATCGCCCAGGCTCAACTTCAAAACTTCGTCAATGGAATTGAACTTCATTGATTTTAGGTCAACTAATTGCTTCAAAAGTTGGCCTTTTGATCAAATTCTTTGAAGGACAGGAAGTTGGCTTCTCCCTTCACAGCATGTGCTAGTCCGCATTTGATCCCTTCATTGTAGCCCATGGCATTAGCGGCTGAGTTAACTCTAAGGGTCATAGGGATCATCTCAGAATGCACGCTTTTGGCCACCATGCCGAAACCTTCTTCGATCAACCATTTGCTCTTCTCAATCATGGATGCTAATTCTTTCTGCATTTGCTCTCTTTCTTCAGTTAATGCTTTGACAGTTTCAATGAGGGCAGCATTTTCTAAAGGATTGAACACGCAAGTGTTAATAATAGTAAAAATGTGCAAATGCAAGTGGGAGATAAAAAAAATGTATATATATATATAAGAAAGATACAAGTCATACCTTTGTTGACAGATTCAATCTTTGCATCATGTTGAGAAGTGACCTCTAGCATTCTGGCAGTTTGATCATCAAGAATTTTCTTCTGCTCCAAAAACTAGGCCTTGAGAGTTTTCTCATCATCTTGTACCTGTTTAAGATCTCTTTTTGCTTCTAGTTCAAACAACACCAATTTTCGGTTCCTGGTGGTAAGGAGCTCGATCTGTGTATGTAAATCATTGATCTTTACTTGATCGCTAATGGAACCAAAACAGGCCTTGTGTGCCAACAGCTTTTTGGTTAACTCCTCAACCCTTGTTTCTGCAATGATCCACCGGCCGTACACATCCGCTGCTAAGCTCTGCTGCTTTGCTTGTGCAAGCATATATTTATTTGAGAAAGCCTCATTGGGGATTTGTTGAAGACTGAAAATATCAGTTGGGGTGCTTCCAAGAAGGGTGATCTTTTTTGCAGTTGGACCCTCAGTGCAAGTGTCACCATTTTTAATTTCCCATTGGGGAACAAAGGTTGCATTTGCATCAGCAGAATCTAAACCTCTACCAATATTGCTCCTGAGAGCGACCAAATCTATTTCCTTCTTCAACCACTCAGAGGTGGGAACTGCAAAACTAGGAGCATCCTTCTGCGAAGAAGAGGATGCATGAGCTAAGTTGGCCAAAGTGATCAAAGGGGTGGTACCTTTATGCAAAATACTTACGTCAGAAAAACCTGGATCTTGTGACATATCAGGTGAATTCAATAAATAATCATCAATATCAAAATCATCAGTAGGAGGAGGGGTTACCGCAACATCTATTTCTGTCTGCACACCCTCTCCCGGTTGTGCATTAACTTCAACGATCTCAGTTGATTCGGAAGTGATCTCAAGAGTTTTGGAAGTGTTTACCTTGGACTGATGGGGAGAATACTGCAAGTTCCAACGGGGAGACTTCCTCTTAGTTATTATAGGCTCACTTGTTTCCTTGGTAATAACTGTCTTGGAGTATCTCTTGATTCTGCTTCCTCCCTTGGGTGGTAATGATGCCTTTGAAACTGCATTAGCATGACCGTCAATGATTTCCTTGCTTTTATTCTTGAGGGTACTCTCACCACTACCGCCAACGCTACTTTTCGTGATCCTTGCGACATCAGTAGCATCACCACTTCCAGATTCAGTTTCTTGCATTTTGTCAGAAACAACTACTTCCGGTTGAACATCCGCTTGTGATTCTACCTGATCAGCATGTGTTTCTTCTGGGCGATAATCCAGAAAGGAACTAGCAGTTTGCCAAAGAAATGGCATAGATCCATCCTCCATAATTTCAGCACTAAGATCCACATCATCGAAACTCTTTAACTGTATTGCTTCAAAAAGATCCATTTCTGCAACAAGTGTAAAAGGAACTTGTTAAAAACAAAAAAGATACTTCAAAGTATGATCGCAAATAATGAAAGGGTAATTCCTTACCCTTCCCATGATTCGTCAAAATCGGCCAAAGTTCAGGAGTGAACCAGGCCCTACTCATTCTACAAAGAAGAAGAATGGCTTCTGGAAGTTCTCGAATTGGACTTGCACAAGATACTAATTTATCAAAGGATACTAATTTATCAAAGGATTCTTGGTTATAACCCCCATTGTCTGGAATTGGGTCATGAACCACATCTTCTACATCCCTCCATTCCATTTGAAGGGAACACATCTATCATCAATGTAAAAGAATTTTGACTTCCAAGAACGGGGGTTCGAAGGGAGAAGGGTACTAATTCTCTTAACAAACCTTCTACGCTCAAAGGTGTAGCAATCACCCGCCATTGTAATCCTATAGAAAGCCCTAAAAAGGGTAACACTTGGGGATATATTCACAGCCCTACAAGTAGCCTCAAAATGGCTTAAACGAGAAAAACCCTGAATATGCATCTGTGAAATGTGGATCTTAAAAAACATTAAGACTCTCATGAGAAACTTGGTAAAGGGAAGACGATAATTCCCAAGCTTAAAATATCAACATAAACCCCAATTTTACCCTCTGGGAAAGGGGAAATTGGAGTATTTGGCAAAGGAAGGGTCGGATTCAATGAAAGCGGAATATTATACCGTTCGATAACTTCATCTAAATCGCGAGGCAACAAAGACAAAAACGAGATGTGCATATTGTGCTTGCTTGAATCGTCATCAACTTTAACCGAAGGAGATGCCATGAAAAATGTAATAAAAAGCGAAAGAAAAATCGACTGACCTGTGAGTAAAATCTCGACAAAGAACTAGGGCTTGAAGAAAGGAAAGGAAAGCGACGGTGATTTGAGAAGTGAAGAATGAAAAATTAGGGAAGATTGCGTATTTATATGGACAAGGATTTTGGGACCAAAATAACCGTTCGAATTTTTTAGATTCAAAATGAAAAAGCCAAAATATGTCCTTTCAATTGATCCCTAAATGGCACGTGTACTGACGGGTATAAAAAAGTACTCGAGTACGATTTAACATACAAGACACGCCTGACAAGGCAGTTACTCCTTACACTTGCAGATGCGATTCTTTATATATTCTTATAAGAATATAACGACTACATTTGCAGAAGCGACCTATTTCAAAGACAAGTAAAGATAAGATTTATGATCTATTGTATTCTGTTTCACAAGCATTTCCTATTATGATCTTTGTAACTTAGTCCTTAGTCATTTTTACAAAACAACATAAGGACTAGGGGGACTTGATGACCGGATTTGTAAAGTCGTTGATGGTTGATTAAAATTGAGAAAATTTCTGATCTCTGAAATCTATGATCTGCACAAAGGAGAGATGTGTGTTACACTCTTTTTACCTTAGTGTCGGTTTTTTCCCACAGGGTTCTTCCGAACAAGGTTTTTAATGAGGTAACAAATCAAAAACACATGTGGACCTAATGAAGGTGATCGAAAAATCTTCCAAACTTATCGAAAGTGCAAGGTACTTTTAACTTCTAGTCCAATAATTATTGCTTGAATAATCAATGGACTAGGAGGACTTGATAAGGATAGGTCAAGATCGGACATGCAAATGGCCTAGAGCTACATTACCGATGATAAAGACCTCAAGAGCAAGTGTCGTATAAAGAACAAGTCGGAAGTGATGCAGTTGCGGATGGACAAGACGCAAGTGCATCCAATCAACCTGCGAAGATGCGACTCTAGCAACTCTATAAATAGTTCATTTGTTCATTAACAATGCAACTTTCAGTTCCAGAAAATCACACATTCACTGTGTGTTTTCTCCAATTGTACTCAAATATAACAATATCAATAAAACAATCAATTCATCTATTATTCTTCATTAGTTAGCTCGTTCCTAGTTGAATATAATCTCATATATACTTACGGTGTGATTTTGTTGTTCATCACTAACTATTCCATTACTATACGTAACATATATATATATATATATATATATATATATATATATATATATATATATATATAGGGTTAGGTTCAAATGAGAACTTTTTCTTATGAGAACTTTTGAGAACTAAATCTCAACCACAAATTTCAAGGGGGACCACTACAATTCATGGGAGGGGGGATACATGTAAATAAACTTGTGGCTCAAATTAGTTCTTTTTAGCTCTCAAATCAAATTGTTTCTCAAATGATCCTCTCCCTATATATAGGGAGAGGATCATCTGAGAACCAATTGGTTTTGAGAACCATTTTTAGCCACAAGTTATATCCCCCCATGAATTTGAATACTTCCCCCCTGAAAATTAGTGGCTCAGAATGGTTCTCAAAAGTTATCAAAAGAAAAAGTTCTCATTTGAACCTAACCCTATATATATATATATATACTAGTCGTGTGCCCGCGCGTTGCGGCGGTGACAGTGTATAGCGTGTTATTCGTCTTCTGTTCGCGCTTTACGGTGACACGACAATTTACAATGCAGTATTTGTTTCTATTAGTGGTATTTTTTTTTGTGAAGACTTTATCATTCCCTCGTGATATATTACATTGTACATTTTTTAAATTTATTATTCATAGTATCGATTTAATTTATCTAACTTGCATCATAGTGGGATGTTATTGATTAGACTTTTTAGGGACTTGTTGTCTTTTGTTACCAATTTGACTTATTGCGGTTCTCGGGTTAAGGTTTGAAGTAGTATTTCCCCTTTTAGTACCAATTCATTTTTATTTGCATAAACTAAACCTCAAAATTGGTAGGTGTTTGGGTGGTTTATAACACGTTATTTGCTCTTTGTTCATGTGTTCGACGACAATGATAATTTACAACGCAATATCATTTATGCTAGCGCGATGCGACACGCCATTTATTTAAAATGAGGTAAATGCGCGTTCCGTAGCATCGACAATTTAGAAGACTCATGACAAAAGGTAAAACCCGCATGATACGGAAGCGACGACAATCAACTAACATGAAAAAAGTAGGAGTATATTTCTTATAACACATTCATGAAGTATATTTATTGTGTCTTGAATTTGTGTACTATATCAAAAAAGAATGTGTATCACGTCAAATAAGTTTTAATCAAGTCAAATGTTAGAGAAGTAGTAATAACAAAACAAACATCTTTCATGTTATGAACCAGTAAGTAACTGCCTTATGACTTAAGTCAAATCTAATCACAGTTATAAAAGATTGTCATACCATCAATGATATGAATTCAAGTGGAAAACTTGGGATTTTGTCCAACCTGCATTTCAAGATTTTTCAAAGGAGAAAAAGAATGCTATCATCGCACCAACCTATGACAAACCAACCAAGCAAGCTAAATGTATTATGCTTCAAACATAATAATAAAAATTGAAAATAATATCTTTTGGTAAAAAATGTGTACAATGTACATAATTGAATCAGACTAATATAAACATTCCTTTGAAGAAACTAACTAATAGGCTTCATTTCCAGATGTGTAAACAATGTAACGAATTCATAAGAATGCATCTACAAAGGTTGGGACTTGGGCTTTATCCAAAAATTAGATTATTAACACAATAATATTTTTTATAGGCATCGTTACAGATTATTAACACAATAATATTTTTATAGGCATCATTACGTAGTCATTTCAGCCATTACGCAGTCATTTCAGCATGTACTCAAAATGACCCATCTCCCAACCCAGCCATAAAAATGACCCATCACCCAACCCACCCATAAAAATGACCCATCACCCAACCCACCCATAAGTTAGGCTAACCTGAACTTGAATGACCATGCCCAGGAGTTAGATTAATGAATGATGATCAAAGCTAGTAAACAAAAATATGATAATAGAATTGATGATCATCAATAGGTGTAAGCTAAAAAAATTGATGCAGTTTCTGCACGTTTGATATGGAAAACCAATTAGTAGTTTGCATGATCAAGCAAGTGGTAGACTGAATGACAAGTTAAAACGGGTCGGATAGATCCAAAATAATCTCTATTTTTTTTTTAATTTGCAATTCAGTGTTTTAAATTCTAACATGCTTGTAATTTCAAAAAAAAAAATATACTTTTCACGTTACCTATAAAGAGCTGACTATACGTGTGATAAAACACACACACAAAAAAACTATCAAATACATCTTTCAAATTGTTCTGCACGACTAAATCCATCAAATACATCCTTCAAATTGTCTAATAAGTAATCGAAAACACCCCTGAGAAATGCCAAATGAGCTGCAATGTACTAAGTTTCTAAATTAGAGTTCTTGTCGATTCAACGGGTTAATGTAAACCCAAAACTGGTTCACCTCAAATTGACCACTGTTATAATTAAGATGTTTTAAATATGACAACTAATTTGTTTCATATAACCAAAAATGTATCTACCTTTTGTTTAATCAGCCTCATGGACCACAGAGATGATTTTGTGGATGTAATTTTAGCACATCATTTAGCCACTACATCAAATCTAATCCCATGTAAAACAGCAACAAATGTAAAATAGATGCATACCTTGTTTTGACAACATTCAGTAACTATTTAAGTCTTCCTGAATTGGAAGATCATAATCACCATTCAAGATAAAACTAACCATGAAGAGGAACAGCTCAGATTTTACTCACCCTTACAATCAAAGATGGAACCAAATAAGATATTATACACAACACCTGCAATATAGAAATGAGAGTTATTAAATAAATTTATAAGAAACCAAACCTGATATGGCAGGTGTGAGTATCCTACCACCAACTAACATATGAGTACCTAAAAAAACAGCCTATGCGAACAAACAGCAAAACTATAAAGACGGGACAGAACGATAGCAACACACAAACAACAGATCAGCGTAATAACTACCGCATAATAACATTTATAAAACAATTTCCCAATTTATATATCCAATTATCCAAATCATATGGTTGCCACCCGTGACTTACTTCCTTTGTTATATGCCATTTAAGTGTAGCTTTTACAGGTGGCACCACACCATCAAGTGGATTTGGACGCCCCTAAATCATATATAATAATTACATCTTATTAATTAAAAATATAACAGCATTTTAGAAAACAAGTGGTTTTTATCTTCACCTAATAGTGGTTATACCTGAAATTTAGAGATGACCATTAGCTACTCAAAGTCCTCAAGGCTAATGGAGTACTTGTTGGCTATAAACTCAACAACCTTTTCAACAGCTTCATCCTATTTCAAATTAATGATAATAACAATTACTTCACACACATGTTCAACAATTGCTTCACTCTCTTGCTTTTTTGTTCATAAGGTTGTATAAGTATTTTTTTCCCACTTAGTGTTTTTCAAAGATAGACTTCTGGCATACTTCCTCCATTCAGAAAAGTAATAGTTTATGGTTGGTGTGGGTTAAATGTTGCAATGTTATTACTCAAGGAGTTAAATGTTTCCATGTTATTTGTTTTTTTTGTTATTACTCAAAAGTCTTTTTAGTGCAAACCTCATCAATCATCTATCTAAGAATACTGTTTATTGTTTTTTTTTCTTCCATTCTGATGTAGTTTTCCATATATTCTTGACCCATCATCATCATCATCAAATGTTGCCATGTTATTCAGTAGTAAATTCATAATCTTTTTTTTGTCTTAACTCTGTACTAAAATTAGTAACAGTTATAAAGCATCAAATAACTTGATTAAGTAGCAGTTATAAAGCATCAAAGTAACAGTTTATGGTTGGTGTGGGTTAAATGTTGCCATGTTATTACTCAAGGAGTTAAATGTTGCCATGTTATTTGTTTTTTTTTGTTATTACTCAAAAGACTTTTTAGTGCCAACCTCATCAATCATCTATCTAAGAATACTGTTTATTGTTTTTTTTCTTCCATTCTGATGTAGTTTTCCATATGTTCTTGACCCATCATCAACATCAAATGTTGCCATGTTATTCAGTAGTAAATTCACAATCTTTTTTTTGTTTTAACTCTGTACTAAAATTAGTAACAGTTATAAAGCATCAAATAACTTGAATAAGTAGCAGTTATAAAGCATCAAATAACTTGAATAACTTGGAGATCTTGGACCCATTTGTTTAAGCAATGTGGTTGCTTTAGCCAAGCTTCAATGAAATCAGATTGGTTGCCTTGTATAATCACAAATATAGACAGCCATTAACAGATTCTATTAAGCAACCACTTAATTAAAACATGTTCTAAGGAGTGGTTTGTGGGAAAGGTCATGAAGAGAAGGAGAAGATGGTTATGAGAGTTAGTCAGAAAGGCATCGTGTTTTGCTCTTAAATAAAACTGGTAATACTTTCATCTATATGTGTTATGTCTTTGGAGTTGAAACTGCATTAGTTCTTATTTGGTATATAAATGAAAAGGTGGTTAAGAGGTAGTTGGCTTACATTCCCATATGCCTACATGTAAATACACATCAGGTGCTACAAAATCTGGATGTAGTAATTCAACATGTAATGTTACGTGATAAGTTCTTTGGAAATGTTTAGCTTATGTTTTAGGAAGAGTAATTACTGGACAGAAAGAATGGTGTTTAAAAAATGGGTTATAAAATATAATTTTGAAACTTCTTGGTAGCAAAGGATGTTACAACAGTAGAAAAAGGACTCAAGTTTGTTGTATTATTAGCACGTGAATTTTAGATTTATGATTTGAAAACATGTTAGATTTATGATCTGAATTAAAGTTATTTAAGGGTAGAAAGTGCTTACTGCCTATGGTTTTTTTCCATTGTTTTTTTCATGAACATTCATAGACATCTAATCAATAATGAAAAAAATGCTTCTCCAAGCTCACTGTACACACTGTGCACCTTGGATGCAAACATGTCAAAAGGGAAGTCTTTACTACAGTAAATCCATTTGCTATTAGAGACCTGATGCAAGAGCTTGGGTCTACATGATGGAATTATGTTATTAATTCTGAACTCATATGTTCATTAGAGGCCAGTTAGAGGTTTATCCCAAGAGTAATGGATTCTCATTAGAGGTCATTCAGATTTTGGTCAATAATTTAAATGGTCTAGAAGTCAATATACAACTCAGATTATATTCACTTTAGCATTTGTGAAGAGGATGTTGGACTGGGTTTGAACACCATTTGAAATCAAATAAACTTTATGGTTTTACTATGGTTGCTTTGATGATCTAGAACATGACTCAGATTTTAATGAACACCAAAATAATGAACTCAGATATTAATAAACACCAAAATAATGAACTGTAGCAAAATCATAGCTTGACACCAACAGAATAATGAACACCATGATAATGAACACCAAAATCATAGTTTCAAGAATGAATTCCAAAAACATAAAAGAAATTAATTGAAGTACCAGAGATGGAGTGAAGAACCGATGCAGCTGAATTTGAATTGAGATTTCTGGAACTACGAAGCATCGATGAACACAGAATTAGATTTAATAAACACTAAATGAAATGTGATTTGTGTTTTCTAAAATCAGAACCGTACCTCAATTTGTAGAATCAAAACTTGACATGGAGTTTAGAGGTGGATGTGTCTATTTATGGAGCTCGAAACTTGAACTGTGAATTCAAATTGAAATTTAAATTGAGCGCCATATTTGATTTCAATCGAGACCTGCAAGTATGTGTTTGAGAGATTAGGTTGAGCGCCACTGCACCACTGTAATCGAGACACGAAGTCTGCAAGATTTCAATCGAGACGCCTGCAAGATTTGTGCCATGCCTGCTGTTCAAAAGTGAATAGCCAATTTAAGGGAGGAGAATTGTGATTCACGAAGCAACGCCTGGTGGTTTTGGTGGTTCGATGGAAGCGTGAATGCAGAATCGAGAGACAACTGATTTCAAAGCCAATCAATGGGGATGTTTGCAGGCACGCCGAAGAGAGCGATAGGCTGAAGCAATGCGTGCTTCTTCAAATTAAGGCTGTACACGTACACGGGTTGAAGAGATTAGGGTTTAAGGCTTTAAGATGCTTTTAAGACTTGTACATGATGCTTATTAGTTTGTACGCGTCTTAAGGATTAAGCATTTTTCATGACGAAAATGCCCTTTAGGACAATATGTATTATATATAGTAATAGATATATATATATATATATATATATAGGATTAGGATCGTGTGAAAACCCATTTATTTTGTGAAAACGTGAAAACCACTTTAAAACCTTTATAACTTTTTCATACGTTAATGTTTTTTCATGAAATTTGTGTCAAAAGTCTTAGAATTACGTTATCTTTAATTCTATAAAAACCAAAAACAAAAAAAAAACGTTTTTTTATTTTTTTTTTCCGTTTTTGGTACACATGTGTACCACAATAAAAAAACTCAAAATTTAATATGAGTTACTAATAGTTTTAAAAGGAAATTACACCCTAATTATTATAGTTTTATTATCTTTATATCTAAAGAAAAAATAACATTTTATGATTTTTTAAGTATTGCTACACATGTGTACTATGTTTAATTATCATTCGTAACATAAATGTTTTATTGTTTTTAGTATGTTTTTAATATATTTTTAACATAAGGAGTGTTTTTATACTTTATAATTCGTTTTTGTGTAGTAGTAGTGATGATGGTACACATGTGTACCAAAAACGGAAAAAAAATTAAAAAAAAAACGTTTTTTTTTTACGTTTTTTTTTATAAATATTGTTTTCCAGAGTTATAGATAACGTAATTCTAAGACATTTGGCGCAAATTTCATGAATAAACATTAACGTATAAAGAAGTTATGTAGGTTTTAAAGTGGTTTTCACGTTTTCACAAAATAAAGGGTTTTCATAGGATCCTTCCCCTATATATATATATATATATATATATATATATATATATATATATATATATATAGGAATGAGAACAATTAATAACTCTTCCTTGAAGCAATAACCAAATAACCACATCCTAGTGGCTTGATGAAAAAACAGGTGCTATGGATTAGTGACATGTGGCACTCTTTTTTTTGCTTTTTTTTTTAATAGAAAGGGTATAAGAGTATTTTACCCAAAAGAAAAAAGCACCCTCCTCATTTTTAAAACGCTTATAACTTTTTTATCCGAAGTCGTTTTTTTATAAAAATTATACCATTGGACTCCTCGCTTTTTTATCTTTAATTAAGATGTGGTACCGACTTTTTTTGAAGGTTTTTTTTCAAACGTCCGTATTAACATCAATGCTACAGAAAAAAAGCACCGACGCTACCCAATAAAGGCATCAGTGCTACTTTTTGTAACATTAAATGTCAATACGAATGTTTGAAAAAAAGTGTAAAAAAATGTCGGGACCACATCTGAATTAAAGATAAAAATGCGACGAGTCCAACGGTATTTTTTTTATAAAAAACCGACATCGGATAAAAAAGTTATAGCCGTTTTAAAATGGAGGGGGTACTTTATTGGTTGAGTTAAATGACTAAAATACCCTTTCTGGAAAAGGAGTGAGAGGGACACTTGTCATAATTTTGGTGGTTCAAATGAGTTATTTGGTTATTCCTCCAAGCAAGGGTTATTAATAGTTCCATACCCTATATATATATATATATATATATATATATGGAGAGGATCATTTGAGAATCAAATGGTTTTGAGAACTTTTAAGAACCATTCTGAGCCACTAGTTATATATAAGAAAATCCACCCCATGAATTTTAGTGGTCCCCCCTTGAAAATTAGTGGTCCAAAATGGTTCTCAAAAGTTCCCAAAATCAATTGGTTCTCATTTAAACCTAACCATATATATATATATATATATATATATATATATATATATATATATATAGAGGAAGGATAAAATGAAAACCTCTCCGAGTTTGGAAAACCGTGAAAACCAAGCTAAAAAATTCGATTTTTGTTCCGATTTTTTTATGGTGATTCTCTAAGTTAAAAAAACTCCCTTTGTACAAAAAAATAAAAAAATCGCCTAGTCAAATTTTAAAAAAAAATATATTTTATAACCGAGGTTACATATGTAACAGTACCCTGTTACATATGTAACCTCGGTTATAAAATATTTTTTTTAAAAAAATTTACTAGGCGTTTTTTTATTTTTTTTGCATAAAAGGGGTCTTTTTAACTTAAAGAAATCACCATAAAAAAAATCGGAACAAAAATCAAAATTTTTAGCTTGGTTTTCACAGTTTTCCAAACTCGGAGAGGTTTTCATTATATCCCTCCCCTATATATATATATATATATATATATATATATATATATATATATATATATATATACTAGGGGGAAACCCGCGCGATGCGGCGGACGACGGTTTGTAGCACGTTATTGTCTTCTGCTCGCTTGTTCGACGGAGAACAAAATTTACAACGATATTTGTTTTGTTGGCGCATACAACGCGAAGATAATTTATAATGTGGTACACGCGATGCAATACGGCGATATTCAATTTTTTTTTTTTGCGTGTTGCGGCGCGACAAGAAATTAATAGTTTGATTTAAAGTTTTTTTGACACCCTATTAGCCATTTAACCTTGCCAAAAGAACATGGTTGTGTACACTCAATTTGATCTTAAATACACTCAATTTGATCTTAAATAGTGAATTATAATTTCATTTCATATTTTAAATATACGAAGTTTAGTGAAAAAAAATTAAAGGTCTTGCAAAAGTTACAATTTTGCATCTCTCAAGAATATGTTACATTGCTATATAATGAATGAGAATGCTTAATTAGAGTTCAACACAAAAACAAGAAAAATAAAAGTGATTACTAATATAATAAAAATAATTGACAACATTATGTAGTGAAAACCATAATAAAGGTTTTAATTATATCAAGTCAAATAGGAGTTCAATAAGTCAGGTTCTCAAAAAACTAAAATCTCTAAAATCAAAACAATCAATCTTTTAAACATCTTTTTACATGTTTATTCAAATCGAACCAATTTATATACAAGGGAACATAATCATATTCACTTTCACCTTATTGACTTAAACCGATCAAACTAATGATCCTTATCAATAAACCTGACAAAACGGACGGGTCGGCTCACAAGTCTAAGCGGATGCGGATTAGAGCTGATCAATTTGGCCCATTGTAGAGGTGGAAAAGTCAGCAATTTTGTTTAAAACTCTTGAGGAAATTTCTTTAAATGTTTTAGAACGGAAAATCTTTTGTTTTACCATAATAGGCTGCTGCAAGAAAGAAGATCAACATTATGATCTATATGTTCAATCCTGCTTCAACAACAAAAAAGGTATGAATATCAGGAATACCAAACCAATTATTTATATGAGAATAAAAAGAAATTGAATTTCTAAAAGAAAACCAAAAGTTTAGCACAAAGTTTGACACCGGCCGAACATTGTCGAAATAGAAGCGAAGAAATTAGTTTCTATTAATTCATTTGAGAGAATACTCTATTTTAGTGTGTCCCTTCTATTTCATAACAATCATCATTACTTTATGATGAAATTTACTCCTGACTTTTAAAGTCAGCAAGGCCCTTCACTGCATATTTCTTAGTTTCTACTCTATAAATTAGGATGAAATTAACTTCTGACTTAACTGTTTACAATCTTCAGTCCCATCAAAATTTGAACTTCTAGCATGCACCCTAAAATGAAGGATCTTTTAGCATGTTGAGAAACATATCAGAACCGAGAACCCAAAGCAAAAAAAAATGGAGTACAACATATAAAATGGAGAAATTTATTTACATGAGCATTGCATAATCATGTGTAAATATATCTAACCAAAACCAAGACTAAAATATCTCCAATATGAAATATTAATACTTATCACATTGTGAGCTTCATCAAATAATAGTAAATATACCAATATTTTACCATTTTGAAGCCTTAAGTCCTCCCTTAACAAACTTCACAAATGCAGCAACCTTCATCAATTTATGCCCGATCGAAGAAGGTTTAAACACACGTATCTACAAATCAAACTTCATAAACTGTTAGACACATACATATGGGGCAACTTTGGGGCAGAAATTAACGGTTTAAAGGACTGTTAAACACACATATCTACGAATATCAATTTGTTTTATAGTCTTAAAAGAATTACGCCAAAGGAATATATATATATCACTCGTAGCTGTGGCTAAACCATCCCTAAGGTATCTGTAATAAAGTAGTGATCAACAAGAAGTTAGTTAACTCTAAACAAATCATAGAGGCGGTAGTTTCAACCTGTTTATCTACCCTGTTCTTTATATGAATATTGGTAAACTCTAAACATATTTTTTTTATTTACCATGTTCTAATCAAGTTCTTGATGTTATTCGCCCAGTTTTCATAGCACATTAACTTAAAAAACATACAAACAAATACCGTTTTGACTCGTGCTAGAAACATGTTTCAAGCTAAAGCAGCTTTGACCTGCCAGTTTTAACCGGAACATAGTCTAGAAAACAAATTCAATAATACATATTAATGCCCAACAGGTCCTGTTAACTAACACTCAGTGAACAATTTATATAACTACACGCGCACACCTACAGGGTTCGGTTCGGTTCGGTGCTAGCAGAACATAGGTGAAAACTCGAGTAATAGAAAGGCCCGCTTGAACGAATAATAGTAATATGGTTTTTTGAAGAAAGATGGTAACTAAATTAGCAAAAACATTAACTACCTTAAAGAAGACCAGCAAGAGTGGCTTCCCACTCCACAGAGGACAAAAGAATATGTGAAAGTGAATAACGACTTGTTTCATGTCCGGTCTCAAGATCGGGTCATCCTCCACACATTGCTTTGCTAGCATCTCCATCTACATGTTTGCTATAGAAGTCATATTTTCTTATTAGCATTTAGTAATCATAATGCATAATGGAATACTCAGTTTTTGTGACTTTTTGTGCACCTTTTTGCACACACTTTTAGAACTAAAAGTTTAGTGAAAAAACACAAATCAACATTTAAAATTCAACAGAGAAAGGAAATATAGCCCGAACCACAACCTAGAATCACTTTCTATAGATGTTCGATCTGAAACTTGTGTGAGAAAGAGAGAGAGTGAGAGATCAATTGCAGATCTGAAATGCGTAAAGCGGGAGAGCGTAGATCTGAAACTTGAAATGAGTTGCTGCTTCACAAGTTTGGAATTGGAAAGTTGTGAAATAATTGACAAATAATTTTAAGCAAACCTAAAGATCCCATTAACAACTGCATCAGATTTAGTCAAATCCCCAATATGAGATGTGTTACAACTGTTGCATAAATCAATATAATAGTAAATGGACAATCTTAAAACATACCTTATGTAGTTCAGGCAGTGCTACTGAAACACGATGGCTTCTGAAATTGATCTTGTATTTGTTATTCTCAGCCTTGTTTACAGCCGCAGGCCATTTAAACGAATAACAAACCAAATATATTGAAAGAATTTGTGAAAAACAAAGCAACAAAGAATGTACATAACAAATAAGTGCATACAACTCTATCAAAGGAAAAACACCAAACATTTAAACAAACAGTTGATAGGCTCAATATAAATACTTACTAACAATAATCAAATGAATTTCTAGTACCTTAGTCCAGAAACAAACACATCAGAAACCTCCAAAGAGAAGAAAAACCTAAACGTATAAGGGTCTCTGTAATAATCAAACAAATTTCCAGTGGATAAATGACGAAGTAGATAACCCGAAGACCTTTTGTCCATCAAGTCTTATAACGATAAGTTAGACATCAAATACTACAGTAGTTAGACGAAACCCTAGTAAACATAGCACATATTATGTGATTAAAAACTAATGGATGTATAACTGGAAAGAAATTAAGTACCTTAGACAAACCAAGCAATGGAATAACTACTGAAATGTAAGATATAGACGAAATTACCATGAAACAAACTATTCCTAATGCTTCAAGCATCTTTATCAAGAAAATGGTTTGAAATCAACCGAGAACAAACCCATTTCCCAAATCGATCCCTAACATCTAGGCTACATCAAGACTAACATGAAAACATCAAATTATAGAAGTGATTTCGTAAAAGAATGGAAGGAATATGCAAGATCTTACAAGAAAACCAACGGAAATCGGTCATCGTCGTGAAAACCAACGGAAATCGGTCGGAGGTGCTAGCAATTTCCTATGGTCGGAGGTCTCCGCGAAAACCAACGGAAATCAGTCGGATCTCTCTCTGCCGTCGAACTCTCTTCAACACTTTAAGGGCAGATCTATTGAAATCGATATATAGTTTTGTCATCGAGGGTTTAAGCTACCGGAGGCACACACGATAGCGATGGCGGAGCTATTGAAATTGGGAGAGAGACATTTCATATCTCAAATCTATTATCTCTCTCAAAGTGGATGATTCCTTTGTTTTTCAAAATCAAAAAGCTAAGTTTTTTCCTATTATAACTGTACGATTGTCTGGCTTTCGGATTTTCTTTTGAATTAAGGCCAAAAGTAGAGATTGAGATTTGAATTTGAATCTTGTACGGAGACGAAGAAAGAAAAGAAACTTCTGATTTCTTCGCTTTGTTGCAGGTTGCAGGTTGCAGGTTGCTTTTGGTTTAGGTGCTTGTACGGAGACGAAGATGGGTAAGAAACTCGCGCAAGAAAGTTAGATGGTTTGGGATTTAGGGTTTGCAGGAAACAAAGGAGAGACGCGGATCTTGGGTAACCCAGTCCAACAAATACATAAACCCGGATCTTTAAAGCTTGTACACTTGTACATGAAGCAACACATATTGTACCTCTTAATTTTCACTTGTACCTTATGCATAATAAGTTGTACATCTTAAATTTCAACCACTTTGAATGAATATGTATAATAAGATAGTAAAGATATATATATATATATATATATATATATATATATATATATATATATATATATATATAGGGAGAGGATCATTTGAGAACTATTTGGGTTTGACAACTAAAAAGAACTAATCTTAGCCACTAGTTTATATATATGGAAAACTCCCCCATGAATTTGAATGCTCCCCCCTTGAAAATTAGTGGCCCAAATTGGTTCTCAAAAGTTCTCAAAAGAAAAAGTTCTCATTTGAACCTAACCCTATATATATATATATATATATATATATATATATATATATAGGGAAGGGTTCCGTGTAGACCCCTTAAATTTTGTAGACCCTGTAGACCCTTATAAAACTCAATAAAAATAAAACTCAGTGTTGTAAATTTGGTTTTTTATTACGATAAGCTTTTAAGAACCAAAAAATAAATAAATTAATTAAAAAAACAAAAAAACATTAAAAATCGAACATTTTAAGACAATGAGTTTTAAAATAATGAGTTTTAAACGCAACACTGAGTTTTATTGAGTTTATTGAGTTTTAAACTTATTGATTTTTGGTCCTCTCACTCTGACCATCCGTCTGTGGGTGATAGGCTGTACTCATATCCAGGTGTGTGCCAAGCGCCTTTTGCAATGATTGCCAGAATCGGAAAGTGAATTGGCTGTCCCGATCCGAGATGATGGAGTGCGGTACCCCATGCTTCGAAACAACCTCCTTGAGGTAGATTTTGGTCAACTTGTCCATCTTGTCTTTTTCATTAACCGGCAAGAAGTGTGCCGACTTTGTCAGCCTGTCAACAATTACCCAAATGGTATCACATTTACTTATCGTCTTGGGCAACTTTGTTATAAAATCCATAGAGATCTCCTCCCACTTCCACTGCGGGATCTCAGGCTGTTGTAGCAATCCTGGCGGCTTCTGATATTCAGCCTTGACCTTTGAGCACGTCAGACACTTGCTAACATAGGTGGCAATGCCAGCTTTCATATTCGGCCACCAATAGTGTTCCTTGAGATCGTGATACAACTTGTCTGAGCCTGGGTGAATCGAATACCTGGACTTATGTGCTTCTTCCATTACTAAATCCCTTAGATTCCCAAAGCTTGGTACCCAAATCCGATTCATGAAGTAGCGGGTATTATCGGATTTGACCTCGAACTGTTTGTCCATACCCCGTAACGATTCATCTTTCAGATTAAGTTCCTTGAGTGCTTCTAGCTGAGCCAGTCGAATGTGGCTTGTAAGGTTTGTCTACATGGTCATTCCCAGAGCTCGCACTCTCAGCGTCTTGGTTCTCTCCTTCCTGCTCAAGGCATCTGCCACTACGTTTGCCTTACCAGGATGATATTTGATTTCGCAGTCATAATCATTAAGAAGTTCGACCCATCTGCGTTGCCTCATGTTGAGCTCCTTCTGATCAAAAATGTGCTGGAGGCTCTTGTGATCAGTGAAAATAGTACACTTAGTACCATACAAATAGTGCCTCCAGATCTTGAGCGCAAAAACTACAGCTCCCAACTCCAAGTCATGGGTGGTGTAGTTCTTCTCGTGCACTTTTAACTGTCGTGATGCATAAGCGATGACTTTGGTGTGTTGCATCAATACAAACCCAAGTCCTTGATGGGATGCATCACAATACACCACGAATCCATCTGTCCCTTTAGGTAGGGATAAAATGGGTGCACTACATAACTTCTGCTTCAGTAGCTGAAAAGCTGATTCTTGTTTGTCTCCCCAATCAAACTTCTTATCCTTCTGAGTCAGAGCTGTTAATGGCTGAGCTATCTTTGAAAAGTTCTCAATAAACCTTCTATAGTAACCAGCCAAACCCAGAAACTGTCGAACCTCGGTAGGAGTGCTAGGTGCTTCCCAATTCTTGATTGCTTCAATCTTGGATGGGTCCACGTGAATGCCTTTCTCATTGACCACGTGACCCAGAAACTGTACTTCGCGAATCCAGAATTCGCACTTGGAAAGCTTAGCGTACAGCTTCTCATTCTTCAACAACTCCAAGATTAACTTCATATGATGAGTATGCTCCTCTTGACTGCGTGCGTAGATCAGAATATCATCAATGAAAAGAATTACGAATTTGTCGAGGTAAGGCTTACACACCCGGTTCATGAGGTCCATGAAGACAGCCGGTGTGTTGGTTAGCCCGAATGGCATGACCATGAACTCGTAATGACCGTATCGAGTCCGGAAAGCGGTTTTAGGAACATCATCCTCATGAATCCGTAGCTGATGGTATCCTGAACGCAAGTCAATCTTCGAGTAATAACTGGACCCTTGCAGCTGGTCGAACAAGTCATCAATTCTGGGTAGAGGATACCGGTTCTTTATAGTGAGTTTATTCAACTCTCGGTAGCCAATGCACATACGGAACGATCCATCCTTCTTTTTAACAAATAGGACCGGGGCTCCCCATGGCGAGGAACTCGGTCGGATGAAACCCTTGTCTAGCAGTTCTTGCAATTGGCTAGACAATTCTTGCATTTCCGACGGTGCGAGTCGGTATGGCGACCTCGCAACCGGTGCAGCTCCTGGAACTAGGTCAATCCGAAACTCGACTTGTCTCGACGGTGGAAGTCCAGGCAAGTCTTCGGGAAAGACCTCCGGATAGTCTCGGACAATCGGTATATCTTCTAACTTCTTTTCCTCACTCTTCTTTTCTGTCACGTGGGCTAAAATTGCATGAAACCCTTTTCGTAAGCACTTCCGAGTCTTCATGCTTGAAATGATTCTTAGTTTTGACCCACTCTTTTCTCCTTGAATCGAGAGCATCTCGCCACTCGGGAGTGGTATACGAACAACTTTCTCACCACAAACAATCTCTGCTTGATTCTTTGATAACCAATCCATTCCGACCACTACATCAAAGCTTCCAAGTGTTACTGGTAATAAGTCGATGCTAAAGGGATGATCCCCCAGGTTCAATGCACATCCGTGATATACCTTATCAGTTTCGATTAGCTTACCGTCGGCTAACTCTATAGTGTAATTACAGGTTAAAGCAGTTGGTCTAACACCGAGTAAGGCACTAAAGTCGCTAGACACAAAACTTTTATCGGCGCCCGTATCGAACAGAATAGTAGCATAGTTATTGTTCAAGAGGAACGTACCCGTCACGATGTTCGGGTCCTGACGTGCCTCAGCATTCCCTATCACAAAGGCCCTCCCATGAGCATTTCCGCCATTAGCTTTGTTCTTCGGGCAGTTTCTGCGGAATTGCCCCGCTTCCCCACACCCATAGCATGTGCGGGTAACGCCGTTGTTGGTAGCGGTAGGTGTGGCAGTCGCGGGTGGGGTGGCAGCATTGAAACGACAGCCTTGGGCACTGTGGCCGGTCCTTTTGCAGTTCTGGCACCAGGCACTTTCACACATGCCATTGTGATGGAAACTGCACTTGTTGCATTTGGGTAAGGGGCCAGAGTAGACGGCCCTCGGCTTCTTCGACGGATCAACAGGTGCTGCAACAAAAGCCTTAACAGTTTCGGGAGCTTTCTGGTTAGACTGGCTTCTCCCCCGCTTGTTATTCCACTTCCCCCTTTGATTTCCCCTAGAGTTGTTATTGGAAGTGGCCTCTTGTTTTCCCACTGCCGCTTTCTTGCCCATAGTGCCCTGACGCACTCCCTGATCGGTCAAGTGGTGTGCCAGTCGGACGGCATCCTGAATTGTTTTTGGAACAGAAGAAGTGACATGCTCTGAATCTGAGGGGCTAGTCCCCAAATATACCTTTCAATCTTTTTGTATGCAGGTTTAACCATTGCCGGGCATAACCGACACAACTCGTAGAAACGATTGGTATAGCCCACGATGTCAGCATCCTTCATTGTCAGGTTCCAGAACTCTTGATCAAGTTTTTGGAGTTCACAACAATACTCAGCCCGTAACATCTCAGTAAATTCTTCCCATGGGGTGGAATTTGCAAGCTCAAGAGTTATAGCTTGGACTTGGGCATTCCACCAAGTCAACGCCTGCCCTTCAAAAGTACCCGCTGCATATTTCACCCGATAGTCCTCAGGGCAGTTGCACATACTGAACACAGATTCGACTTTCTCAATCCATTTGACGAGGCCGGTGGCGCCCTCAAGTCCACTGAAAGGTGGGGGCTTGTACTTGAGGAATGACTCATAGGAACACCTCGTGCCATTGGTCACTGGCGCTGTATTGGTTAATAAAGAAAATTAAGTATGATTAATAATCTCGAAGAGAAGGGTTAGTAGCTCGGTGGATAACTATATTACCTCCCGCTGCACCGCTTCCAAGACTTCCACCGGTGCTCCGATTGGCCTCGTAATCGGCACTGGCGTCGGCCACGCGTTGTGCAATCAGTTGCTCGATATCAGCTAAAGTCATGGGGGTGTTCTCCCTGTTGCGTGCAACATTTCTCCTTGGCGCCATGATTCTTGAAATCAAAACGACAAACAAGATAAGACAATATGGAACATAAAGTCAACACATGTGCACAAAATGAAAAACCACAACCATAATAACCATAACAACCATAACAAACATAACAACCACAAATAATACAAAAGTCATAACTTGTAGAAATAAGTTGCACAAAATACAAAGTATCCCTGGGGTATAACCCCTTACAAAAAAGTTCATAATGTAAATAGTGGTGCACAGCCCGCAAAGCCTAGGCCAAATCAAACAAAACGTAGTCCAAAGGTACTGATGAATAAGACAGTGGCTGCTAGTACGGCACTGGCACCAAACAGTGCCACTACCGCCTCAGAGCGCTCACGCTCCCCAGCAGCCTGCTGCTCTGCATCTGCGGCTCGCCTCTCCGCCTGTTGTAGTCGATCACGCATAGTCAGAAAAGCCAAATCATCCTGGTAACGCGCCTCCTCAATAGCAGTTATACGCTCTGTGAGCTCCGGGATGTCACGATGTCGAAATCGGTCAACGTGCCCCTGTAGCTCGACCAACTGGTCAGAGGTGTAGCCCAATCTAGTGTCAGCAGTAGCCGCTGGAGGAGTAGGAGCGGGTAAGGGTAAGGTCCAAACAGCCGGAACAAGAGCTAGACGGGCAGCAGCTGCACGAGATGACTCACCGGGATCCGCATCATCTGGGTCAGCATCAACCCAGCCGGCACCCGGACGCGGAGTCCAGTAAGTGCCAAATTCTGATAGGCGCCTGTGGCGAGCAGTACGTGTGTCCTCAATGGGCGTCTCCGCTGGTCGCTTCCTTAAGCCGGGGGGAAACCTCCCGAATTGAGGGGACATAGGTTCGCTCTCCTCCGAAGAAGCATCCCCGCAAACGATCGTCGTCGGAGCAGACTCTATCCAGCCCTCGCTGACGTCCTCTGGAGCAGCGTTCGGATCCGCCTCGGCAGCGTCTGAATCCTCCATTGGTTCTTCCTCGAAGTCAGTATCATTGTCCGATACGTGAGGCAGCACGTTATCGTTGTCAGCGATCTCTGCAACAAGATAACAATAATATATATACGTATGATATAATAAGTATGCATGTGAATGGATATGCAATGCAATGATGAGCTATAAGTTATAGTCTAGGCCCACTAATGCAACCTAGTTCGCTATAACTGTGGCTCTGATACCAATCTGTCACACCCCATCCTCAGCGGCCTTCCCGCGGGGTCATGACTTCATGGATCGTCACACACAAGTTACATGAACAACTCTATATGGATAATGAAAGACATACATAAATAACCATGCGGTTCAACGGTTAAAAATTTATGTCTCAAAATGCGGAAGCTAAGTGGAATGAAAATGTCTTTCCAGAAAATGACATAACATGATAATGAATGTCCCAAAATATGCACCCTAGCATGGTGACTCCTTAATGCATGTTGATGTATGCAGCTGCCTAGTTACCTGAGATATACATGCTTAAACGGTCAACAATAATGTTGGTGAGTTCACAGGTTTATAATGTAAATGTAAGTGTAAACAATTTATAATGGACCACAATCAATACATTATATGATATGTGTTGGCCTACACAATAACCACTACCATGAGTCACTGGAACCGACGCTCGACTGAATGAATGCCCCCGTGCAACATGTTATCACAGACATGAGCATGAAAATTAGGCGAATAATATACCCGTTTTGGCCTACAACCAAAGCTAGCGCGACTAACGCGGGTAGGGTTTGTCAAACCCGATAGTACTATCCATCACCACCTCGCTATAATAACGATTAACGGTCTAGTTATGAAGGGACTTAATGTGATATGTAAACGGTCTCAGGTAATCGGTACGTATCATTTAAGTATATTGTGTCCAGATGTAAATGTAATTTGAAATGCATGTAGTTCTCCCCCAAAGGAAACAATGAAAAGGGGCCGTGATACTCACCTGGAACTGTGACTGACGAAGTGTATGTAGCAATGAAATGTATGCCGACCTAGCGTGCCCTAAAACAGTATTTAGACACCTATGGTCTCAGTATGTGAGTATATGTAAGTAGGTGATGTAACCTTTCACCCATCACTACCCAGGTTGCATGTGATTGTAAAACATTTGGTGACGACACGTTGGTGATTTGTATACGTGTACCGAAATATGAATATATTTAAGACGCTCAAAAATATAAACTATATTTCCTATGTACGAAGTTTACGAATACTTTGACATGACCCGACTTGTCTTACGTCGTGTAATGAAATAAGTATATTCAATATATTTATACTTATGTATTTTCCAAGAGTTAGTCAAATACCCAAAAATATTATATTTATATTATTATAACTCTAAAATACAGTTTTTCTTCTAAACATCCCGGTTAACTTATGTAACCCCAATTTACCCAAGTGAACCAACACTTATGTATATTTTGTAACATAAATTTTATAACATAAATTTTATAACATAAACATTTATGTAAGTTCGACCAATTATCATAAAATACTATTTTATCAAGTTTTCAAATATCACAAAGTATCATATTTTATGTTATGAACTTCATGTAACCCGACAAAGTCGACAAAAGTCAAACTACTCGTTTCAACTTGTTTAACCAACTTTTTATATTTTATACGTTTCACTAACATATTAAAATACAACTTTTAATATCTAAACACATACTATAACAATATATCACCAACTTTAGATTTCTTGAACCATTTGAACCATATTTAACATCTTTTATCAACTTGTTCAAAAAATAATTCTTCATGCATCAAATCATATGTTTAAGCAACCAAAGCATGTATAGTGTGTTAGGCTCATCAAGGTACTTGATAAATAACGTAAATAATCAACTTAAAATATCATGAGAAATATGAAGGAAAAAGTGGGTTTTCTCACGTAAACGAGCGACGATGTCGAAGGAAGGAACAAGGCACTCAACCACCACTTGAAACGATCGATCTAGGACCGAGGTTGCTTCCAAATGCTCGAAATAAGGTGGGTTTAGCTGCTGTGACGAAACAGTTTAGAAACAGCAAATAAATGCGTTTTTCGGAGTCAAAACGGGTCCGAACGGGGTGTTTTCGGGGCTGTTCTGTAACCGAAACGAAAGGAGATCGAGAGGTGAGTTATATACCTTAAACAAAAGTGTTCAGGGCTTGAAAAACGAACCAAAAAGCTGCTGAAACGTTGCTGTGACAGAACAGTGAAAACAGTGAGTAAACATGGGTTTTCGGTGAAGATTTCGGGTGTTTTTCGGGACTGTTTTGTAACCGAAACGAAAGGGGATCGAGGGATGAGTTATATACCGAAAGACTGCTGAAAGGCTGCTGCGAACTGGGTCAGAAAGTGGGTCAAAAAATGGGTTTTTGGTTATGATTTTATGACAATTCAGTGTTGTTTTTGCTGCTGCGTTTTGAGACTGAACCTGGGGTGTCTTGGGGTGATTTTGGCGTGGGTTAAGGCTGTAAGTAGAGGGTGATGAGCTTCTGTGTAAATCGCAGCAAGGTGGTGTGTGTTTGGGGTAAAAAAAATCGTGACTATGGAGCCTTGTGGGTGGGGTTTTGAAGTGGCAGGTTGATGGTGGGTTTTTGAGGGAGTTTTTAGGTGTGTTTTATGGTTGAAAGGTGATGTTCAATGGAAGAGAGGGGCTGTGGGTTTAAAGTCGTGAGTTGGGATGATGGCGTATGAATGTTTTGGACTCATGGAGAAAGGTTAGACATTTTTGTTGGTTGGAAGGAAGAAGATGATGAAAGTTGTTTTGGAGCATGCATGAAAATAGGTAGGCACCCATGTCTGTCTGTATGCCTTTGGGTTTCTTACACTAGATGGTGTTCTTCAAGGTGGTAGTTGTGCCAAAGCAAAGTCCAACAACCCTTTTTGTTTTATTTTGAATCTTACGTTTGGAGGGTAAAAGGGGTGGGAGGGAAACTAGATTTAAGAGTGAAATGTGTTTATTTGGTAGATGTCTTAATAAACGAAATGTTCATCTAGTTCTTTTGGTGAGAGCCGGATATATTTCGGGTATAGTGGGTATAAAACGAAAAGAATAAAACTTATTCTTTATATTAAAGTTACTTTCATAAAAATAAAAATAGTGTTTGGTGCTAAATGATTCATTGGTGATAGTTGGGTATGTTTAGACTCGATCAAATAACAATAATACGCGAAACGTTCACGTTAAAATAAAAATGAAACGTAAATATATTTTAACCATTAAAATATATAAATTGGCATTTAATATGTATCTCAATATATAATATCACCTACTATGGAAAACGTCACCAACGTTCGTGTGTCGGTTAGAGCGTGTGTGTGACCCAGTAATTCACTAAAGTACCGATGCATGATATGAATGTAATGGATGTGCTATGTCATGCAACTCGTTAATTCATGCAAAATAAATTCGTGAAATATGTAATGTATGCTTATTGGATATTCGGGAGCGGAATATGACCTGAAATTCTAACGGTTGTCACATATCACCAGAACTCATCTTTTCAGCAGCCACATGGGTTCCAACAGCCTATTATGTATCCGACTCCTATTCAGGAACCCTAGCCACGGGTATGCCGTATTACCCACCACAGCCATCATTTTATCCGCCACAACCATATCAGTACTCGACTTCCCCACCGATGCAGCAGTCCTACATGCCTTTTCCGCCTTCTTCCTACCCATATGCTCCATATGGACCCTATCAGGACCTACCAAGATCATCTTATTCTGGACCAGGTCCAGTCTTCGCTCCAACCCCGTATGCGGATAACTCAGGACCAAACTCTCCAGTAACTGAAGCCCTCAGAGAAGAAAACAAGGCTCTAACCAAAAGACTGGAGAAACAATTGAAGAAGGAAAAGAAAATGGCGGAAGAAGCTAAGAAGGTGACATCTCACATCAAACATCTCACATCATTTGGAAGACGCAAGGACTAGAAACAAGGAGAATAGCAGGAACCGTGATGGCTAAAATTCCGTGTGTTGTGTTCAATAAAGTAGTATGTTATGTATTGTGTGTTGTTTTGTGAAACTTCGTTTGAGTGTGGTTTGAATGTGTATGCTTTGTGTTGTAAGCGATTGAACCGCTAGTCGACTGTGTTATTGTCATGGAATAAATGTTTGTTTGGTATTATCTACAATATTTGGGTATTATAGTAATGTTAAGTCAGAATACATAGTGATTTTTGGAGGACTGGTTCAATAGACCACCCCTAAGTACTTGTGTGTATGTGATTTCACTCTGATCATAGTCATAACAAGGTAAAATATGTCGGTAACCACAAGATGGTGATCCGGAAAGCCCAAAGGAGTGCAACAACCCAATGTTTATAACGTTCCTTATGACACTAGATTGTGTAAAGGAATATAAACTCTGATTACAAATACCTGTCAACTAAGTCAAATGTATATTAATCTGTCAATCTGGTATTGCTTTCAGCAAAATGTCAAAAGCAGGAACAAGCAAAACTCGTCAAGATGATTATGATGAGGAAGATGATCGTGATGATCACTCCGTTCACAGTAAGGTGAGAGAACCTCTCACGTCTGAACAACTGAGACAACGGGAGCAGGAGGAAAGACTCCAGGAGCTTATAGCTCAAGGAATCTCTAAAGCCTTGCCCTCGTTGGTTGCTAAGGAGAAAAGGCAAGGAAACACGCATTTGGGTTCAGAAAGATCTAGCGAATCACCAAGAAGCAAAACTGCCATCCCCGGATCCAAAGGGTCCGCAAGGTCTCGATCACAAACAGTTGAGTCTCGAGCTGATTCATCAGCTCACAGTAAAAGTAGGACTCGTCAGAGTCGCAGTCCTGATCATGAAGATCGTCCGAAATGCTCCAGAAAAAGATCTAGGAGTGAAGAGCGTAAGATAGAGAATGAGGAGAAAAGAGGATGTTCCTACAAGACCTATATGGCCTGTAAACCCAGCATATTCAGAGGAGATAAGGGAGCCACTGATGCCCTTAATTGGTTGGAGGAAACTGAAGCAGCTTTGGATATTAGTGATTGTGCTACCAAGGATATGGTGAAATTTGCATCCCAATCCTTCAAGGGAGCAGCATTGAATTGGTGGAAAGTGGAGTTAAGTCGACTTGGGAAGAAGAATGCTTATCGCATGAGTTGGAAAGCTTTTCGCGCAATAGTCATGGAAAAGTTCATCCCAGAAAATGAAGCGGAGAGACTAGAGAATGAATTTATTAATCTAAGAATGAATGGAACTGATTACATGACTTACATCAATAAATCTAATGAGTTGTTGAATCTGGTACCCCACATGGCAGGATCAGAAACATCCAAGGTCAGGAGGTTTGTATGGGGATTAAGCCCTGAAATAAGGGCAGACGTGAGATCTGCACGTCCTAGTACCTTGGCATCTGCTATAAGCTTGACGGGTACTCTGGCCAATGAATGGATCCGAACAGTTGGAATCAAAGTGGATACATCTGGGAACAAGAGAAAGTTCAATGATAAGGGAAGGGATAGTAGGAGAGGTAAATTTGGAAGAAATGACCAAGGAAGAAGAAATGGTGACAGGGATTTCAGGAGACCACCGGCAGATAATTGTAAAAATTGTGGAAAAGCGGGGCACACGCATCAGCAGTGCAGAGCACCATTAGTCTGCTTCTACTGCAAAGAGAAAGGACATAGATGCTTGGAATGTCCGCAAAGGAAGAACGGAAAAGATGATAAGAACAAAGGCACTGGAACTTCGAAAGGTAAACCCCGACTCTATATCATGACAGCCGAAGAGGCACGTGTGAATGACGATGTGATCTCCGGTATGTTTTCTGTTAATAACATGATTGTTAGCATTCTATTTGATTCTGGTGCCAATAGAAGTTTTATATCCTCTACTTGTGTACCTATACTAAAATGTGTGGCACATAAGTTAAATATACCCTATGTTGTAGAAACTGCTAATGGCCAAAAGATTAGTATTTCCAAAGAAATTAGAGACTGTCATTTAGAACATGAGAACACCTCTTTTGAACTAGAACTTCTTCCCATGGAATTAAGTGAATTCGACATCGTGCTCGGAATGGATTGGCTTACGCGATATCAAGCAAATATTCGTTGTACCGAAAAAGTTTTGGAACTGAAGTCTGCAGATGATAAGATTCACACAATCATTGGAGATAGGAAAACGAAACCAATGAGGATAATCTCCAGATTGAAAGCAGGAAAGTGTATCCGCAAGGGTGATCAAGCATATCTAGCAAATTTGGTTGAGACACCTCGAGAAAAGAAACTGGAAGAGGTACCTATAGTCTCAGAATATCCTGATGTGTTTCCAGATGAACTCCCTGGATTGCCCCCAAAACGACAAGTGGAATTTCAAATCGAACTTGCACCTGGAACATCTCCGATAGCAAAAGCACCGTACCGACTCGCCCCTTCAGAAATGCAAGAATTAAAGAGTCAACTTCAGGAACTTCTTGATAAAGGTTTCATTAGACCCAGCTCTTCACCTTGGGGAGCGCCGGTACTCTTTGTGAAGAAGAAGGATGGCACAATGCGAATGTGCATCGATTATCGTGATCTCAATCGTGTAACCATTAAAAATAAATACCCTTTGCCTAGAATTGATGACTTGTTTGATCAACTGCAAGGGGCTAGTTACTTCTCAAAGATCGATCTGAGATCAGGATACCATCAAGTCAGAGTCCGAGAAGAGGACGTCCCGAGAACAGCATTCAGAACAAGATATGGCCATTATGAATTTACAGTCATGCCATTTGGATTGACTAATGCGCCAGCAATATTCATGGACCTAATGAATCGAGTGTGCAAACCGTACCTCGACAAGTTTGTAATCGTGTTTATCGATGACATCTTGATTTACTCTCTGCACTCGGGAAGAGCATGGTGAACATCTGAGGAAGATATTAGAGTTATTACGATCCGAGAAACGTTATGCAAAGTTCTCTAAATGTGACTTTTGGTTAAGAGAGGTGCAATTTCTGGGTCACATTGTCAGCAAAACTGGAATTCAAGTAGACCCAGCAAAAGTGGAAGCTATTGCAAAGTGGGAACAACCAAAAAGTCCTACCGAAATCCGGCGTTTCTTAGGACTAGCTGGTTATTATAGAAGATTTATTCAGGATTTCTCGAAGATAGCCACACCGTTGACTTCCCTTACCCAGAAGAATGTGAAGTTTGACTGGAAGCCTAAGCATACCAATGCTTTTGAATTACTTAAACAAAAGTTGAGCTCTGCCCCTATACTCTCATTACCTGAGGGTACTGAAAACTTTGTGGTATATTGTGATGCTTCTACCAATGGACTTGGATGTGTTCTGATGCAGAAAGATAAAGTGATCGCATACGCATCTAGACAACTCAAAAAGCATGAAAAAAATTATACCACTCACGATCTGGAGTTAGGAGCAATAGTCTTTGCTCTTAAAATTTGGAGACACTACTTATATGGAGCCAAATTTGTGGTATACTCCGATCACAAAAGTTTACAACATTTGTTCCGTCAAAAAGAATTAAACATGCGACAACGACGCTGGATGGAGGTGCTGAGTGATTATGATTGCGAGATCAAGTATCACCCAGGCAAGGCCAATGTAGTGGCAGACGCATTAAGCAGAAAGGAAAGAATCAAACCACTCCGAGTTCGAGCCTTGAGATTGAATGTAAGTGTGGATTTAATTGGAGAAATCATCGAAGCACAAAAGAAACAGATGGCTGACTCCAATGTCGAACGGGATGAGATGATGACTGTTGTAAGAAAATTGACAAGAGAGGCGGATGGCATCCTTAGACTAGGCAAACGTATATGGGTGCCTAAAGAAGGAGGTTTACGAGATGTAATACTTCGAGAAGCTCACAAGTCTAAATACATGCTCCATCCAGGAGGTGACAAAATGTACCAGAATTTGAGAGCGAATTATTGGTGGCCGGGAATGAAAAAGGCAATTGCTGCCTATGTCGAAAAATGCCCAACTTGCTTACAAGTGAAGGCTGAACATCAGAAACCTGCCGGGTGTCTTCAGCGAATAGAATTCCCTGAATGGAAATGGGAAGAAATTACCATGGATTTCGTGACAAAACTTCCAAAGACTAGAAGCGGAAACGATGCCATTTGGGTAGTCGTGGACCGTTTGACAAAATCTGCACACTTCTTACCAATGGCTGAAACTTATAATGGGAAGCAACTTGCAAAGCTGTTTGTAAACGAAATCATATCAAAGCACGGAGTGCCGAAGTCTATTATCTCTGATAGAGATACTAGATTCACTTCTCATTTTTGGCAAAGCTTTCAAGAAGCAATGGGAACCAAACTAAAGTTTAGCACAGCTTATCATCCCCAAACCGATGGACAGAGCGAGAGAACGATTCAAACATTAGAAGATATGCTGAGAGCTTGTGTTATAGAATTTGGTGGTAGCTGGGATGATCATCTGCCACTAGCTGAATTTTCATACAATAATAGTTTTACCACACCAGCATTCAAATGGCACCGTTTGAGGCATTATATGGTAGGAAATGCCGAACACCAGTGTGCTGGTCTGAAGTGGGAGAGGGCCAGCTTACCGGACCTGAGCTGATCATGGAAACTACAGAAAAGATTAGGGAGATCCGTAAAAGGCTTAAAACCGCTCAGGACCGACAAAAGAGCTACGCAGATCGGCGTAGGAGACCACATGAATTTGCAGAGGGAGACATGGTGATGTTGAAAATATCACCTTGGAAAGGTATAATTCGTTTTGGCAAAAGAAGAAAATTGAGTCCACGATATATCGGACCTTTCAAGATAATATCAAGAGTCGGAGAAGTGGCTTATCAGTTAGAATTACCTGAAGAGCTTAGCGGAGTCCACGACGTGTTTCACGTATCGAACCTACGGAAATGTATGGTAGACGAAGCTCTCGCGGTTCTGTTAAGAGAAATCAAAATTGATAAAAAGCTGAACTACACAGAACAGCCCATTGAAATAATGGAACGGATCACAAAGAAGCTACGTAAGAAAAGGATTCCAATGGTGAAAGTCAAGTGGGATGCTAGACGTGGTCCCGAATATACATGGGAATCCGAAGTAGACATGAGGAGAAAATACCCCCAACTATTCCATTAGTGCCTAACGAATTCCGGGACGGAATTCCTTTAAGGGGGAGAGAATGTAACCCTTGTGCCTAAATGATTATCTGAGCTGGAAATTTTTAATGAAAAATTATTCAAAAATCTCTGAATCACGATTTGAGGCGGTACGCCTAGGATTAGGAAATCCCAGGCGGTACGCAACCCGTTTGATAAAAGGGTCGGGTTGCGGCACCCATCGGATCTCCGCATAACCCGAATCTCAAAATCTGGGCGGTACGCCCCAAATGAGATATTTTGGGGCGGTACGCCTCGATTTCCAGTTCGTTAAAAACAAGGAATTTGGCCTTTATAGCCATTGTGCACTTGTGATTCTTTTCACATGTCCGGCCAAGTGCTCTGAGTTGCTGCTCCAGACCCCTGTGGCCACTGAATTCATGTAAATGGAGCTAAAGGGAAGAACCATCATCAAGGGTAAGCATTCTTTCAATATTTTCATCATTAACCACATAAATATATGAGGTAAACCTCATTCTAAGCCTTGACCCTCATGAATGCAGCTGTACTTGTGCTGTTGGGAGGATCATAGAGGGCAGGAATCGAGTACGAGAGTAATCAAGGTAAGGAAGTCTTGATTTTTGTTTAAAAATGTGGTTTAAGGTTACCTTTAAAATCATACACTCATAAATGGCCATGGATCGTGCATGCAATCAAAGACTTGCTCCTGGAAATTTATTTGGGGACTTGAGAGAATAGGGAAAACAGAAAAGCTCGGTTGTACAAGGAATCCTTCACAAGGTACAACCCTTTTATGCATGCATGTTGATTTTGCTATAAATAGAAACTTTATAAGATAAGATCAGTTTTGGTCAGTGTGTTTAATGGGAAAATGGGTTACTTGATCATAAGAACTCTGTCCCTAATAGCATTTGTATGGAATGGGGGTCGAAACAATGAAATTTACCATAAATGGAAAGCTCGGGAAGTTGGGATTATGCTTTGATTAGTATATTCGACCATAAACGGACTGCTAAACAACCCCAATATGATATACTACTGATTCCCTAAAAGGTTTTGACTCAAAACGACTAAACGTGAAAATTTCACTAAAAGACAAAATAGTCGGGCCAGGCAGGGGCGTACCGCCCACCATCTCTGCATGCAGAGCGGTACGCCCAGGAATGCAAAAGAGTAACCGAAATATCAGATTACAGCGTACCGCCCAGAAATATATATATCAGCGCGGCACGCCCGAAATTAAAATAAGGAATTCGGATTACATTTTGGCGCGTAATGCCCAGAAATGTAAATTTCTAGGCGGTACGCCTATGAAGGAAAATGACAGAATGTTTGGTCAATTTTGAGGTGAACCAAAAACTTAGCCGGTTGATCTGGAGACTGTAATTCATGGTACTTTGAACCTAAGATGGTTTATGGACATGTTAGCATTGTATATGACTTGTATATACATAATGGTTCCGATAGGTTGCTAAAAACTAAAGATAGGATATTCTAGTGAATCTTGGATTGCAACCTTTTTAGAACTCTATTTCTGACTTCATTGCTGTGAGTCCTCTGGCTTCCTTTATTAGTTAACTATTTGAGATCACATGGTTGCTCTGATGTATCTGTTATATCTGTTATGTTTATCTTGTCGAACACTGTGAGTCAGAATGCCCTGTAAGGGTCATTAGAGACTTTCTGGTCATTAAGGTTGAGACCACTAGACATATAAGGGATTATAGCGGCCGATATAGTTGAACGATCCATATTCACCCGGATCCTCTAGTATTAATTTATTAGGGGGAATATGTACTTATATGTTGAACTTAAAAACTACTCGTAGAGGGCGTACGGCTACGCGCAACGTGCCCGTAGAGTATCTGAGTGTTGACCTTGGGTGCGGCATGATAAATTCATAATCTGTATGTGTTGAAAACTGTTAATTTGATGATGGTAGTTACGACTCACCAACAACGTATGTTGTTGACTTTGTGTGATTGACTTATGTTGCAGGTAAGCAAGTGTAGGTGTGGACCTAATCTGAATTTGGACTTTCTGATGGTTGTTGTCACCATGGATGGGGCTCTGTATAATAAACAAATGACGTTTGTTTCTGAAGACCTGTTATGACTATGTTTCCCTTGTAATATTGTATCTCTTATTTGTTCAGTCCTGGGCCATATCCGGTGGCTAACGATTCTATCAGGTCGGCTAAGAGGCGCTCTGTGCATCCTCATTTAGAGTCGGTCTAGAGTTTCACTGTGAGGACTGGATGTCCGTTATGTGCGTGTGTTGTTGTTGTTTAGTTGGTACTTCGGGAACTGATGCGGACAGCCGGTCCCACACCCTCCCCCGCACCTGGCAGGGGGCGGCGGAGGGGTGTGTGACAATATATATATATATATATATATATATATATATATATATATATGGGGTTAGGTTCAAATGAGAACTTTTTGTTTTGAGAACTTTTAGGAACTAAATCTTAACCATAAATTTCAGGGGGGACCACTACAATTCATGGAAGGGGGGATACAAGTAAATAAACTAGTGGCTGAGATTAGTTCTTTTTAGTTTTCAAACCCAATTGGTTCTCAAATGATCCTCCCCATATATATATATATAGGGAAGGGTTCATTGTAGACCCCTTGAAAACCGTAGACCCCGTAGACCCTATTTTTAACTGTCAGATCTTAAACACCGATTTTTTACGTGAGGGTATGATCGTCATAAATCCTTTCTTAAATCAAGCTCTTATTTACTTGAAACACCTGTTGGAGATCGATAAAACCCCAAATCTATCCATCGGAGAACCGTAGGAAAGCCGACCACACACACCGGAGAAACACCGTCTACACCGGAGAACCACCGTCGAATGGATTCATATCAAGAAGCGTGTTCAGAAATAAATAAAACTCAGGATTAGATGATAAGAAGAGGTAATCAAACTCTTACTGCAATTTCTTAAACCCTAATTTAAATTCAAGGCTAGAAATTGTAGATAAACTCACGAAATCCATAGATTGTATGGTAATTTTAGGAAATCTGATCTCCTTTTCGATCTGTTTGCTAAAATCAGCATATAAGTAGGAACGCTACTCCATGAATTTTTGTTTACCCTTAAACATAATTTATGTTTTAAATCCATATATTGTATGCTTCTTGATGAATTTAATTATGTTTCTCAAGTAGTCAACAGTGAGTTGTTAAACTCATATATTTGATATGGTCAATCTTATTAATGTAATAACTAACGAATTGAAGCAGAGTTATTCAGATAGTGTTTAGTTTTGAATTGCAAAACCAAGAAAGAGACCAACCTTTGTAAGCTTATATCCCATGATTTTAAATTCAGTAACAGAGTTATTATCACATTTGATGGTTTAATGACAATTAAGGAATTACAGAAATCGCCAGTGAAACTTTCCTAAGTTTTTAACTAAATTGGGTATTCCAAATGCTTTCTTAAACTGTTATCATAATACACCTTTCACGGCTCTTCGATTTAGATTGCAATTAGATATGTTGTTCATAGACTTAGCACCTTTTCACGGCTCTTAACTGCGATTTATCTTCTCATGGCCCTTAATAAGTTTGCAGTGAGTTTTATTTGATTCCCCCTAAAACTCAGTGAGATTTGTTGAATTTGATTGATGGTGAGAAAATTCCTAAATGTGACTTAAAACTCACTGTAAACTTAATCACATGATTTCTAGACGAATGATGTCAAACGGGTCAAATAAAGAAAATAGAATAGAGATGGGTCAAATGGTTAATTAGATGTAAATTTGCCCAGAGTATGTAGTTGTATAATAGTGCATTAGAATCTGAAATGGATTCTCAAAAAAGTATATTTTAAAAAAAAATTTAACTTAGAGTCTAGTGTTGAATCTAAATTAACATGTTGATTTATAATCACATCCTGTGTGTTTATGGTATTAGGTGGCACAAAGGTGATTGATGCCCTTTATGGACCAAAAGCTGGAACTAAGAAAAATGAAAATCCTGAAATTTTAGAGTGAGTTCAAAAACACATAATAGATACTAAAAACTCACTAATCAATTCTGCAATGAGTTTAAAAACTCACCAATCAAATTTGTAGTGAGTTTAAAAACACATAATAGATACTAAAGTTTTGTGTGTTGCTTTTTAAACTCACTAGTGAGTACTTATTAATTTTTAATTTGTATTCATATTAAAACTCAACAAATGTATACTTGAGTTTAATAATCAACTAAATTTTATGAACACATGCATACAGACTTTATGTTCACTGTGTTCTGTTATAAAACTCATTGTTTTAACTTGAGACCATTGTTGATAAATGAGCTTCTTAATTATCATTTAATTTAGGTGGAATAAAACTTGAATTTTAATTTTATTACTTTAAGATGTTCTAAATGAGTTTTATAATTCAGTGAGTTTTGAAAAAAAAAAAGTTTTATATATGAAATCACTGATTACGACCTTAAAGCATATCTTGAAAAAAGTCACTGATTTTGAACTTGATTAAAACTCACTGATCATGACCTTAAAGTATGATATGGAAAAACTCACCGATTATTTACTTGATTAAAACTCACTTAGTTGTAATAAAACTCACTTTTGAATCTAGATTTTTTTTCTTGTTCATTGCTTAGTAACTGATGTAGAACATTGTGAGTCAACTCATTTCATTAAAAATAGAGTTTTAAGACTCGTTAGTGAGTTTTAAAATTTTAAATTTCATTACAAGTTTGAGTTTTAATTTAAAACTCACTACTACTTCTAAAACATTTTGGTGAGTTTTATTCTGTTGTGAGTTCTAAATTAAAACTCACTACAAGTTTGAGTTAAACTTACTTAAAAGATTAATAAAAAAGATCACTGCTGAGTTATATTTTACATTAACAGGATATAATTCAATGAAATTTCAAGACTCGCTGTTTAAATAGAACTCACTGAAATTTAAAACTCACTGTTGAGTTTCTTAACTAAAACTCTCTGTTAAAATTTAAAACTCACTACAGAAAAAACTTACACATAGTTTTAACTGAAGGTGGAAATTCAGTGAGTTCTATACTATGAGTTTTAAAATTTTGTGAGGTAAATTTAAAACTCACTATAAAAACAGAAAAAAAAAACTCACTTAAAACTTATAGTGACTTTTAATTAAAACTCACAACATAATAAAACATAAAACTCGTTGATTATCATTATCCTCGTTCAGTTAAAACTCAGTGAGTTTTATGACTCTATTGAATTTGTAGTTTTGTAGTGAGTTTTCAAACTCTCTGTGTTTAAAACTCACTTGTTTGTAATTAAACTCACTTAAAAAGCTCTGTTTTTTTAAACTCTTTTTTTTATTGGTGAGTGTTGTATATGGTATGGTTGTTCGTAATGAGTGAGTTTTAATCAAGTTCAAACTTTTTCTATTGAATTTGTAGTGAGTTTTGTATTCGTTTAAAAGTCAATAGAGTTATAAAACTCACTAAATTTTAACCCAGTGATTTTGTAACTCAGTGAGTTTTATTTATAAGTAACCGAGTTTTAACTCAGTGAGTTTTATTTATAACTCACTGAATTTTAACTCAGTGATTTTGTAACTCACTGAGTTTTATATATAACTCACTGAATTATAACTGAATAGAACTCACTGAATTTTAACCCAGTGATTTTGTAACTCAGTGAGTTTTATTTATAACTAACTTAGTTTTATAACTCAATGAAAACTCAGTTAAAACTCACTGAGTTTTATAATCAGTGAGCTTTATACTTAGTGAGTTTTATAATCAATGTTTTTTTAAACTCACTAGAACTTGATACTTAGTGAGCTCTATTGATTTTGTAACTCAGTGAGTTTTATTTGTAACTAGCTGAGTTTTATAACTCACTGAAAACTCATTTAAAACTCTTTCTCTTGGGTTTGATTCTGCATGGTATTCTATTGAAAAGAATGATTTGAATTGATCCTGTGGGGGTTAAATTTAGAAATACATGACTCTTTCTTGATGGTATATCCTAATAAGGTTATAAAAAAGCTCACCGTTCAGTTTAAAACTTATTTTTTTAAAAAAAAATCGTTGTTGAGTTATAAAACTTACTGATCAGTTTAAAACTCGCTGTAAATTATACTCTCATTGTTGAGTTTAAAACTCATTTTTTTGTTGTGGTCAGGAGAAGGCTTGCTTGCCAGCTGAAGTGAGTTTTTAACAACTAAGTGAGTATGAATTGTTTTTATGTTGTGATCTAGGTATGATTAGTGAGTTACATGACTCTTGGACCAAAGTAGTTGATATCTTAACAAACGGTCAAAGGGCAACTGACATATGTAGAAAGCAAACAGCGTGGCGTTGCCAGGAAAGACAGCAACACCTGTTTTAGCACTCCCAGCTTCTGATGGGTCCATTCAACCTGTTAGTGGAGATCCATTTGGTGCCTCGTTAAGGGTGCCTCCACCGGCTTATGTCCAAATGACAGATGTAGAAAGCAAACAACGGTTGCTGGTTCAAAGAATAGATGGTTTGGCAACAGTATGCTAAAGATGGAATGCAAGGTCAGGGGAGTTTGGCCAATATCAATGGTGGTGGATATGTTGCTCCAGGACAACCACCCATGATGCCATAAGGTTGTTACGCTTGTGAACGGATACAGATACTACCATCCTACTTATTGATATATGCTTCATGTATATTTACTCTTTTTATCTTTATCATATATTGCACTATTCAATTAATTCCTGCTGGTTTGCATTTCCACTGTATTGAGCTTTGTTGGCATTTTTGTTGTAATGTTAGAACACATGAATAACTAAATATTTGTAATTATTTGCTATTGAATCCGACTGTTATTTGTTGCTCTTTTTGTCTTTCATCGTGACGCTTGGTAGTAACACTCACTTAAAATTATAAATATTTGTAATTATAAAACTCACTATTTTTAAAAGTCTATGTTATATAACACTCACTTAAAATTATGAAAACTCACTACAACCTTGCATCTAAATTTGAGTTATAAAACTCATTGTTGTGTTTAAAACTCACTGTTTTAAAACTCACTATTTTTTAGAACTCACTACAGATTAAAACTCATTATAAATTATAAAACTCACTGTTTTTAAAACTTACTTTTATAACTCGACGTTTTTTAAAACTCACTATAAACTCATCGTTTTTTATAACTCACAGTTATCTTGGATAATTAGGATCACCAATATGTTGCATAAAACAAAATTATCAAAGATAATAAAATGGTAAGGCTCTTAAATAAGCAATCCCATGAGGAGGGTATGGGCAGCCTCATGTAAACAAACCTATACCCTTATCAACTCCTCAAAATCCTATCTATTGAACCTAAACTGTTTGCATACCTTAATGAAGCCAATTTTTTTGGCATTGCTATGGAAGCACTGCCTGCAGCACATAAGACCATATTTCTAGATCAAGCCATGGGAATTCCCACAAACGTGATTGCCAAAAAAAAAAAGATAAAAGAAAATCAATAATATGTTATTATATGACAATAACAAAAATTATTTAAAACAAACTATAAAAAGTTCATGAAAAAACTTGCATAACTAAAGATGATTAAGAAAAAATAATTTCAATTGAAAGCTCTACTTTAAGAATGATGAGCTTATAAACCATAGATGCATACAGTACTTCGGTTTGACACAGATTGTTATACCCCTTCAGATTTGTGAATTACTTTTGCTAAAATAAACTTTGCAACTAATAACTTTAATTCAATACAAAGCTTAAACTCTTATAGAATGACAGTTGCCAATTTATTGAAAACATAACATGGCATATAGCTAACTGTTATACCCTTTAAAGATCATGAAATCAAAGTATAAATGTTGTAGCTTGAGAAACAGATAACTATGCCAACACAGAAAATGACTGAAATTCTACTTTGAAAATCTAAACATCACGCATTCAACAAATCAATCCTCGAATACGGTTTCATCTTCTATTTTATAGTCGTGTGATTTGTGACGGTCGAATCAAAAGCTTGGTCTAGTTTCGACTTTAGATCTTCGGGCTCAGCGATCTGTTAGTTAACCTTTTCTAGTTCTTGTTTCGATTGCTTTAGTTTGCAATTCAAGATTTCTCTATCTTGGCCATAGCTACTCTGGTTCTGTGTTCTTCAGCCTCCAAATGAGCAGCATGGGTTGATTCCAACGCTTATTTCGTCCTTATCAGTTTAATTGTCAGCCTTTCAACGTTCTTCTAAATTTCTTTCGAATTAAGCACAGCTTTGTCGGCATTCTTTATGGCTAAATCTCTTTTAGACAGAAGTAAACCGTAATCTTTTTGGAGGTTTTCGAGGTCGATCCTTATAGTTTTGAGCTTCGAAACTACGGTTTGATGTCGAGCCTGTGCAACTTTTAATTGTGTCTTGACAGTAATACTAGAATCATCTGCAAGAAGCCTTTTTGTGTTTCAAGCTCCTTTAACACTTATTGTTTCGATTCTTCTTCAAATTCTGATTTTTTTCTTGATATTGGCATTTGTTCATGTGCTTTCCTAAGTTCTTGTGCTACATACATGCACCTCTGCCATTTTCAAACAAGTTGATTAATTTAGAGTAAACAAAAACCATAGAATATCATCAGATTGTGATTGAAGACACCATCAAATTAACATTGAAGATGGATTCTACTTAGTGAGTTTTAAAAGTTTTCACCATTAGTTCACATAACAATCATATTTTAAAGAACACATATGTAATAAATTGTTTTTAAAACACAGAATCAAAAATCCTAAAAATCAAGTATCATAAAATCTAAAAGCCGATTGTTCCATTAGAATCATCAAAGCAAAAAAACCTAATAATCGAAAAAACTATTGAATACTTACTAGATGATGAGATGAACAATGGATGAAAATCCGTCGAACAGTGGAATCATGCTTGATCGATCGAATTTCAGAAGAACCATGGAATCAAGATTGATCAAGCGAATTTCAGAAGATAGAGATCATTGTTTTGGATGCGACGTGATGCTTGATTTAATTTCTAAGATTGATGATGAGAAGAACAAATTATATAAAAAATAGAGAATGGAGATGGTCAATTTAGATGCATCTTGATGATGAGAACTCAAATCTAAACGTTCTGATGACAAAAGAACAGATCTGTTCTTTCTAAATGTAGATGACAAAAGACCATCGTGCCCCTCCGCCTATTTTTTCCTTCTACATTCAGCAATCATCTTAACCATAAGATTAAAACGATCTAAGGGTTAAAAATGGGGTCTACAGGGTCTACACTTTTTAAGGGGTCTACAATGAACTTTTCACTATATATATATATATATATATATATATATATATATATATATATATATATATATAGGGTGAGGTTCATTGTAGACACATTCGCATGTGAAATAGCTCTTTTTCACATGTGAAAGTTTCTAATTAATGAGAAAAAAGAAAAAAAGAAAAAAGAAAATTAATCACAACCATTAGATCTAGAGATCTAATGGTGAAAAAGGGTGTCTACCTGTCTACACTTATGGGGGTGTCTACAATGAACTTTTCACTATATAAGGGTGAGGTTCATTGTAGACACTTTCGCATGTGAAATAGCTCTTTTTCACATGTGAAAGTTTCTAATTAATGAGAAAAAAGAAAAAAGGAAAAAAGAAAATTAATCACAACCATTAGATCAAGAGATCTAATGGTGAAAAAGGGTGTCTACCTGTCTACACTTATGGGGGTGTCTACAATGAACTTTTCACTATATATATATATATATATATATATATATATATATATATATATATATATATATATATTGTAAACTTTACTTGGAAACTTTGTCGCAGTATGGTTTCTCATGGACCTATCGACGTATCTTCCGATTCGGAGACAGAGACTTACGTGGATCTGGAGCAGCCGGTGTTGCCAGTCATGACCATGGCCCCGTCATCTCCCCGCTTGCCTACCGGTGTGTTGGAGGACCCATACACTGCAGACTCAGAGCCTGAGGAAGGCTCTGCACCCGACGAGGATCCAGAGGAGGATGCGCCATTCACTCTCGACATTGCTGAGGCCGACCCCGCTCAGGACTAGGGGTGAGCAAAAATCGGGTAGCCCGCCCAAGACCCGTAACCCGGCCCGTAAGAACCCAAAACCCGGCCCGTATTACATAGTTTATGTTGGGCTTCGGGCCTTGATTTCAGCCAAAATCGGGCTCGGTCCGGGCCCGGGCCTAAACCGAGAAAACACCTAAAAAAAACCGGGCCCGATTTAAAAAAAAAAAAAAGAAAACTCAGATTTTGTGTTTTGTTGGTTCAAGAAATTGATTTTTTATCCTCAAAAGAATACATATCTATTCCAAAAAGGTAATAAAATTAACACTATATCTTTTAACTTTGAGTATGAATCTGATTTTCTAGATATGTGTTCATATTTGGTACTCGCCTACTCCCGTATTCATTCTTCGTAGAGTTTAAGACTAGAATGTTGTGTTTAAACAACCGATTTTAATTATTTATAAACAATACACCATGTATCATTTACTATATAGATCAATAATATGTGGAATAGAATTGTACTTAACTTCTATTGCAGTGAATCAATGATTATAATAGTTAGAAGTGGTTCCAAACAGAGACTGTAATAATTTCATTCATCTATTAGGACAAACTAGTGAGTATTAAACTATTAACAGATTCTATTGATTTTAACAAAACAAAAAAAAAAGCAAACAGAATATATATTGGCTTCTCAAACAAAATGCACATATATTATTTCATTGCATATGACAGATTCATGGGTTTTCACATATGCGTACACATTTTTTTTCACACAAAATGCATGCATTGACGTATTCAATTAATTTTTAAAAAAGAGCAAATTTTATATCGAACACTCTTAGTTAGTTGAATTGTCATTATTAATATCAATATGATGATTGCTATTTTCGGTCTCGGGCTTTTGCTAGGACCGAATGGACCCGACTGACGAAAAGACCGAAACCGGATATCTACCCTTCGGTCCGGGCTGCGGTCTTCATATATAATGTATTTCGGGTTTCGGGTCGGGCCGGTCTTAAGCCGGGTCGGGCCGGGCTTTTGCTTTTGCTCACCCCTACTCAGGACGGAGACACTTTAGTGGTTACCTTGTCGGCGTCCATCCCCGTCTCGCCCGACTGTGAGCCCTCGTTTTGACCTTACCGCTCCTCACCTAACGGACCTCTCCACATGTATACTCCTAGGAAATCCATCCTGCGTAGCCGATAGCGTGTTCCCGGCCCATTTGCTGAGTCTGAGCCGACCCGTAAATGGTCCCTCTCCCCAAAGCCTGATGAGCTACCCACTGACCCAGAGATGATGCCACCCAAGAAGAGGGTGAATTTTGCCGACAACACCTTTGAGTTCGGAGAGTCATCTACTGCTACCGAGGACCAGGATGTGCCACCGACACCTCATACCCCAGGTAGCTCTGTTGCATTCGATGCACCCCTGTCCTTTCTGGAATACATGTTGAGTCTCTTGTTTCTTCCCTCTTTGCTTGCATCGCCTGCCGTGACGATGAGATCCGTCAGCTTCACGCCAACATTCGTAGCCTTGCTCCACCAGCCACTATCACTGCCATTGACACCCGCCTTGCTGTCCTGGAGGCCCGTGTGACTTCTCAGGACCAGGCACTCGATACCCTGCATATTCACTTGTCTGACGCCTATGGAGTCGCCGGTGAGGCCAACCAAGCAATCCGAGCTCTCGCAGCTACTACCCCTTCAGCGGAGGACTTCGCCGGCATTATCCGTCTGTTGCTATCAGTGATTTTCCAGATCCGTGACATCCTCGACATCATTGATCGAGCACCGTTTCATTAGATGTCACACCCTCAAATTTCCACATGCGGGGTTTATACCATGAGGTGTGTGACAAACCAGGATCCGAGTCATTAGTCATACCAAACCAAGCAAAAACAGTTTTAGAGAAATGCGGAAGCATAAGTAAAAGCAATAATAATGTTGCACAAAACACCCGCTAAACCCAAATAAAAAACAATAATAAAAAAAATAAACTAACGGATTTTTAAAATGTGTTGTAGACCCAATGCAAACCATGCGTCCTAATTATGCTCTAGACCTAGATACCTGTGAAAGACATGTTATGTGGGTTAGCGTAACGGCTGGTGAGTTCATAAATATCAACACAAGAAAGAGTAAATGTTTGCTGTAAGGATGTTTGTACCATAAATGTTTGTAAGATGTTTGTACCATGGTAATCATAATTGTATTTGTAGCTAGCTAGGCCAATATTGTTATCACTATGTGGTTCGCAACTGAAGCGAGACGGTTTGTGTTTGTAATGCCTTTCCACCATCGTCTAACACGGACAATGATGATACTGTCTAGGCTAATGTTACACCCGTTCGACATCCAGTCGAGTTAGAGCGACTAACGCGGGTGGGGTTTGTCAAACTCAGTAGTACTACTCAATATTACCTCGCTTTCTCATAAATTAACAGTTCGAAAATGTAAGGACTTGCATAGGACTTGCAGTACGTGTTATGTTCGCACATACGTGATCAGCTATACAATTATCTTACCAGAACTATTTGTAGCATGCTTTTCTCTCTCAATGAGATACTTAGAGAGAAAATGTTAGAGAACTCACCTTAGAGAGCTCGGCAAGAAAGTTATATGAAAGTGTTGATGAATTCCTAAGAATCACCTATATGTTTGTAACTGTGTAAGACTACAGTGTATGAATAACGAGACTGACTCAATCGACCCTGACGAAACGTTGGTGACTTGTGAACTGTTGTGTTTGTTTGTTTGTTTGAACTTTCCAATTTTGGAAAGGTTATATTTTATGGAAGTTTCCACATATAGCAAAATTCATAAAAATATTAAGCAACAAGCAAGCACACGTTAATTGTTTCTAGCATGCATCCTAGTCGTTTCAAAGCGATAACAAGAAGCGCTTACAATTTCTACGTTTAAGCATGCTTGGTAACAAAGTTTCGATAATAATCATGCGAGCCAAGTACACACGTTATCAAATTTTAAATCACGCCAATACTATATTTCATCAATTATGTTTAGATTCCTGTCCAAAAGTGATAGATGGGCACAAAATATTTTAATAATCTACTTTATTAACAAGATCTCTAAGACCACAAGCTATACGAAGTTATGTCATTAACATGCAAGATACATTATGGTCTCATTTAAACAAAGTATATATATAATTACAATTTATACAAGTTTAGTTATATAAATTGTGTGTCATGAGTTTCACCAATTTCTTGACACTTTTCATTGTACACGATTCCTAAGCTTTTCAACAAAATCATTTAATGCTATATCAACCAACAATGGCAACAAGAAGAAAAAAACAAAGTATATATATAATTACAATTTATACAAGTTTAGTTATATAAATTGTGTGTCATGAGTTTCACCAATTTCTTGACACTTTTCATTGTACACGTTTCCTAAGCTTTTCAACAAAATCATTTAATGATATATCAACCAACAATGGCAACAAGAAGAAAAAAACATATAAAAGCCAAAACTGTAAGGCGCAAGGTTTGAACCTGCGTCACCCTGGTCTCCACAGAAGGGCGCTGAACACTAGGCCAGTTCTATTTTTTGTGAAATGTCCAGGTCGCAGTTTATTTAAGATCTTCAGCATTGGTAATTATTTAACAATATTTTAACGTCTACTTCAATAATTACGGCACCTATAAATCCTTTTTATCGAATGAATACATAGAGCAGAAAATTAGAGGTTTGTGAATATGTGGAGCGACGCAATAAAAGTACGATTTATAAATGGGGCGGCACAACAAAAACATTCCGATTTATAAACTAAGATTTTGACATGAACGACCTGCTATTTCCTATCGGTTCCTAATATAGTCCACCATTACAAAACAGTTTAAGATCATCAGTTTTCACCCAGAATACAAGGTCAAGCATGTACGAAATTTGGATGCCAAGTTTATCATCAACAAAAATAATAAAATAAAAGCACGTACAATAATAAGAACCATAGTCGAGAACCGATCGGGTTTTCAAACAAAACCGGGAGGGAGGGTTACCTTCGGTTTTTGCGATTAACGTTTCTTCTCGACGTTAGTTTGATGCAGCGGTGCTGTGCAGTCCCTTCGTGACCTTGCTCTCCACGACAGCCGGTAGAAGTCTTATTGATCGGAGAAATCAGAGAGGAAAGGGACGGTAGCTATGATGTTGGGATTGTGAAAAAGAGTTGGAGAGGAAATCACGGTTTTAAGGGGGGACTTGGGGGAGGTTTAGGAGTTTGTTAAATTTCTAAATTGATAAGGGTTATCAACAATTCAAAATCCCCTTTTTATTTTTATTTTATTTATTTATTTATTTTATCTTTAATAATTAACGGGTTCATGGCTTACCTAGGGATACCCAATGACGTATAATTAACATGGTTTTTATACTCACATACAATCATGTTGTCATAAATTGTAAATAATTTACGTTCATAGGATTAAATTTTATTAATTTGTCACCCAACGATCGGGACCGACTCAACACGTGTGTGAATGTTCACAAATCAAATGTCACATCTTATAGACCCTACTAAATGTTGCATGCACATATATTTGATATAAATAGTTGTTCATGTTCGTGTTTGTCCGGAAAAATCACCTGAAATTGTCGGGTGTCACATTAGAGTTGGTATCTTATGGAGTGAGTAGGGATGAGCAGAAAATCGGGAAATCCGACTTTTCCCGATTCCCGAACCGATTTTCAGCATATCCCGAACCGAGTTTATAGGCCCGAGTTCTAGGGTCGGTCTCCAGGTTTTTATGTTTTCGGGATTCGGTCTCGAGTCGGGTAATTTCCGTCGGGATCGGGAAACCAAAAAAACCGAACGAGGCAATTAACGATCATGTCTGATATTAATTCTTTTCTTTTAACCCACAGCATATCTCATGATATTAAATATTTTTTTTTAGTTTTAGCCCACAAACAATCGATTTTTTTTATCTTGAGGCAATCAAAAGATTCATATATCTATCTTGAGGCATTGAAAAGAATCATATAACCTTATGAAAGAAATATATTACAAGTTGAATTAGAAAAAGCTAAAAGCTATTATATTATTAAAACAGATAATATAAAACAATTTGCCATGCTTTTACTTTGAAATGTGTCTAGAATATCAATTTTTCCTTAGGTATATAAAGACAACGAAACTATCCCACCTCCGATTATGTTACTATGTTGATAACCATATTCGGGAAAAATAACTATGCAGGCCCATATTTGATAACCATTTCTCCGATTATGTTACTATGTTGATAACCATATTCGGGAAAAATAACTATGCAGGCCCATATTTGATAACCATTTTAATTGAATGCTGGACCTATAATCTCGGTCTCGGGAAATCCCATATTCCCGCTAAGCCCGATCAGGCCCGAGACCGGTACCCGAGTTTAGTTTATAGGGTCGGGATTCGGTCAACATTTTTGGAATTCTCGGGATTCGGGACGGGTCGGGAAAAGAGGATTTCGGGTCGGGATCCCGACTTTGAGCACCCCTAGGAGTGACTGTTACTCTTGTATGGTATTTGTAACACCCCACCCATAACCTCAACCAGATTGTCGTTTCAAAAATACGGGTTTTAAAATTTCATTACTTAACTTGGCATACGAGCTATAATCACAATAATTATCCAAAAGATTTATACGTTACTTCATAAAATATCAGAGTATGCATTTACATTCATAAACATCGATAGGTTAACCACACGTTGAAAAATTTCCCCAAAAGTTCGATGTTCGAATCCAAAAGCTCCATGCTCGATCCCCACCCGTCATTTCGACTTACTACCTGTCACCAATACTAGTAACACGTTAGTACTGATAACAAGACACCCCAACAATTGAAACCATACAACAAATAATAGAAAACAGCCAAAAACCCGTATTAAAAAAACTGGCCTGCGTATGATACGCGCTGCTGCGTATCATTTGAAAACTGGGCTTGCGTATGATACGCGCTGCTGCGTATCATACGCCCCTCTGCCTTCAAATCAGGCGTACGACCCTGCGTAGTCAGTACCTGGTGCGTAGGAGTATTCCAGGGCTGCGTATGATACGCCCACCTGCGTATCATACGCACCTCGCTGTTCCATTTTGATTTTTGCGCATTCTTTACAGCTCAAAATTCTAAGATAAACTATACATACCTGCTCACGAATCCCCCTTACCCATTTACAGCCCATAAGTCATCAATGTTCACGAAACGGGTCAAATTGTCAAGTCTATCAACCCAACCCGTTTGACCCGTGCTAATTCTTACTTCCAACTAATTAGTAATTCAAATTAGACATCTTTACACACAAGTAATACTCATGTGTGGCTACACTACTCAAATACACGTATAAGCACACCTTACAATTTAACCAACTAAACATGAAGTTAGTTAGTTTCACCCTTCTCTTGACACAAATTCCCTTGTATCAAGTTAACACACTCACCCGAAGGTGCAATCACTGCTTTTGGTTATTGCTAACCCCTCCTGGTCCAAGATCACGCGGACCTTCCCACAATCACACCTAACCCATTCGGGTTCATTCTCCTCTATCACACTTGGGACCATTACTCTAATGGCACCCTTATTTCATCAAGAACATAACCACAACATGACACTTTCATGCCATTCAATCAATTTAAGCTATTATTACTACTCAAACATGATACACATACATTCTACGCATTCAATTATCTACCCGTGTTACCTTTAAGCTTTATTCTTGCCTTCACGTTGGTGACTTATAGTTCCACCCGCTTCACCTACATTCATTACATTGTTTAGTTTACCATTGTATACTCATGGATCTCACAATTATCATACCAATCACCTAAACAACTCATGAAATCAGCATACACACAAATTCATTCTCATTCAAGCATTTCATCAAACACCTTATGTTCATAAATGGTGTTCTAAATGTTTAGAAGCTTACATGTTGCCATTCCACCCATAGATTAATACATATCATAAAATTCAGCTTTTACAGCAAATCTAATACTTCCAACAAGTCTATTAACTTACATGGACCACAATTAACCAACCCAAATCTCCCATTCACCATGGGTTTCGAATTCTATAGGGTGGGGCTTCACCCAACCTAATTTCTACTAAACATGCATACAATCAATCATGCAAGATGGAATTAAGCATCAACTTAACTCACAAACACATTTACCACAGATTTCATGCAACAATTTGACCTTAGATTCAAATCCATAAAATCACCTACATCTAGAATCCACTTACTTGGTCAAGAACTCAAGAAATAAAGATGGAATTGAGGTATAGGGGACCTCCTAAACCCGAATTCAGCTTCCTCCTTCCTAGTTAGCCCCTCCGTCACCTTCAATTTGGAGATTCTTCAAGAACTAGGGCTTTACCCCCTCCCTCACTCTCTCTGTCGCGACTTCTAAGTCTGGGGGAATCCCAGACTTGTTTTCTCCTATTAAATTTTCAGCTATGGTCCCTCTAATATCATGTTTTATAAAATTTAGCCAAAACCCTCATTTACACAATTAATCCTCCAACTTTCCTTTAGTTTTAACATCTATTAGTAAAGTTAACTTTTTAACTAAGAATCCCCATTAAATAACCCGGTTAACCTTCTAAAACCGCTTATTACTCTAAACCCCAAGTAAATCATAAGTAGAATTAAAAACCCAATTTATTACGAAACTCGGGATGTTACAACTCCACCCCCCTTAAAGGGAGTTTCGTCCCCGAAACTAGAAATACATACTGGAACAAGTAAGGGTAGTATCTCCGCATCTCTTCCTCGGACTCCCACGTGGTATCCGATCCCTTCCTATGATCCCATTTCACCTTTACTTGGTCAAATTCTCTGTTTCTTAGCCGCTTAGTCTTGCAGTCAAGAATTTCAATCGGTCTTTCCACATAATTCAGCTTGTCATCAATTACGATGTCATCCAAAGGCACATAGGCAGCCTCGTCAGCTAAGCATTTTCTCAGATTAGCCACGTGGAATGTATTATGTATTCCACTCAATTCTTCAGGTAACTCCAATTGGTAAGCATTTTGACCCACTTTAGCAAGGATTTTAAAAGGCTCGATGAATCGAGGGCTTAATTTTCCCCTCTTTCGGAATCTAATTACTCCTTTCCACGGTGTCACTTTTAGCAGCACATGGTCTCCCTCTCTAAATTCAATATCTCTACGCCTCTTATCTGCATACGATTTCTGCCGATCCTGGGCGGCCTTTAAACGCGCCCTAACGATGTGAATCTTCTCAGTAGTAGCCTTGACCACATCCTTATGGGCCAACTCCCTTTGACCCACTTCACCCCAACACAACGGTGTTCTACACTTCCGCCCATAAAGGGCCTCATATGGGGACATTCTAATACTAGCATGATAGCTATTATTGTACGAGAATTCCACCAAGGGTAAATGAGTGTCCCAACTTCCTCCAAAATCCAACACACACGCTCGCAGCATATCCTCGAGCGTTTGGATTGTCCTCTCGCTTTGCCCATCGGTTTGAGGATGGTATGCGGTACTAAACAGTAACCGAGTACCCATACATTCCTGAAATTCCCGCCAGAATTTAGACGTAAATCGGGTGTCCCTATCCGACACGATTGACACCTTGTGGATCATAAACCCAATAGTAAACCCAAACCCAATCATAAACTAGCCTAAATACAATAGCAAACTAGCCTATGATTCTAATTAAACCCTCTAAGCCCAGCCCAACTTATTTAATATTACAAGCCTCATAATCTAGCCTCTACAATTATCATCCGGGCAAGGCTAATGTGGTGGCGGATGCCTTAAGCAGAAAAGGAGACTATGCTCCTATTAAGGTGAAATCGATGAAGCTGGTTATAACCTCAAGTATTCTTGATTCAATCAAGAAAGCACAAGAGGAAGCAGTGAAAGAAGAAAATTGGAAGAAAGAGCGGATAAAGGGGGCGGTGAAAGACTTGGTCCACGAGGACAATGGTCTTAAATATCGATTTAATCTCTTCCACATAGACATTCGCCATTCCCTCGGATGAATACGACTCACTAATAGGCAAGAAGTGTGCACTTTTAGTAAGTCGATCCACAATCACCCAAATAGCATCGAAATTTCTCCTCGTTTTTGGTAACTTTGTGAGCAAATCCATCGTAATATGCTCCCATTTCCACACCGGTATCTCGAGTGGTTGCAGCTTACCATACGGCTTCTGGTGTTCAGTTTTGACTTGAAGGCAAGTCAAACATTTCTCCACATATTTTACTATATCCCGCTTCATGCCCGGCCACCAATACTCACGTTTTAGATCATGGTACATTTTCGTAGCTCCCGGATGGACTGAGTACCATGACTTATGAGCCTCATCTAAGAGCAACTCTTTCACCCCGCAAGTGTTAGGAATCCATATTCGTCCAAATCGATATTTAAGACCATTGTCCTCGTGGACCAAGTCTTTCACCGCCCCCTTTATCCGCTCTTTCTTCCAATTTTCTTCTTTCACTGCTTCCTCTTGTGCTTTCTTGATTGAATCAAGAATACTTGAGGTTATAACCAGCTTCATCGATTTCACCTTAATAGGAGCATAGTCTCCTTTTCTGCTTAAGGCATCCGCCACCACATTAGCCTTGCCCAGATGATAATTGTAGAGGCTAGATTATGAGGCTTGTAATATTAAATAAGTTGGGCTGGGCTTAGAGGGTTTAATTAGAATCATAGGCTAGTTTGCTATTGTATTTAGGCTAGTTTATGATTGGGTTTGGGTTTACTATTGGGTTTATGATCCACAAGGGGCCCAATAGTAAACCCATTAGGGATCCTATATAAACCCCATGTGGTTCTCCTTTGTAGGGCTGCTGGTTTACGATTGAGTGAAGAGCCAAGGAGGTTTACGATTTGTGTTTTGTACCCGACAAGTTTACTTGTGTGCAAGATCAAGCTTTTATCGATTATTCATCGTTTTCTTGTGTTCTCTTCTACTTTCTTCTTGAATCAATCACTTACGAGGATTCCGCACTCGTTTGTGATTAAAATATCGTGATTAGTTGTTGTTTCGGACCTACAATTGGTATCAGAGCCAAGAATCTTAGATTTGAGGCTCACACGATATTGATTCAAGCAGTTTTCTGGGTTAAAGTGCTGGTTTTTGAAGATTTGAAGGTTTTCTGGGTGTTTACGACATTTGCTGCTGCTGTTCTTCGAGTTTTTGGAGTTTACGATAGGGTTTTCTGGGTTTCTTCGGTGATTACGACCTTATCAGTTGAAGATCTTCATCATTCTGGTGTTTACGACATCAAGATTCGATTTTTTTCGAGTTTACGACCCGGCAAATCGTGTTTACGATTGTACTTTCATCGGAATCGACGTTTACGACTTTGCAGGATCGGCAACGGAGTTTACGACAATATCTGATCGGAAACAGGAGTTTACGACTTTCGGGATCGTAATCAGTCTATCGTAATCGCGTTTACGATTCCTTGAGGCGGTTTAAGTGTTTACGATCAGGAGATTACGACCAGCTGTTTTGTCTCAATCGTAAACGGGTGTTTACGATCGGAAACATTGTTTACGATCGGAAACAGGGTTTTGCGGCAAAAAGTCACTTTTTCACACTTTTACGGAAACGGGCGTAACTTTTGACTCGTTTGGAGTTAGAAGCTCAAATTAGAACACGACGTTCGTGACACCGAGCCCCAAAATTACCCCGGACTAACGTCCAGGGGGGCTCGTTTGGACCCCCAAATTCCACTCCGAAGGCCTCCGTTTTTCAGTTTTGAGTTTTTGACACTATTCTTTGAATAGTACTTTCGCCGTTTTTGCCGTTTTTGCAGATTTTCCAAGATTATCAGAAGTTGCATACCTAAAGAAAGAAAATGAGTTCAGTGGTTGAAGAAAAGAATATGGTTGAGGACATGGATGATTTCGCATCTGAAGTTGACAATACTGAGATATGCCCCAATCCTACTTGTGCTCGTATAATTCCTGGACTTAGGCAAATCTGTAAAAATTTTCTGTCAGAATTGTTTGAGACAAAATGCGAGAGGAGTTCATTCAAGGGTAGATGGCAAAAGAATGAAGAGAAGGTAAAAGCTCAGAAACTAGACATTGTGAAATATCGGAAGCTAGCAACTGAGAACGCTTATCTGTATGACAACGCTAAGTTAGAAATAGCTGAGCTTAGTAAGCAGATAGATGACCTTAAGCATAAAAACAATGAGTTGCAGGTTAAGCTTGATATGAATCAAATGAGAAGCAAAAGAATGCTTGATGCTGGAAAGGAATTGTCACTTGCTGTTGTAACTGGCCAAGTTGGGAAAGATAGAACGGGGTTTGGGTCAGAAAAGTCTGATAAGTCTCTATCTGCGAACAACATTATTCCTCCACCAGTTCCCAGAGACATTATAGGAATACTTCTTAGTGAGGAACAGGTTGAATGAACCAAGTCTGATTATAAAGAAGCTGCTCCTCCTATTGATAGTGTCTTAGTTGGAACTACACCATTGACCCAAGAGGAAATAGACAACGAGGAAAACATGACATATGGTGAAGGGAGAATAGAGGATGTATCAAGAGATGATGCTGAGTGCCAGGAATATAACAGATGTCATGGCTCCAAGTCTGATGATGCTGGGATAGAGTTGAAACCATACCCTAAAATTGAAACCCCATGCTTCAAAGTAATCGACGAAGTCAAAAGGGAAAAAGTGATCTTGACAACACGGCCTGAGGGGAAGATCTTTATGACATCTGGATCCATGTTTGACCAAGAACCAGATGTTGGGTATGACTTACCATCCTTCTCCTCCAAGTTCAAGGGAATAACTGATGCAGTGATCGATGAAGCTAAAGTTGAGAGGCCAAAGATCACCATCAAGCATACGAGTGTGAAGCAAACAACTATGGTGAAGAATGATAAGATGAAAAGTGTGGCCGTGTCTCCCATTTCTTCAGTTGGTTCATGCAGTTGTAAGTGCAGTTGCAAGAATGGTGCTTCTTCATCAGGAAATCCAGAGAGCACAAAGACGATGAGGACAGGTTCAACACAGGCTTCGAGGATCCAGCAGAAAGTCAAATCTGGAGTTGCAAACAAAGCAAAGAAGCAGGCACAAGGCAAACCAGCTCCATATATGCCACCAAAGACAAATGGGTACACGTCTGACTTCTATCGAAAGAAGCAAACTAGCTTTAATTGTGGCATTGCTGGTCATATTGCTAGAAACTGTCTTTATCGCGCCTATAAACCCTATTATCCGACAACTCAAAGGGTTTCATCTCAGGAGTCTGTGAAGTCTAAGCCAATGATGGTGCAAACACCTAAGGCAATGAAGACTGTTACTCCTAAGGTTAAACCCTCTGATCAACATTGGGGTGCTGCCAAAGCTGAAAGAAAATCTTTAAATCAAAAGAACAGCTTTCCAAGTTACCAAAATTTCCAAAAACAGGTGAAGACACAGTTTTCAAAACAACCAAAGTCTGAAAAACCCAAGGTTACCCCTCCCAAGGTAACTAAAAATGTTTTGAAAAATGCTTCTAAAATGCAGAAGGTTGAAATACCTAAAGTCACAACTCCAAAGGTGACTAAAACAAAAACTGTTTTGAAAAATAAATCTAAAACGAAGAAGGTTGAAATACCTAAAGTCACAACTCCAAAAGTGACTAAAACAAATGTTAAATCACTTGGAACTTGGAAACCAAAAATCAAGGCAGTTCCATCCCAACTTCCTGATTTTTCAAAGGGGATGTTCTTACAAGAGGTATCTTTCATTGATTCCTCAGGTGTACCCAGAAAAACAATGGCCTGGGTACCAATGGCTAACTAATCTTTCACTCTGTGTAGGAACGATCAAGGAGGATTATCACTAACGTTTTTATTACTAATTTGTTTGTTGATAAGTGATTGTTCCAGGCACAGTTTAGGAGACGTATCTTCATGTCATGTCAAGTAATCTATACAATGGAAGGTATGTCTCTTTGAGAGGTAAAATGTCAAAATCAGCATGAATGGTACTGTTCTTAACTTGGTTGTTTGAATGATGAGGCAGCAAAGGGTCTTTTGAGTCAAACCTATTTCATTAAAGTTTCAATTAAGCTGTTGATTGATTACGTGTTTGACTTCAAATGCAACGAAGTGTGCATGTCATGAAACCCAATTTTCAAATATTTTCAAATCAATACTTTGAAAGTTAGCTTGGCCAGATATCTTCAAAATTTTGTGTTTTGTTCTTTTAAGTGTGTTTGTGTGTTTTATTTTTATTTAAAAAAAAAAACTGAAAAATGATGTTCACAAGATTGTGACATTAAAAATCAAAAAGCAAGGGGAAGAAATGTAAAGATGAAGAAAAAGTTGACCCCTCAAAAATAGTGTGCTTTTTAATTTTTAATTGTTTGTGCCTTGTTTCTGAGAAGTTTAGGGGAAGTAAATTGAATGCACAGATTGGAGATGGCTGACACGCGTAAGGCGGAAGTGAAAGGCAAGCTCCACGGTGATATGCTCGGTAGGCTCGACCTAAACTTATGACCTCCAATGAAAGTGCAGTGAACTTAAAAGATATATATGTTTAGTTTCCCATCCCAGGTTGCATGGTTTAAAAGACTGAGTCCCAGCAAAAACGGGTTGAGAGTGGTAATTATACCTAGTATTCACTCTCTCACACGCCATGTCTCTGCTGTCATGACTACACCACATAATAAAAAGAAAAGAAAAAGAAATGAAAAAAAAATGAAAAAGAAAAGAAAATGAAAAATAATCACTCAGTTGGTCTTCTTTGCGTGCTTAGCGGCCGACCTGATCATCAACTGATGGTTAATGAAAATAAGTGGTAGTTATAGCCGTGGTGCATGGTTCCTCAAGTTGGGGGTTTGTGAATCCTCAATAAACTCTGAGGTTGGGTAGGTTTTGCTGTGTACGCTTGGGTGTGGGGACAATTAAACATGACGGTAATAATGTACTATATTAAACATGACGCATTCGGTTGGGATTAAACGGGTTTGAGTTTAAAGCGGACAAACATACCGGCAATCACCTGGACTAGTTGAGTAACTGAAGCTGAAAAGGGTTCCTCAGTCAGATTCATACGGTTTGATCCCTTGTAAACTTTCTCATGTTTGGTTTGGTAAGTATTTGTTTAGTTTATATCTTTCGTGTGTGAGTTGTTAAGTTCTTTTTGGTGTGTTTTCGTCTTGGCCAGGTTGATTTGAGAAGTCAAAATGTGTTTTTCATGGGTTTTAATGCATGACAATATGCCCCCGACAGATCTTGCCAAATTTTTAGGGGAAGGAGTATGGGATAATAAGTATTATCCGAAGGGAACTCGAGGATGATACTTATTATCTATTGGAAAAGACTTCCTCTGTCAGATCTTGACAAAGTTTTAGGGGAAAGAGGGAGGATAATAAGTATTATCCGAAGGGAACTCGAGGATGATACTTATTATCTAATGAAAAGACTTCCATAATACATAGTATCCGAAGGGAACTCGAGGACAATATGTATTATCTCAAGGGAAGTCCTTAGCTGAGGGGAAGTAATCAGCTAAGGGGAAGTCTTTAGAGGTCTTGGGTTCAGGGGAAGTTTTATAGAAAACCCGTAATCTATATTAGGGTTTTTGGTTAAAATTATGTTAATTTGAATCAACTGAACAGATGATAATTACCTTCTAACCCAAAGACCAGTCATCACATGTCTGGTAGTGTATATTTTTTCAAATGTGTGTCAGACAGGTTGATGATAGAAAGATGTTGCTGCTGCTCAAGTTAAAGAACCAGCCGGACAAGACTTCCAACTGAATAAGCAACTGTTCAGGGGAAGTTGTTGGTGTCTTTACACGTTTTCAAAAGCTTCAAAAGTTTTTCAAAGAAAATGCTCACAAGTTTAGGGGAAGCTGAAGATTTCAAGTCAATCTTTGAAAAAGAAAATGATACAGAGAGCGGTCAGAGTTCATGAAGTTTGAAGTTCAACAATCAAGGTCTTCACAGTTAGAGGTTTTTCAAAATTTAACCTCTAATTGTTTTGAAGATTCAAGACAGTTACCGAAGATTCAGCAAGAACCAATTCTTTCAAGAGAAGCAAGTCAATGAGAATCCTCCTCTCATTAACTTGTTCATTTCAAGAAGTTCAAGCTGATGCTGATCAAGAGGAAGTCCCAAGTGCCCGTCATGAAACCCATTGAAGATTTCTGCGGAAAGAATCTTCATCAACATCCATGCCAGCCAGTCAAGAAGAAGAAGTTCAAAGATCGAAGACATTTAATATCACAAGCCTAGGGGAAGATTGTAGAGGCTAGATTATGAGGCTTGTAATATTAAATAAGTTGGGCTGGGCTTAGAGGGTCTAATTAGAATCATAGGCTAGTTTGCTATTGTATTTAGGCTAGTTTATGATTGGGTTTGGGTTTACTATTGGGTTTATGATCCACAAGGGGCCCAATAGTAAACCCATTAGGGATCCTATATAAACTCCATGTGGTTCTCCTTTGTAGGGTTGCTGGTTTACGATTGAGTGAAGAGCCAAGGAGGTTTACGATTTGTGTTTTGTACCCGACAAGTTTACTTGTGTGCAAGATCAAGCTTTTATCGATTATTCATCGTTTTCTTGTGTTCTCTTCTACTTTCTTCTTGAATCAATCACTTACGAGGATTCCGCACTCGTTTGTGATTAAAATATCGTGATTAGTTGTTGTTTCGGACCTACAATAATGAATCTCGCAATCATAATCTTTAATCAGCTCCAACCACCTTCGCTGCCTCATATTTAACTCCTTCTGATCAAACAAATATTTAAAGCTTTTGTGATCAGTATAGATGGTGCACGGAATGCCATATAAATAGTGCCGCCAAATTTTTAAGGCGAACACCACCGCTGCCAACTCAAGATCATGAGTTGGATAATTAACCTCGTTGCTTTTCAATTGCCTCGAAGCATAGGCTATCACCCTACCCCGCTGCATAAGTACACACCCCAAGCCGAGGTATGACGCATCCGAATATATCACCAAATCCTCTATCCCATCGGGTAAAGCTAACACGGGAGCATGAGTTAACTTTTCCTTTAAGGTCCGAAAAGACTCTTCTTGTTTTTCACCCCATTCAAATTTCACATCCTTCCTTGTAAGTCGAGTCAATGGCAAGGCTATTTTGGAGAAGTCTTGAATAAATCTCCTATAGTAGCCTGCCAATCCTAAGAAACTCCGGATTTCAGTCGGGTTCTTAGGTGTTCTCCATCCCGCTACTGCTTCGACCTTGGTAGGGTCTACTAATACCCCTTCAGCATTCACCACATGTCCCAAAAACTGTACCTCCCGTAACCAAAAGGCACACTTCGAGAACTTCGCATAGTTTCTCCCGCCTTAAAGTTTCCAACACCTCATGCAAGTGTTGGGCATGCTCTTCCTCGCTCCGCGAATATACCAAAATGTCATCAATAAACACAATAACGGATCGATCTAACATCGGCTTACATACGCGGTTCATGAGGTCCATGAAAGCCGCTGGTGCGTTAGTCAATCCGAAGGACATTACTAGGAACTCGTAATGCCCATACCGCGTTCGAAAAGCTGTCTTTGGGACATCCTCCTCTCTCACCTTCAGCTGATGGTACCCTGATCTTAAATCGATCTTGGAGAACCAACTCGCCCCTTGTAACTGGTCAAACATATCATCGATTCGAGGCAAGGGATATTTGTTCTTCACGGTCAGCTTATTCAGCTCACGGTAGTCTAACACATCCTTAGACTACCGTCTTTCTTCTTCACAAATAACACCGGTGCACCCCAAGGGGATACACTTGGCCGAATGAATCCCTTATCAAGCAATTCCTACAGTTGCTTCATCAATTCTTGCATTTCAGTAGGGGCCAGCCGATACGGAGCTCGTGCCACCGGCTTTGCCTCAGGTACCAATTCGATCCGAAATTCCACATCCCTATCCGGTGGTATACCCGGAAGGTCTTCAGGAAATACGTCTAAGAATTCTTGCACAACGGGTACCGCTTCTGCTTTATTATTTTCACGTTCGGTATCCACCACATATGCCATATAGGATTTACACCCATGTTGGATGTATTTCCTTGCCTCCATTACTGAACACAACGTGATCTCATTCTTTCTTTCTCCTTGCACAACAACCTGCTTCCCGCTCGGTGATATTAATTCAATCACCTTGCGGTTACACACCACATTGGCTTGGTATTTCGATAACCAATCCATTCCCACTATCACCTTGAATTCTCCCATCATCATTGGTATTAAATCAATAGAGTAATCTTCATCTTCTATAGAGATTTTACAATCACGATTCACATCAAAGACTAAGACACTCTTGTTATCTGCTATTTATACTTCTAAGGGCACAGACAGCTTGTTAATAACAAAAGAAGGGTGACGAGTAAAATCATAAGAAACAAATGACCTACTCGCCCCCGTATCAAAAAATACATAAGCAGGGATAGCATTGACAAGAAAGATACCTGTCACTACCCCCGGATCCACCTTTCCCTCCTCCACGGTCAGCTGATAGGATCTTCCTCTCGCTCGAGGAATATCCGGCTTCACTCCGCTTTGACCCGCCCCCGTACTCGGGTTTGGGCATTCACTCTTTTTATGGCCCGTCTTTCCGCATCCGAAACATAACCGTGCAGGGCTAGGACATTGTGCTATATTGTGCCCTGTTTTCCCACAACCATAGCACTGCTTTGTTAAAAAGAAACATTCCCCCTTATGCGCTCTCCCACAATGTGGGCAACCAGACGACCCACCCTTCTTGTTTTCAGCCTTCTTGGGTGATTCATTCACCCTTGGTTTCTTATTTGGGGTAGAACTGCTTTCTACTCCCCTCTTCTCGCCTCTTTCCACCTGCTTTTTCAGCTCCAATTCTCTCTCTCGACAAGCATTGATCAGCTCCCCGAGAGTCACACATCGGGAAGCATTAATGAATTCCCTAAAATCAGCATTCAGCATGTTGTTAAATTGGTAGATCTTTTGCTTCTCTGTTCTCAGCAGCTCTTTACAGAATTTCACTCGATCCAGGAAGTAACTGATTACCTCCCCGATCGGTTGTCCCTTCTTTTGGCGAAACTGCATCAACTCATCTTGTATTTTGTTTACCTCAGAATCAGGGCTATGATATACCGCAAACACTGCTTTAAACACTTCCCAATTCATGGCCTTTATGACCTCCTTTCCCTTTTCCTCACGTGTCATATCCCACCAGTCTTTGGCATGCGACCGGAGTTGCCCGGTTGCAAACATTACTTGATCCTCCGACCCACAGTGACTTCGCTCAAATACCGCTTCAATTTCCGCTAGCCAGCGATAACAGGCTATCGGATCCGCCTCACTAGTATATAGGGGAGGCTTACACGCCATGAAGTCTTTGTAAGTACACCTCCCCTTGTCTTTCTTTCCACTTCCTTCCGCCATAAGGTCATTCCTCATCGATTCCAGCTTCTTTTCCAATGCCTCCATCAAGGCATTTTCCATTTGACCCACATGGGTCCGTACCGCTGTTTCCACCGAGGTCTCAATCTCATCTGAGATTAGCTTCTTCACTTCTGCAATCATGGGCTCGGTAAGAGCCCCAGCTGGGTTGTTTTCATCCGCCATAGTAAACTGAAAGTTTACAATAGGTTAGCATCATCATCACATACTTCCGCTTTTCAATCACTAAAAATTTTCAGCTTAACCATTTAAAATGGTCCATACCGCACATTTCATCATTCAATATCAGAACATATAATTTGAATTACTTACCGGGTCAGAAGATCGAACCTTAAACCGAACATCTTTCCCCATCACGAGCACTTGGTTTGAGTTCAAGTGCCCCCATGACACTTGAATCCCTCAAATCGTGGCTCTGATACCAACTTGTAACACCCCACCCGTAACCTCAACCAGATTGTCGTTTCAAAAATACGGGTTTTAAAATTTCATTACTTAACTTGGCATACGAGCTATAATCACAATAATTATCCAAAAGATTTATACGTTACTTCATAAAATATCAGAGTATGCGTTTACATTCATAAACATCGATAGGTTAACCACACGTTGACAAATTTCCCCAAAAGTTCGATGTTCGAATCCAAAAGCTCCATGCTCGATCCTGACCCGTCATTTCGACTTACTACCTGTCACCAATACTAGTAACACGTTAGTACTGATAACAGGACACCCCAACAATTGAAACCATACAACAAATAATAGAAAAACAGCCAAAAACCCGTATTAAAAAAAACTGGCCTGCGTATGATACGCGCTGCTGCGTATCATTTGAAAACTGGGCTTGCGTATGATACGCGCTGCTGCGTATCATACGCCCCTCTTCCTTCAAATCAGGCGTACGACCCTGCGTAGTCAGTACCTGGTGCATAGGAGTATTCCAGGGCTGCGTATGATACGCCCACCTGCGTATCATACGCACCTCGCTGTTCTATTTTGATTTTTGGGCATTCTTTACAGCTCAAAATTCTAAGATAAACTATACATACCTGCTCACGAATCCCCCTAACCCATTTACAGCCCATAAGTCATCAATGTTCACGAAACGGGTCAAATTGTCAAGTCTATCAACCCAACCCGTTTGACCCCGTTAAGACCCAACCCATGCTAATTCTTACTTCTAACCAATTAGTAATTCAAATTAGACATCTTTACACACAAGTAATATTCATGTGTGGCTACACTACTCAAATACACGTATAAGCACACCTTACAATTTAACCAACTAAACATGAAGTTAGTTAGTTTCACCCTTCTCTTGACACAAGTTCCCTTGTATCAAGTTAACACACTCACCCGAAGGTGCAATCACTGCTTTTGGTTATTGCTAACCCCTCCTGGTCCAAGATCACGCGGACCTTCCAACAATCACACCTAACCCATTCGGGTTCATTCTCCTCTATCACACTTGGGACCATTACTCTAATGGCACCCTTATTTCATCAAGAACATAACCACAACATGACACTTTCATGCCATTCAATCAATTTAAGCTATTATTACTACTCAAACATGATACACATACATTCTACGCATTCAATTATCTACCCGTGTTACCTTTAAACTTTATTCTTGCCTTCACGTTGGTGACTTGTAGTTCCACCCGCTTCACCTACATTCATTACATTGTTTAGTTTACCATTGTATACTCATGGATCACACAATTATCATACCAATCACCTAAACAACTCATGAAATCAGCATACACACAAGTTCATTCTCATTCAAGCATTTCATCAAACACCTTATGTGCATAAATGGTGTTCTAAATGTTTAGAAGCTTACATGTTGCCATTCCACGCATAGATTACTACATATCATAAAATTCAGCTTTTACACCAAATCTAATACTTCCAACAAGTCTATTAACATACATGGACCACAATTAACCAACCCAAATCTCCCATTCACCATGGGTTTCGAATTCTATAGGGTGGGGCTTCACCCAACCTAATTTCTACTAAACATGCATACAATCAATCATGCAAGATGGAATTAAGCATCAACTTAACTCACAAACACATTTACCACGGATTTCATGCAACAATTTGACCTTAGATTCAAATCCATAAAATCACCTACATCTAGAATCCACTTACTTGGTCAAGAACTCAAGAAATAAAGATGGAATTGAGGTATAGGGGACCTCCTAAACCCGAATTCAGCTTCCTCCTTCCTAGTTAGCCCCTCCTTCACCTTCAATTTGGAGATTCTTCAAGAACTAGGGCTTTACCCCCTCCCTCACTCTCTCTGTCGCGACTTCTAAGTCTGGGGGAATCCCAGACTTGTTTTCTCCTATTAAATTTTCAGCTATGGTCCCTCTAATATCATGTTTTATAAAATTTAGCCAAAACCCTCATTTACACAATTAATCCTCCAACTTTCCTTTAGTTTTAACATCTATTAGTAAAGTTAACTTTTTAACTAAGAATCCCCATTAAATAACCCGGTTAACCTTCTAAACCCGCTTATTACTCTAAACCCCAAGTAAATCATAATTAGAATTAAAAACCCAATTTATTACGAAACTCGGGATGTTACAGTATTATGATGTATTCGAAACTTGTATTATTGGTGAATCCTTTTTTATCACCGGACAAATGTTTATGTTGGTCTGAACAATTGTGGACAAGAATTGATTACTGTGACAACCCGTAAAAAATCTAAGGTCAAACCTATACTTTCACCGTATAAATATACGTATATACATGTGCATAACTTAATTTAATAGTATTATTAGTAAACACTATGCACGTAAACGTCCAACCTTGACAATTCACACGTTTGTAATGGATAAACATACCCGTAACTAAAAGGAAATTCAACCAGGTGATTTGGTGGAATTTTAATAATAAGAAAAATAAAATATAAATGACTTTTATATTTTTCTTAAAACGGTGTCGTAGCACATCATACCGACACCCAAAAAAAACACTTTAAACGAATATTTTATTTTAAACTTTAGTTAGTTTTGACTACGAAAAATATTTGAGCTTAAAACAATTTAAACAAATTATTTATTTTCCTGGACGCGGTACGCGAGCAAATAATATAAATAAAAGATGAAACTTCTAAATAATCAAATTACGACTAAAACAAAAATTGTTTATCAATATATGAGTTTCGTAATTAATTTAGAAACTCGTCCCAATCAAAACGCCAGAACGATTCGATGTGATTCGTCCGTATGACGAATTGGGCCCAATTCGGCCCAACACCGCGAAATAAGCGAACCGAGCCCATAAATAAAGCCCAACGGGTCCCCCGACACTTTTAAGTTCAATTTTAGTAAATACTGAATCAAACCGCGCAAAAATCGGATAAGGCCTCGTGTACCGGCCTGACACGAACAGTACCGGCCTGACACCCGTTCTCCACATTTTTGGCCCATTTAAAGTCTCCATCGACTTTGAATTAATTATTTTATGATGACACTACATTTATATTGGTAAATTTTATAAAATAATTAAGAAAAGTGTTAAATTTTATAAAAAATTAACACCCCCTAAATCTTCTAACCACACCACCTAAACTATAGTTAGCCTATAACCTAACTATGGTTAAATAAATAACACATGTTGAAAATCAAAATTGAAAGATCTGCACTCAACCACACCCATCCCCTTTTACCCATCTTCACACTCAATCACCCCTCCAAAACCCCAACTCACAACACAAGCTTCCACCACACGTCCTCCGTCTCTTCTCCTTTCTTCGGCCGACACCAGCCACCATCACCCAGTCGTCGATCGGCAGTCTGCTGCTGCCGTTGTCCGTCGCCAGCAACCACCCCACCACCTCCTGTCTGCCGCTGCAGCACTTCCCAACCGCACCACCGCCACCTCCGTAACCATCATCAACCGCCACCACCCTTATCATCATCGCCTACCGCCACCACTATCATCATCATCGCCAACCTCCACCATTATCATCATCATCCACCACCATCAACACCGACCACCACCACCACCGATCGCGGCTGCCACCACCAACCAAAGCTACAACCACCATCACGATCATCTTCATCATCATTCGACGCCATCACCACCACCACCTTTGTCATCATCATCATCACGCACACATATAAATATATATATAGGTGTATATATATATAGGGTTAGGTTCAAATGATAACTTTTTGTTTTGAGAACTTTTGAGAACTAAATCACAACCACAAATTTCAAGGGGACCACTACAATTCATGGGAGGGGGGATACATGTAAATAAACTTGTGGCTCAAATTAGTTCTTTTTAGTTCTCAAATCAAATTGGTTCTCAAATGATCCTCTCCCTATATATATATATATATATATATATATATATATATATATATATATATATATATATATATATATTGAGAAATGAAAGACAAAAAGAAAAATAAAAAAATAGAAACATAATAGTAGCCGCGCGTTCTTTTTCATCAGACACATAAGTTTGATATATATATTTTTTTTTGTTTTGGTACAAAACAACCTCAATAGCCCCAAACGACCACCATTTCTCCATCATCGGACCACCATCGAGCCACCCTTTCACCACCAACGGCTAGTACACCTAGCCACCTCCCAAACGGCCTCAACGTTTGCCCCTACCGGTCACCGTAAACCACTGAGAACTAGCCCGCAAAAGGCCACTTTACCTTTCGGGTGAAACTTTAAAAACTCGACATTTTTCGATCAGATCTACGGAGATATTCTCACCTCTTTCAGTTCATCACCTAGCCTAGTGCTAGAGGTAAAAGTCTAAACTTTTCAATTTAATAATTTTCGTTGTTCGTTTTTTATATTCATAATCACCAAAGCGAGTCTTGACACTCCACCCACTAAATATATATAAATAAACAAATCGTTCTAAATATTAAACTAACGTTAATATTTAAGCACTTATGACACAATATATATTTTGACAATCGTTGGGAGGACTAAATATGTTATAGACCAAGTGGTATAAAAACTAACTCGGGGACCGTCAAGGTGACACATTGGACTAAAAATATATAAACAAATATATTTTGAACATAAAATATAAGGTATATATTTTGACTATGTGTTATAAAAATAGGTTTACTTTTTTTAAAACATATATATTCTTGAGTGCCGAGCGTTTTGGACTCATAATTAATAACCAAATACTCATATTTTATATCTCATTTTCTTTAATAACTTGAAATATTTATTTAAAGTTATTACAACCGGTAATATTTAAGGACTTAAATATTAGTTTTCATATCGTATTACTTGACAAAATACTTATATATATAATATATTAATTCCAGACGCTGGACCTAAAATATACGGTGTTATATTTTGAACTTACTCAATGTGAAACTTATATATTGTTACAAATATATTTTCTTAAAAGTGTTAAAAACACATCAGATATCTCACTTTAATATTTTATTATTTTTTAAACATAATTTAGAAAAACTATTTGAGATAACATAAACATAATAATATTTACGGAGTTAAATATTAATTATCATAACGATCATTCGTCAGATACCTGTATCGTATAGCGGCGAAGCCAACGACTAAATTTCTAAAAAAATATAAAGACTTGTATTTTTCTAGAATCTTGAGAATGTTGAAACATATATCATTTCTATAAGTTATATATATATTTGCATAAATATTTCTATGACTTATATATAATTATTGTCTAAAATTTTGAACTCAAGCTTAAGATATATAACGTGAACTACAAATAATAAAATACTTTATTATTTGTTTCGATGTTCAAAACTTGATCTAAATATATATATATATATATATATATATATATATATATATACTCATAACTTTAAATAATTATTTGAATTATAATTATTTCTACAAGTTATATATTTATTCAACCATAAATATATTCATTAATCTAAATATTTATTTGAACAATAAATATTCCAAACGGGCTTTCCAAACAATACAAACGGGAATATTATGTCAAGACTCGACCAGATCGTTTGGGTAACTAAACATTATCCAACTGAAACAGTATCTTAAAACCGTCTTATTAATTATTATTAGGACACGGTTTACTTGCTACGTCCAGCGCGATACAACTTTCATCATTATCTCGAATCAAGTGAGTTTCACGGCCCCTTTTCCTTTACTATTCTATCAATAGGGGGAGAAATACATGAAACACCAAACTTTATACATTCTTTTGATTGTATACAAAGTCTTTCCTTTAAACTATTTTAAATACTTTTAGGAAGAATCATGAAACAGACAAACACACTTTAAATAATTATTGGAACTATAATTATTTCTACCAGTCCTATATTTATTATACAATAAATATGACCGTCCATCCAAACATCTGATTGATATTATGGTACAACTGTTACGCCTTATTGATTATCTGTTCTTTTATACCCCTTTATAGTAATTTGTTATACAACATATTGCTACAAATCCCATCAACAATTGATTTCAATTAGTTCCTAACGATAACTAGTGAATAGATCTATTTGGTTTGACAACCCTGCTCTATCTGGTCGCTCCAGTTCTGACACACTCGTAACAAGTCTGGGGGTACATGTCAGTTATTCCATGCCATTGGTATTTCTTAGGGGAAGTTACCATAGGTGGATAAATCTGTTAGTGTTTGAAATCAAGGTACCGGTAGATCAATGCAACGACAGGTAAACCATTATAATATCATGTATATCATCAACTGTTTTACAAATGCATTTTGTAGAATCTAAAACCTGTGAACTCACAACATTATGTTGACCTTTTCAAACTCATGTATTTCTCAGGTAACCAAGCCAGACGGTATGCAAATGGGACGTTAAACTTTAGGGCCTGCATGTTGGAGTCATAGTCACATTCATCATCATGAAACAACTTATGAAACACTTACCTTTAAATCCTTGGTCGAAAAGATTTCAAGACTTTCCTATCTTAATATTTCTGAAACAAATCATATTTCAGTATTGTAAAACAATGTCGTTTTAACATATTTCCACTGCAAAACTTTGATGACATACTTGGTTTTTCAAACGTATATTAATCTGATAGAGGTCGTTCTATGTATCCACGACTATGACACCATGACGTAACATGCCTCCGGTCCCGAAAGTTCAGGGTGTGACAATTACTTTGAAGCATGTAGCTTTATTATTAACTCTAGTGTACTTTGTAATGTAATGTGTTGCTATGTTATGTTATATTGTGGTGATTGTTATAGATTTTGGCATGTCATGTTTTGATTGCATTCACTTATACTATGTGTAATGCCTTACTTTATTTTCTCTTATATAGTTTAAAGTAGAATGTCAAGACGCTCAAACCGTGATAGTGACCCTACTGAACCCTCAACCCTATCGAAGCCCTGATTAAGACTTTTCTGCCTCAAATGGAAGGAGATCAGGATCCCCTGGTGGTAAGACTAAGAGTTTTCTTCTACGATCGAAAGATTTATGACTACAATTGTACGAGTTGTATTCAAGGTTTTAAGTAACTTATAGGTGTCCGAGAATGCTCTTACAAGGATATTATGAATTGCAAGCCCTTACACTTCAAGGGTACCGAAGGAGCCGTTGGACTCATCCGCTGGTTTGAGAAGATGGAATTTGTGTTCCGTATGTGTAACTATCCGCATGGTTACAAGGTCAAGTACGCCACTAGCGTTTTTGGAGAGGGAGTTCTGACCTGGTGGAACTCTCATGCTGAAGCCCTCGGATAAGACCTAGCTTACGCCATGGCTTGGAATGAACTGAAACTACTCATGCGTGATGAGTATTGTCCTCGTGAGGAACTGCAACGATTGGAAGTCAAATTTTGGAACTTGACCATGTATGGATCAGACATAGCTGCTTACACCCGGTGATTCCACGAATTAGCACACATCTGTCCTACTATGGTGACCCCTCTGCACAAGAAAATCGAGAGATACTGATGTGTTGAAAAACACATCGGTTTTCCTTTACGTTTCCGGGTCATTTTGTGAGTCTTTTGAGTCAAGTTCCATATGTTTTTAGTTGCTTTTTCATTATTAGTGTCTTAATGTGTGTTTTATAGTAAAGTTGCAGTTTGGTACAATTCCCGAGAGGAACGAGCATTGGAAAATAATTGAAGAGAAAAAGAAGCAAAAGTGCTGAAATTTGAGCACCAGGCGTATCGCCTAGTGCCCAGGAAGATGCAAGCGATATGCTTTCTGTGAGAAAGTCAAAGGCGGCATTTTAAACGTTGACCCGACTATTTTGTCGAGTTGTGGGTCCAGGCGTATCGCCTACTGATCAGGAGACCTCCAAGCGATACTCTTGGAGGCTAATATTCCGGGAAACCCTAATTTCTCACTTATACATACAATGCGGGATTTCTAGTCGAAGAACATTCACCCTGCCGTATCTCAGAGCCACTGGAGACGATTCTGGAGCAGAAGAACGAGATTGAAGCCATTGGAGCCTAAGGATTGAAGAATTCGACTCCCAATCGCTTCCCCGGGTTCTTAATCTTTCGTTTTAACTTTCGTTTTCATTTGACCAGATTATGTTCTTGATTGTTATTACTGTTTTTATGATGAACTCAGACATGTCAATGGTTATTGGCTAATTCTTTTGTACCATCTAGACCGTTTGATGAGTAGTTAATGTTTTCGACTTTTCCTTGATTATGACGATTATGATGCATTGATGTTCTATTGAAATTCCATTAATTTTCTGTGATTGTTGCTTATGCGTATTGTGATTAGGGTTTTGGTTATTGATTGGTGTTTGTGTTGCCCACGAATGTCTTTCGGGTCGGGTAATGCATCTAAAGGTGTTAGCTTTACGGTTTTCATCTAGAGAATAGTTTAGGAGACGTCCCGAACTAGAACATTGGTTAATAATTAATACTATGATTGCCATATTCTGCCTTGGTTAGAACTTAAAAGGGGATAACCTTGTCGACTAGTTGGGTTGGTTAATTGTCTAGATCAGGATTGTCTCAAAAGGAAGTCCCCTAGATTAGTTGGTCAAATTGCTAAGTTGTAACTCTCATAGTGGTTAGAGGTAGCTCCTATTGCCTTAAGGTGCCTTCGATGAGTTTCGCGGGTGGTTAGGGTAATTGAATTGGGAAATACTCAAAAGGTGAACCAATTAATTGAGCGGTAGAATTATCGGTTAGGATGTACTCAAAAGGTGAACTGACGAATCAGTGAGCGTGTTCCAACCTTTAGGATTCTTGTCAGTTACGTCCGGAGAGGATATCGGGGGCTCATAGGTTTTCTATAGGTTGTATCATTAGAATCTGATTAGTCATATTTATCATAGTCAAGGGAAGTCGTTAGCATTAACTAGGATTCTAGGTCTAGGTGGTATTTCTCATCATATCTGGTTTTCGTCTCTAGGGTTTGAGTTTGTGGTTTGCTTTCCATTTTTAGTAATTTCCCGTTTTAGTAAGTCTCAATAATTTAGTTAATTTTTGCTTATTTAATTTTAGTTACTTGTTCCTTCAAATCAAAACCAATTTTCATCAATTAATCAGTAATTTATTTTTCTTAGTTAAATTTGTCTTTTTAGTGTCTCTAGGGTTCGACCCCGGTCTGCCGATAGCTATTCTACATCCGATAGGTTCACTTGCCTGTCGAGTCGGTCTAGTTTAGGTTAATTAGGTTTTAATTTAGTGTGTCTAGGTCTAGGATAATTTAGTTTATTTTTTTTAGATCGATTTTTGCACATCAGGTTTTTGGCGCCGTTGCCGGGGACACTTGGTAATAGCGAAATTAACTTTGATTTTTAGATTAGGATTAATTGTGTGTTTTTCTTTTTCTTTGCGTGCTTAGTTAATTTAATTTTAATTAATTTTGCCTTAGGTTTTATTGTGTCTTTTAATTGGTCTATGCTCTATTTTGTGTGCTTTAGTAAATTAGGTTTAATTAAACTATTTGTGTGTGTTTTCTAGTTTATGCCCCATACCCGTTCCAAAGGATCGCCTGAATTTTCTGCTACGTCCGAACCCGAGAGAGATATCCATGAGCGCATTCGTGAGCTTCGTGAGCGTCTCCAGACCATTCGCGGTAGTAAGGTACACACCCTTAAAACCGTTTCTCGTTTACTTCCGCCCATCCCATTTCCTGATTTGAATATGGCTGCTAGACGTACTGTTCATGAAATAGCTAGTGACGGAGTCGTAGATGCTAGGTTTTCCATTGCACCCACCACCATTGCTAACACTGCCAACTGGCAAATTCCATCTCATGTCCTGAACACGTTAACCCAAACCATTCAATTCCATGGCCTAGATGAGGAGGACACACCCGCTCACTTATCTCGATTCGTACGTATCTGTGCCACTTTCGGTCTCAGTGGCGTTCAACCTGAAACCGTCTACCTTCGCTTGTTCCCATTTTCACTCACCGCTCGTGCTGCCCAGTGGCTTGAAACCCTTTCCGCAAACTCGATTGCCACGTGGGCCGATCTCCAACAAAAATTCTTGAAAAAGTATCATTCGCCCGCAAAAGCCGCACGTATGAGGTAGCAGATTCACTCTTTTCGCATGGACCCTGACGAGCCATACTATCTTGCGTACGAGCGCTTTAACACTCTTTTGAGAAAGTGCCCCCAACACGGTCTGACTGATTGGGCAATCATCGAAAATTTTTACAACGGTCTCACCTACGAAACGCAAAAACAATTCAACATTTCTGCAGGGGGCCACATGATGGAGAAGCTGGGTATTGAGGATTGCAAGAACCTGTTTGAGAGTTTTGCCTTAGTTGAGCAGCAGAACCCCGATGATCGTAGGGCCACTTTAGCTCCAATGAAATCTTCACTTTCTACATCTCGGGGAGTTCACCACGTGAGCTCTGACACTGTTGCTCAGGCTCAGTATGATGCTTTGCAGAAACAAATCAACGACCTTAAACTTCAGCAGCAGGCTAAATGTGAGCTATGTCGTGGAAGTCTTGACACCATCGACTGCCTACTTGCCAGCCAGGAGCAAGTGGATTTCATCTCTAACCGAAACCAGTTCGGTAACTCTTTTCAGTCGGGGTGGAGAACCAACCCCAATTCTGGTTGGCGGGGTGGCGCGAACCCCTCGGGTTTTCAATCGCGTCAGAACCAGGATAGCGGGAGTGATGCAGGGTCGAGTTTGAAGAAGATTAAGGAAATGTTGGCTGCACAAATGCAATTGCTAAATCAGGTCGTGACACGTGATCAGGAGACGCAGCAGAAGTTGAAGGAACACGACACACTCTTAAGGAACCAACAGTCGGCCTTTCTAGATTTACAACGTTCCGTAGGAGACATAGGAAAACAGGTTTCTGAGTTGGTAGGTAAGGGGGGGGGGGTCATTTTCTGGTAGTACACAAACAAACCCTAATGCGACCCTTAAGGCTGTGAAAACACGTAGCGGTAGAGGCGGAGAGCAAGACCCACCGGCACAGGAGGAAGAGCCGGTGGATGAGGAGATCGAGATGGAGACTCCGGATGGGAGGGCGCACCCGAGGCTAGTCCCAGCAAGTACCGTGCCAACCTCCGAGTCTCCTGCACCTAAGGCAGCAGAGAAGAAGAAGAAGTAGTTCGAGCCAAAGGAGATAACTACTGAGGATTTGAGGCGAGTCCCCTACCCCGCCCGTCTCATCCAACAGAAATATGCGAGAGAGTACGGTCGGTTTCTTGACATGTTCAAACAGCTCAAAATCAATCTTCCATTCGTTGAGGCGCTACAGCAAATGCCCAAATATGCCAAATTCTTAAAGGATCTCCTATCCAATAAGAAAAAGCTGGAGACGCTCTCGACCGTTACTCTCGATGAACGATGTTCTGCGGTGGTCCAGAACAAGCTACCAGAGAAACTGACTGATCCGGGCATTTTCACGATCCCGTGTCTGTTAGGTAGCTCGACTGTGAACCACGCGTTGGCGGATCTAGGTGCTAGCATCAATCTGATGCCCTATTCGATTTACGAGAAGCTAGGCCTCGAAGATCCAATCCCTACGCGCATGAGCATCTCATTAGCGGATCGATCCGTTAAATATCCACGGGGAGTTGTGGAGAATTTGTTGGTGAAGGTTGATAGATTTGTGTTCCCTGTGGATTTTGTGATCATGGACATGGAGGTAGATGAAAAATGTCCACTCATCCTAGGACGCCCCTTTTTGCGCACCGCCAAGGCGTTGATCGATGTCTATGGTGGGAAGATTACACTTCGTGTAGGGGATGAGACGAATACATTCGATATCATGCAGTCCATGAAATATTCTGTAGGTTAGGACGATTCAGTTTACTTCATTGATACTTTCATTTCTCATATGGATCGGTGCCTTGACTACATTTGTGGAGCAGACTTGGTTAGGAGTGAGAGTGAGACCCCGGTGAGTGAGGACCGGGGGGTCGATGATGAGGCTCACCAGGAGCATGTCTCGACTGAGGTAGTAGATGAGAGTTCTGAGGTTTTTGAGGTTAGTGAAGTTGAGGAACTAGGAGAGAAACCATCCTTAGAGGAACCACCAGTTTTAGAGCTTAAGGAGTTACCATCTCATCTAGAGTACGCATTCTTAGAGAGTGATTCCCGTTTGCCCGTCATCATTTCTGCCACTTTGACGGAGGAGGAGAAGAAAAAGTTGATACAGGTTCTGCTAGCGCACAAGCAGGCGATTGCGTGGTAATTGTGTGATATAAAGGGTATAAGCCCTCTATTTTGCACGCATCGCATACTCATGGAGGATGAGTATAAACCGGTAGTCCAACCTCAGAGGCGATTAAATCCAAACATGAAGGAGGTTGTGAAGAAAGAGGTTCTCAAACTACTGGACGCATGATTGATTTATCCGATTTCCGATTCTACATGGGTCAGCCCGGTTCAGGTAGTTCCGAAGAAGGGAGGTATGACGGTTGTGATGAATGAGAAACACGAGTTGATCTCGAGTAGGACCGTCACGGGATGGCGTGTGTGTATAGATTACCGTAAGCTTAATGATGCCACTAGGAAAGACCACTTCCCATTACCCTTTATCGATCAGATGTTGGAGCGGTTGTCGGGTCAGCAGTACTACTGTTTTCTCGACGGATTTTTCGGTTATTTCCAGATTCCTATTGCACCCGAGGATCAGGAGAAAACCACCTTCACATGCCCGTACGGTACCTTCGCGTATCGTCGTATGCCATTCGGGTTATGTAACGCTCCGGCCACATTTCAGAGGTGTATGGTGGCCATCTTTTAGGACATGATCGAGATTTCCATGGAGGTATTTATGGACGATTTTTCTGTTTTCGGGAGTTCCTTCGATCAGTGTTTAGGTAATTTGGAGAGGATGTTAGCTAGGTGCATAGAGACCAAATTGATGCTTAATTGGGAGAAATGTCATTTCATGGTCACCGAGGGGATAGTTTTAGGTCATAAGATTTCTCGTGCAGGAATTGAGGTTGATAGAGCCAAGATTGAGACGATCAGCAAACTTCCGCCACCCACTAATGTAAAATCTGTTAGGAGTTTCTTAGGTCACGCAAGGTTCTATCGTAGGTTCATTAAGGATTTTTTCAAAATCACTAGTCCCATGACCCGTCTCTTAGAGAAGGATGTTGCCTTTGAGTTTGATGAGAGTTGTTTGAAGGCATTTGAGTTTCTGAAGGAGAGGCTAGTGAGTGCGCCTATTCTGATAGCCCCCGATTGGAGTTTACCGTTTGAGCTTTTGTGCGACGCTAGTGATTTTGCGGTAGGGGCAGTTTTAGGGCAACGTAGGGACAAACACTTCCACCCTATCTACTACGCGAGTAAGAATTTGGATAACGCTCAAGAGAATTACACGACCACGAAAAAGGAGCTTCTCGCCGTTGTTTACGCATTCGACAAATTCCGTTCCTACGTCGTTCTTTCCAAAACCATCGTTTACACCGACCACGCTACATTGCGATACTTGTTTGCGAAGAAGGACGCGAAACCTCATCTGATTAGGTGGATTCTTTTGTTATCTGAGTTTGATATAGAGATTAGGGATAAGAAGGGGGCGGAGAACGTAGTGGCCGACCACTTGTCGCGCCTTGAGGACCCTTAGAGAGAGAGGTTGAATGAGGAGAGCATAGGAGATGCATTCCTGTTAGAGAGTGTGATGGTTGCTAGTGCGGAGTTTGTAGGAGTCACGAGTGCTGAGGAACAGGGCATGCCATGGTTTTCTGATATAGCTAATTATTTGGCTCATGGTACGATTTTAGACGATTTGACGGCCCAACAGAGGAGGAAATTCCTTAACGATTCTAAGCATTACATTTGGGATAATCCTTATTTGTTCCGGGTTGGGATAGATGGTTCTTTTAGGAGATGTGTGAGTCGTGAGGAGGGATTAGAGATTCTTAAGCATTGTCATGAGGGTTTAGTAGGTGGACATTTCGGGCCTACCTATACTGCTAGGAAAGTGTTAGATTCAGGTTTTTATTGGTCGACATTGTTTAAGGATGCTCACGAGTTAGTTAGGAAGTGTGATGCGTGTCAGAGAGCAGGTAACATCTCATTTCGGAATGAGATGCCCCAACACCCTATTCAGGGAGTTGAATTGTTTGATATTTGGGGCATCGATTTCATGGGTCCATTCCCCACATCCCGGGGGAATCGGTACATCCTCGTTGCGATTAACTATGTCTCTAAGTGGGTTAAGGCTCAAGCCTTGCCTACTAATGATGCACGAGTGGTAGTGAGATTCTTGAGGACGCTGTTTAGTAGGTTTAGAACCCCTAAGTTGTTGATTAGTGATAGGGGCACGCATTTCTGCAATGCCCAAATGGAAAAGGTGTTAGCCAGATATGGAGTGAATCATAGGACATCGACCGCTTATCTTCCACAAACAAGCGGTCAAGTGGAGAATGCTAACAGAGGGGTGAAGAGAATTTTGGAGAAAACTGTTGGAGCTAATCGCAAGGATTGGTCCGACAAGTTAGATGACGCGTTATGGGCTTTCCGTACTGCTTTCAAAACACCCATAGGAACCACACCCTTCATGACGGTTTATGAGAAAACGTGTCATTTGCCGGTTGAGTTGGAGCACAAAACCTATTGGGCTATTCGATCGATTAATCTTGATTTAGCCAAGGCGGCTAAGAGCCGGTTTCTCCAAATTCATGTGGTAGAGGAGCTTAGGAATGAGGCGTATGAGAGGTCTTGGGGATATAAGGAACGCACAAAGGCATTACATGATAGTAAGTTGAGAGGTAGGAAAGAGTTTAAGTGTGGGGATAGAGTTTTGCTATATGATTCGCGTCTTAGACTTTTTCCAGGTAAGTTAAAATCCCGGTGGAGAGGACCTTTTGTTGTGAAGGAGGTGTTCCCGTATGGAACGGTTCAGTTAGAGTCGGATAGTGGAGTTTGGAAGGTGAACGGTCATAGATTGAAGCATTACATAGGAGGACCGGTTGAGACGGATGAGGAGAACTTGGTTCTCCATAACATTGATGAAGAATGAGTGAGGAGGTAAGTACTCGGTGAAAATCCGAGTTGTAGAGTTTGTATAGTAGCTGCTTGTGTGTTTTCTATTTATTTTCGTGTGTTTGTGTTCTTCGTTTTTCGTGTTTTTCGGTTTCTGTGTTTTTGTGTTTGTTTGATGTTTCAGGGAGCTAAAGATGTCGGGAAGCGCGAATTCATGCGAAAATGGAGTCCCAGGTATGTATTGGTTAGTATAAATTCACAGGGCTAAAAAATCCAGGGTGATGAGAATTTTTGATAACATCGAAAAATTGACTAAGTATGGGAAATCTCAAAAATTCCCTGGAAATCTTGTTCCAAGCGTATCGCCTGGGATGAGCATTACTCCAAGCGATACGCTTCGAAAATGAGGTCAAAAGTCGTCTATGGTCCACAGGCGTATCGCCTACTGGGTTTTCATCCGCAAGCGATACGCTTGCAGGTGAGCGACCGAGAAAAAAATATCTCGGTTTAAATCCCCCCTTCGTCTCCATTCTTCCCCAAATCCCATCCGACACCGCCACCCACCTCCGACGCTTTTACCCGCCACCCACCTCCGACGCCTAACTCCGTAACCCTCCGCCACCATCCGAGCCCTAATTCTCCCGTTACCACTTAGCGCCGGCCACCCATCACCACAATCGGCCTCCTAACACCACCTACACCGTCCACCCGACGCCATCACTGTAACAGCCGCCATCACTGCGCCACCCACCCGCCGTTGCAACCTCCACACACGCCGTGACCATCGCTGCCGCCCTAGCCACCTACTTCCATCACCGTCGCGCCTGCCGCCTCTGACCCATCATCGATCACCAACCACCCACCTCACAATCGACGACCACCACCCACAGCCGCCACTGTCCGAGCGCTGGCGAGCCGCCGCTACTGTGCAGACCCGAGACCGAAATCAACTTCATTTCAAACCTATTTCCTTTAGCTATTCGCGACTCCAGGTACGTTACCCTAACTCCTGTTGCATTTTTTGTTCCATATTCTTTGCTTAAGTTTGCATTTGGTTGGTTACTTGTTATTTTTGGGTTTTCTAGCTGTTACGCATTAGTATGTCGCTTAATTGTCAGTTGTGTTGCTGGGTTGGAGTATGTTATTGGTACGTAACTGTGGGTTAATTGATGAGAATGAAATTGTTGTTAGCCACATTTGATAGGAGTACCGTTTGTTTAGTTTGGTTTAATTATTGCATGAGTTGATGAAAAACCCGTGCCTGATATGCCTTCATTTTTCTGATTATTTATTTGGGTAACCTTGCTTGTGTTGATGTTCATAGCTAGTGATTAATCGTTTGATGCGGGTTGCCATCGGTCGGGTTTTGGTGGAGTTTGGGTTTGAATTACCACGTTCATATGGTGAATTAGGCTTGACGAACATATCTATATGTCCGTCATTGGTTCATGTTGGTCGTGAGTTGGTGTTTATGTTGGTTTGGCTGAAGTTATACATTTTGACAGGTTTTGTGAAGAACTGTTTTTGCTCTATAAACGAACGGGTCATGCCCGATTTTTCTGAAAATTTTTGTGTTTTTCTTTTTCCTTTTGTTTCAAGTAAATTGTTTTTAGTTTCTAATCCCGTTTTCTTCCGGTTATTTTTTAATTCTTTTCAAAAAAAAAATTCCAAAAATAGTTTGTGATTGTTTGCTGCTTGGATATCACTGTTGAATCTGTTTTGCAAGTATGGATGCTTCTGGTAGTGGGTCGAGAAAGAAACAAAAGACGACAAAGACAATCCATAATAGGCATAGGATCCGATATTTAGCACAGGAGGTGTTACCGGACTATGAGGTGGAGTTGCCTCCGGTTGAGGAGCGTCGGATTGAGGACCATACCCTGCTCCAGTTTGAGGGTACTTATGAGGGAGAAAGATGTGAGACATTCGTACGCCTAGACTTACTCCAGCATAGGACGTTCGATTGGGATCTTCTGGATAGGATGGGAGCGAGGGCCAGGTTAGAGGAGATGTTGGACAAGAGATGGAGGAGAGTCCTAGCTTGTGATGGGCCCCAGTACCGGGAGCTGACCGTGGAGTTCCATTCGACATGGAAATATGATATTAAGGAGTTTGACTCTCCGGTCTGTGTTTCATTTGCTCTTGGGAGGAGATTGTTCGAGATGAGCGTGCCTCAGTTTGCTATTGCTTTAGGCTTTTACACACAGGAGGAGGTCGCCACATCTGAGTTTAGGAGGAGTTTGAGAGGGACGGCCAAAAAGGCCAAGGAGTTGTATGTTGTTGATGGTCACTTGAGAGCTTTCTGGGAGACGATTTCTGATACACCGTACACGGTCGGTTTGGTGGCTTCTGCGATTAGGGATTCGTTTCTGCGGTATGTTCATAGGATTCTAGCTTGTTCACTCATCGGTAGACGTGCTGGGGCTGAGAAGATCAACATGTTGGATATGTTTTGCTTGAGGTCGTTGGTAAAGAGACACCCGACCAGCCTCGCTATGGTTTTCATTCAGTCAGTTGCCCGGCCCCGAAAGGGTGGGCCGGAGGCGAGGTTGGATCTGGGCCCGTACATTGGTAGGTTGGCTGATCGTTTGGGAGTATTAGAGAGGTATAGGCCTTCGCATTTGACTGCTGGACCATCGACATTGCCTTATAGTTTACTGGATATGCGGAAGGCTGGTTTTTGTCCGTTTGATGATCCCTCGAGATGGGTTGAGGTTGGAGCCCCTGCGAGGAGGAGGATTCCGCAGAGGGCTGAGAGGCCTCCGGTTGCTAGGCCTGTTGGGGCGCCGAGAGCTGAGCCGTTGACATTAGAGGCGGTTAGAGATGAGATGATCATGAGGATGGATTTGCAGGATAGGGCCATTAGGAGTTTGTTCATTGCCCAGGGGTTCGAGGTGCCTGATTTCTTCCGTGAGCCTGAGGCTGGAGATGACGCGCCTGATGATTTTGATGATGATGCTGAGGAGTAGGGAGTTGGAAGCAGTATTGTGACAGCAGCAGCCTTTTGATCGGTTATTTCACATCCTTGTACTTTTTCTTTATTTTTGTTTTCATTATCATGGTCTGTACTAATATTATGATATTCTGATACTTGGGAATTTGTACGAGGTTAACCGGTTGGGTGGTTTGTTTAATATATATATGCTGCTGTGATTTTGGTTTGCTGTGGTTGTTAGAATATGGTTTGTTAGTCGCCGCTTTCGTCCGTGACGGTTTTTGATGCAATTCTGGAATTAGTGAGTTTTCGATATCCCGTTCGACTTGGAGGGCGAGGAACAAGACTCTTTTCACTCATGCCGATTCAATCAGGGGAGTTTAAAATGGAAGATGATAGGTAAAACCTGCAGTTTAAAATGGAAGATGATAGGTAAAACCGAGGATTGGTTGTCTGATTAAGGGCTTAAATGATACATATAATTAAGAGATGAAAGCATTACCGGTTAGTGATGTATTGGTAGGCCCAGCTAACTTAGTAAAGATTAAATATCCCATTGTGTTTATTTGTTGTATAAATATGTAATAATCAGTCTGCTAGTGGGTTCCCATTTTAGGAGTGATAGGAATACTGAAACTGAGGATTAGGAGGAAAGAAACCCCTTTAGGCTAGATACTTCTATTTCCTTAGAATTCCTGGCACGTTATGATCTTTTTGCGAAAGAAAATTCGAGAAATAACGGCGCCCAATTTTTCCATCATGAGCATATTAAGAATAAATTGGTTAATATATTTAGAGTGAAGGGGCAAAATACTCATGTACGAACTAAGGATAGTATCTCGTGGTAAGTACCTCTGATGATGTCCTGGATCTCGCGGGCAAAATACTCACGTATGATTTTGGGGATAACATCTCGAAAAGAATGCCTCTGATGATGTCCGTTGGTAATTTTAGGTAAAATTGACCAATTATCTGAAAGAAAAAGAAGAAAAATTATGAAAAAAAAATGAAAAGATATGGTAGATTAGAAAATAAATGCTCAAGCGCTTCACATTCCATCTAATTCCAGCATTCTTTGGACATTTTTTGTATTTTAAGGGGGGTGGAAAAAATCAAAAAGTTATATCTTTATTACCCTTTATTCGGACTGAATATGATTCGGGATTAGGTTGAACTTGATCTCTCTAAAGTGGGACACATAGGCAAATTGAAAAGTATTCGGTAATTTATAAACACCTTGGGGGCTCAAGGGTTAGTGATTGGGTTTAATCGGATCGAAATATCGATAATCGCTACCGGAATGTAAGTAGACTAATTGAATTAATTTGAAGAAATTGCAAAGGTTGGAAACCAATTACTCAAGTTATGATTCCATTTGCAGTTTTTTTTCGGGGACGAAAAAAGGTTAAGTGGGGGGATATTTGATGTGTTGCAAAACACATCGGTTTTCCTTTACGTTTTCGGGTCATTTTGTGAGTCTTTTGAGTCAAGTTCCATATGTTTTTAGTTGCTTTTTGATTATTAGTGTCTTAATGTGTGTTTTGTAGTAAAGTTGCAGTTTTGGTACAATTCCCGAGAGGAACGAGCATTGGAAAACAATTGAAGAGAAAAAGAAGCAAAAAGTGCTGAAATTTGAGCACCAGGCGTATCGCCTAGTGCCCAGGAAGATGCAAGCGATACGCTTGCTGTTAGAAAGTCAAAGGCGGTGTTTTAAACGTTGACCCGACTATTTTGTCGAGTTGTGGGTCCAGGCGTATCGCCTACTGATCAGGAGACCTCCAAGCGATACGCTTGGAGGCTAATATCCCGGGAAACCCTAATTTCTCACTTATAAATACAATGCGGGGTTTCCAGTCGAAGAACATTAACCCTGCCGTATCTCAGAGCCACTGGAGATGATTCTGGAGCAGAAGAACAAGATTGAAGCCATTGGAGCCTAAGGATTGAAGAATTCGACTCCCAATCGCTTCCCCGGGTTCTTAATCTTTCGTTTTAACTTTCGTTTTCATTTGACCAGATTATGTTCTTGATTGTTATTACTGTTTTTATGATGAACTCAGACATGTCAATGGTTATTGGCTAATTCTTTTGTACCATCTAGACCGTTTGATGAGTAGTTAATGTTTTCGACTTTTCCTTGATTATGACGATTATGATGCATTGATGTTCTATTGAAATTCCATTAATTTTCTGTGATTGTTGCTTATGCGTATTGTGATTAGGGTTTTGGTTATTGATTGGTGTTTGTGTTGCCCACGAATGTCTTTCGGGTCGGGTAATGCATCTAAAGGTGTTAGCTTTACGGTTTTCATCTAGATAATAGTTTAGGAGACGTCCCGAACTAGAACATTGGTTAATAATTAATACTGTGATTGCCATATTCTGCCTTGGTTAGAACTTAAAAGGGGATAACCTTTTCGACTAGTTGGGTTGGTTAATTGTCTAGATCAGGATTGTCTCAAAAGGAAGTCCCCTAGATTAGTTGGTCAAATTGCTAAGTTGTAACTCTCATAGTGGTTAGAGGTAGCTCCTATTGCCTTAAGGTGCCTTCGATGAGTTTCGCGGGTGGTTAGGGTAATTGAATTGGGAAATACTCAAAAGGTGAACCAATTAATTGAGCGGTAGAATTATCGGTTAGGATGTACTCAAAAGGTGAACCGACGAATCAGTGAGCGTGTTCCAACATTTAGGATTCTTGTCAGTTACGTCCGGAGAGGATTTCGGGGGCTCATAGGTTTTCTATAGGTTGTATCATTAGAGTCTGATTAGTCATATTTGTCATAGTCAAGGGAAGTCATTAGCATTAACTAGGATTCTAGGTCTAGGTGGTATTTCTCATCATATCTGGTTTTCGTCTCTAGGGTTTGAGTTTGTGGTTTGCTTTCCATTTTTAGTAATTTCCCGTTTTAGTAAGTCTCATTAATTTAGTTAATTTTAGCTTATTTAATTTTAGTTAATTGTTCCTTCAAATCAAAACCAATTTTCATCAATTAATCAGTAATTTATTTTTCTTAGTTAAATTTGTCTTTTTAGTGTCTCTAGGGTTCGACCCCGGTCTGCCGATAGCTATTCTACATCCGATAGGTTCACTTGCCTGTCGAGTCGGTCTAGTTTAGGTTAATTGGGTTTTAATTTAGTGTGTCTAGGTCAAGGATAATTTAGTTTATTTTTTTTAGATCGATTTTTGCACATCAGATACATCTGGGTTCTTGCTCCCGCCATTCAGGGAAGTGTTATGGCTTCTAACCCCGCAACACTCCAAGCTGCTATCCGTCTGGCCCAAAATCTGACCTATCAGGCAAACCGCCAAGGCTTGTCTTTCTCCCGTAAGGTTGCTGAATCCAAAGTTGTACCTGTATCGTTTGTTCCCTCTAGCCAACTGAAATCTGACCGCAAGCGTAAACGTGACGGTGATGAAAAGAGGAAGAAAGTGTCTGACTTCACTGAGAAAACACCTGAATCCATGAAGGTTTATGCTGTAACAGCTCCCACACCTGATGCAAGAAAACCTGGATACACAGGAAACTAGCCCCTGTGTGGAAAATGTAAGCTGCACCATACCCTGGATTGCAGCAATGTCTACTGCAAAGACTGCAAGGCAAAAGTTCACATTCACCGGGATTGCCCAAACCGTTCGAACAAGACGCACCCCGTTGGAATCTATTTCGAGTGTGGCAGCACTGGCCACTTCAGGAATGAATGCCCAAGGCTCAAACGAGAACCTGCCAGAGGACGAGCCTTCGTGCTCAATGCTGCTGAAGCCCGTCAGGATCCCCACACCGTTACGGGTCCGTTCTTACTCAATAAACATTTTGCTTCCGTTTTATTTGACACTGGTGCCGACAAAAGCTTTGTGTCTAGTGAGTTTAGAAACTATCTTAACGTCACGCCAACTAGATTAGATACTAAGTATATAGTTGAACTACCTGATGGTAAACAAATCGAAATGGAAGAATCCTTTCCAAACTGCTCATTGAACTTATCAGGTCATCCTTTCTCGATCAATCTATTGCCGGTACAATTGGTAAGCTTCGACGTAGTCGTTGGAATGGAATGATTGACTAAAAACAGTGCCGAAATCATTTTCCATGAGCAAAGAGTCAAGATACCCCTCTCCGACGACGAAGTTCTGACAATTTAAGGAGACCATAGTGGAACCAAGCTAGACATCATCTCATGCATGAAAGCCCAGAAATTCATGTGCAAGGGCTACCCTGCCCTCTTAGCTCACATAACAATTAGTCAATCAGAGGAAAAGAAACTAGCAGACGTTCCCATCGCACGGGACTACCCTGAGGTCTTTACCGATGATCTTCCAGGCATGCCTCCCGCCCGCCAAGTGAAATTCCATATTGATCTGGTACACGGAACTGCACCCATTGCAAAAGCCCCTTATCGTTTAGCCCCGTCTGAAATGAAAGAATTGTCAAACCAGTTGCAAGAACTACTTGACAAAGGTCTCATCAGACCAAGTTTCTCTCCTTGGGGCGCTCCTGTTCTTTTCGTCAAGAAAAAGGACGAATCTTTCTAGATGTGTATCAATTACCGCGAATTGAACAAACTTACCGTAAAGAACCGATATCCGCTCCCTCGAATCGACGACCTGTTCAACCAATTGCAAGGTTCTAGTTAATACTTAAAAATCGATATTCGTTCGGGATATCATCAACTAAGAGTTCGTGAAGAATACGTTGCAAAAACTGCCTTTCGTACGTGCTATGGACACTACGAGTTCCTCGTTATGCCCTTCGGACTAATCAACGCGCCTGCCATCTTCATGGACTTGATGAATCACATCTGTAAACTTTACCTTGATAAATGCGTAATTATTTTCATTGACGACATCTTGATATATTCGAGTAGCAAGGACGAACATGAATAGCACCTGAAGCTTATTCTGGAACTGTTGAAGAGCGAGAAGTTGTACGCCAAGTTTTCAAAGTGTGAATTCTGGTTACGAGAAGTATGATTTCTTAGGTCACGTAATCAATGCAGCTGGAATCCACGTGGATCCCACAAAAATTGAAGCTATCAAGGACTGGAGTCCACCTACCAACCCTTCCGAAATACGACAATTTCTTGGACTCGCCGGTTATTGCCGAAGATTTATCGAAAAATTCTCCAGAATAGCCCAGCCCAACCACTTTGACGCAAAAGGACAAGAAATTCGTTTGGGAATAAAATGCCGAACAAGCTTTTCAGACCATGAAGCAAAAGCTGTGTAATGCACCCATACTGTCCTTACTAGAAGGATGTGAAGATTTCTGTGTTTACTGCGATGCCTCACACCAAGGCTTACGCTGTGTGCTGATGCAACGAGACAAAGTCATTCCTTACGCTTCGCGACAGCTAAAAGTTCACGAGAAGAACTACACTACTCACGATTTGGAACTTGGAGCCGTCGTCTTCGCTCTTAAGATTTGGAGACACTACCTCTATGGTACCGATGTAAGGTTTATACCGACCACAAGAGTCTTCAGCACATCTTAGATCAGAAGGAGTTGAACATGAGACAACGCCGATGGATTGAACTGCTCAACGACTATGACTGTAAAATCCTGTACCATCCTGGAAAGTCTAATGTTGTCGCAGACGCCTTGAGCAGGAAGGAACGTGACAAACCCCTTCGTGTCAAATCCTGTACCATCCTGGAAAGTCCATGAAATGTAACACCCCAAATTTCATAGATACAAGATATATATAGTAAATACGTGTATATATTATAAATGCGTGAGCTTGATTGATGAACATGATAAGACTATACATAAACGGATGGTTAAACATTAACGAAAGTAAAGTGTGAGATGAGTATGTGTTTATATGAATAACATAATGATACATGTGTGAATTGATGGATATATATACGTGTAATATGTGTGTTAATAGTTAACGGAAAAGTAAAAGGACTAAAAGTGTAATTATTGTAAAGTTATAAATGTATACTGATATTATACGTATTTATAATTATTTTAAGTATTTTAAGGCTTAGAATATAGTAAAAATATGTCCTAACATGATTCACAACCTGAAATGATAAGTATTGTAAAGTTTGAGGGGCTAAAACGTAATTTAGCAAATAATAAAGAAAAAATATATAAATGTATATATATGTTATCGTACGAATCCCGAGCCTTAGAAACCTTAGAAATTGTTAGAAATATGTCCCATAAGGTACATAAAATGATAAAAGGATAGAAGTTCAGGGGGTTAGAAACTTAGAATGCACAAAATAGAAATATAAAGGACTAATATGTAAATAATCAATTCTAGCCGGAAAACCAGTGGTTCACGTATCGCGATCCACACCCATTCGATCGACGCGATACGCGAAGGGTGATGCTGCACCAGAATTGCTACCAGATCGTTTTTTAGCCACGTTAACAGACTTGGAGGGTACGAATTGATCATCTACGCGTCGATTTTCGATCATGAGTCACCCAGGGACGTGTTAGGAGGTTAAGGTGCACCTGTAACTATAAATAGGAGCTCGAATTCGTCCTTCAAACTCGCAAATTCACTGATTTATCACCTAAAAACCCTAAAAACAAGCCAGAACTTCGTCGGAGCATTACGAGCAATCCGAAAAGAGTTAGAAGCCAAATTTCTGCAGTCACCCCTTATTTGGTATGCTTAACAATAATCTCTTTCACTTTTTGATAATATTATGTCTAAGTATGGTTTCTAGAAATGATGTAAAATTAGGGTTCGTGGCTTGTTTTGCTAAAATCGGGTGATCGGGTGGGAATTACGTTCTGAATTTTTGTACGTAATCCTAAATTAATGTGTTTTAAGAAAGCCCTAAGTTTATTTTACAATTGGAAAATGTTTGGTTAAGGTTTTGTTAACGGGTCAAAATTAGGGTTTTTGTAAAGTTGTTCTGCCCAAATTGAACAAACGGTTTTGAATTAAGCTTAGATATTTTAAAGTACATTATAAAATGTTATAATGGATAATACCCTTATTTGGTTTGAAAATAAAATGAGTTTTGATAAAGAAACGAGAAATATATGAAATTAGGGTTTTGAAATATGATTATTTAATATAAGACAATCCGGAGGGTATGGGTACTTGAATTTTGGTATGGAACTATGTTTATATACATAATAATTACATATGGGGTTACAATGGATAAATGATAAAGTATTTAAGATACCGAGTTAATCGAATATTTAGAAGTTCGTGCGGACCGGAATGGTAAGTGTTAGAACCTATTTGTTGGCAACACAAACTTATTTTTGTCTTATCATTGTAATTGATGCTTGGTTTTGTAATTCTCCTTTGATATGTACTTGGAGAACTTTGTGAAATTGTTAGCGTACTTGTTATGCTTCTTAGCGTACTTGTTACTTATGCTCTTAACGGACTTGATTTACTCTTAGCGTACTTGTTTGAATGTTATCTTAGCGGACTTGTTTAGTCCTAACGTACTTGTTTGCTTGGAGTATTTGTTAATTTTCCTAGCGTACTTCATTTGTTAGCAACGAACTTGTTAGCGTATTTGTTGATGTTAGCGGACTTAATTAATGCTTAGCGTACTAGTTAGCGGACTTGTTTATGCTTAGCGTACTTACTAGCGTACTTGTTAGTGCTTAGTGAACTTGTTAGCGGACTAGTTAATACTTAGCGTACTTGTTAGCGGACTAGATAATACCAAGCGTACTTGTTAGCAGACTTATTGATATCTAGCGAACTTGACATAATGCTTAGCGAACTTGTTTTACTGTTAGGATATTTTGTTGAATTCTAGGTAATGATTGTGTCGTGTCAAACATTCTCTTTGTCTCCAGCACACTAGTAGTATAAATACTACTTGGAAAAACCCTATTGAGCACGCATCAAGGTTTGCCTACTGTAGAGAGCCTCTTGTGTGTGTGTTCTTGGTGTTAGTGTGTGTTTTTGAGTTTTAGAGATCACCCATGGGTGATCGTTGAGGCGAATCCAACCCAAATCGACCATCACACATGATTTCCGCACTTGTGTGTTGAATCGTATGAGAGCAAGATGCTCAAATCTGGTCCTGACAATTGGTATTAGAGCCTTGTTCTTCATTTTTTGAAGTTTTTCTCAAAATGAAGAAAACTCATATGAGTTATCGATTTTGGATGGATTTGCTTGTTTTTTGAGTTGATTCTTGGTAGAAATCACTCAACAAACTCAATGGTGTACTCAGATTTTTGAAAAACTCAAGTTGGATGGTCCGATTTTTGGATTTCAGCCATGAGCGGCTTAGCGAACTTATGTTCCTATTCTTGAGAAAAATTTTCAAAATCGTTTTTCTGTTGACTGTTAAAATTGATTATTTTCGAGCATTAGACTATCAAAAACGAACCTAATGGCACTGATTTCTCTCAATAACATCAAGTATTGAAGATTTTAGAGCCCAAAAGTGGTGATTTTTGGTGTTCTTCATATAATGTTACTATTTCATCGATTTAGGTCATTTAGAGTGGGTTTTGGAGTTCGTGACAGTTGAGTAATCTATTCCTACATGAATTTCGAAACTATTGATGATCTTAAACATTGATTTTATCAACATTGATTTTTTGAGTTTGAAATTGCTCAAGAACAAGCTGTTTCTAATGACTAATGATGTTTAATATTGTTGGTCTTGTAGGATTTGGATATTTTTCAAGCAACTTACTACTTTGCAAGCAAGTGAACCGATTGCGACTCGTTCGACCCGTTAGCATCCTCAGTCTCGAAATTGACTTGTGTTGATCACTTCAACATGTCTGATCACTTCACTCCTGCTACTCAAGGCAACAATAGGCCTCCTAAACTCATGGGGGCAAGTGACTTCGATGATTGGAAGGCGAAATTTCTGTCTTACTTGGAATTCGTTGACTTTGACCTGTTGACCTCTGTAGTCGAAGGTCCTGCTGTGTTTGAAGTGGAAGAGGCTACCATTGCTGGCACTGCAGCTGCTGTTGTTGCCGGTGCAGATCCTCCTCCAAAGAAGATGATTCCCAAACCGAGAAACAAATTGGATGTTGCTGAAAAGGTTCAATTGAAAACTGATATGCGTGCACTTGGCTGCATTAAGATGGCCATCAATGATGAGTTGCAATACCAATTTCGTGCTACCACATCGGCTCATGAAATCTGGGAAGGGTTGGAAAAGAAGTATGAGGGCAACCCGGCTACTAAGGAAAGAAGATTGGATAAGATCAAGTTGGCGTTCAACACGTTCTCTCATAACCAAGGCAAATCATTTGAAACACATGTTAATCGTTTCTGTCGCATAATCACTGAGATGACGACAAAGAACATCCGACCTGAAAATAGTGCCATCATCAAGAAGGTCCTTCACTCCTTTCCTCAAGACTTTGCTTCATATGTGACTTACTTGATCGACAGTAATGATCTTTCTACTGCCGACTATATGGATATGATCGACAAGGTTCGTGAGTATGAAGTTCGAGCCGTTGAGCGCAACAGAAAGTCTCTCATGGGTGTGGTTACTGTGAGAAGTTCTTCAACTGCTCCCAATGCTGCGTTCATTGCTCCTGGCCTAGATGATAAGTTCCAGTTCTCTGTTCCTGCAAGTCTAAGCCCACATGTCTCTACTTCTGTTCCAGCTGCTCCTCCAACTGAAGCTGTCACTGCTCCCGTCACCGGTCAAGCTTCAAATGTGACTTTTGTGCAGCAATCTCCAACTGATTACTTCGTTCAGCAATCGTCTCCTGCTGCACAACAAACATAAGCATGGATTCCGACTTATGCAACGCATTTCTGGCTTGCATGAATTCATCAGATGTCCGGTAGTCTTGAGTCCATGACCATCTGTCAAGAAGACCTCGACCAAGTTTCTGCTGATGATCTCGAAGAGATCGACATTAAATGGCAAATGGGCATGATAGCTGCTTGAACTCGAAAATTCTTCAAGAAGACTGGTAGAAGGCTTTTTCAAGCTCCCTCAAGCACCAACATTGGCTTTGACAAGTCAAAAGTGCAATGTTACAACTGTAAAGAAATGGGTCATTTTGCGCGTGAATGTCCCAAGCCAAGGACGTGGAACGGGCAATCCAATTCTGGTGGTAGTAACCAAACTTATCAAAAGCAGGGTGGTGGTGTTACCCAATCTTATCAGAAGCAGGGTAGTTCATCATTCCAGAAGCCACAGAGTACCAGCTCAAATGTCTCTCAATGTGGATCGTCATCTTCTCAACAATCACAAAGATCGGATGAAAGCAACAAGGTGCTGGTATCGCTTGAAGACTCCAACTATAACTGGACCTCCTCGTCTCAAACTCCGTCTTCTAGCCAGACCAACTATTCTCAAGTAGTGAAGGCAAATGATGGAGAGATAGATCACTTGAAAATGCGTGAGCATCGGATCGTCTACTCGATCTAGCTAATCGGACATCGAAATGTAATTAACCGATTGTTTTATTGATCAATGAAGAACAATTACAATCAGTAAACACTCAGAAATAGACACAGAGAATACACACTCAGAAACACACACTTAACAGAACTTACACGCTTAGAACCCTTCAAAACACAATGACCATACATCTATATATACCCGCTGGTCCGAGCCTCGGCCGAACCTCAGGTTCGGCCAGTCCGAACTTCAGGTTCGGACCACGTTCGGCCAGACTTAAATTGACTTGATCTTGTACTTTGTTTGATACTTCACACGACGCACATATCAGGTATCAACA
>JBCNJP010000010.1:31679362-31697686 GCA_039602395.1 Deinandra increscens subsp. villosa
ACAGTAAGCGCCTGTACACTGGGGTTTCTGGCATTGCGAGAGTGTCGCATAAATCCCAACTGGGAAATGGCATACCTCCCTGGGCGATCCGGAAGTGTGCGCTTACTTATAGGAATGCACGTCTTCATATTAAAAGGGATAATATACCTATAGGGGTATTTTGGTCATTTTGACCTTAAAAGCAGTAAACCTTAATAATTAGATATTATTAAGATAATATAAGAGATAAATAAAGATAGGATATGTTCATAATGTTAAACCTTGCGTTAATGCCATACGATACACGAATTAGGTTAACCGAAGGATTCCGTCGGAGGTTCTGTCCGAGTATAACGAGTAAAGAGATAAGGTGAGTTCTATGAGCCCACTTTTTAAATATTTTAAAGGTTTTACTGTTTTTGGGCTGATATACATACAATATTCAACTGTTTACTTAAAAAGTATTTGAAATGCTTTTATCTGAAAGTTTAATTAATTTAACTAATGAATTGATGAACTGTAATGAATTGATGACCTGTTTGAAATGATACGTGTTATGTTATGAAGATGCTTACGAATGGTTAAACGTGTTAGTATTATATATGAAATGATGATGATAGAATAATGCATATGAAATGATTATTAGAGTTATGTGCTATATTTGCTTTGAACTAGGTGTCCTAATGATAAGGGTTTGTTAATAAATGTACAAGTCAGAACGTATGATTATATGAGAACATATGATACATATTCTAATATTATTATGTGGTGGATACGCCGCTGGTACATCCTGTATACAAGCATGGTAGTATAGTCACCCGGTATATTGAAAGTGTGGAGGATACGCCGCTGGTACATCCTGTATACATACACCTAGGTAAATTGGGGGATGTTCATTTGTTGCAGTATATGAGTACATTATCATGTTTATTAGCAAACCTAAGTCATTCGGATATCTAACTAGGGGCGGGTAGTAGTACTGTGGTGGTTAAGGAGATGTTCGATAGAATAGAATGTCTAAAGAGTTAAGATTACGTGAACAGAGGTCGATACTGAGGTTGGGGCCTTCTAGATAAAGTCACCGGAGCGGTATTCGAAACTGGAAGAACGGAATGTACGACGGTTGTCATTGCTGAGGTTGGGGGCTTCCAGATGAAGTTACCTGAGCAGTATTCGAGACCGGGAAGGTATACAAGAAATGGAGCGGTTGTCGGTACTGAGGTTGTGGGCTTCCGATAAAGTCACCTGAGTAGTATTCGAGACCAGAAGGTATGAAGGTGTATAGAATTCAGGTCGTAGGAGTTAAAGGTTATCGAGGTAGATGTTTTCTAGAGAAACGTGTATGATTATGATGTTATGTTATGTATGACTTGTTATGTGTTATACTTGATAAATGTTGTAAAAAGGGATTTTGCAGGTACAAAGGTTTTAACCTCACAAACAAGGTAACGTTATTAAAATGTAGAACTCACCAGCGTAAGCTAACCTTTTCCCAAAACCATATGTATGTCAGGTTTAGTGAGACGTCTGGGAGCATGGCGGAGCCCTCGTGATAAGAGAATGATCGGGCAAGCTATTAGAGGAGCTAAGGAGGTGATGGCATAGTTGTAGATAAATAAAGACGGATATAGTTAGTCGCTATATACATAGATTGTAAATTATCTCAATTACTTTACGTACTTGGCTTTATAATAAATAAAAGTTTAAATTTCCCGCTGCTTATCTCTGTTGTGCCACGTGTTCATAAGTAAATCCGATGAGTGACCCTCCTGGTGCCAAGTCCGGGAGTGGGCCTCACATGAAACACGAAAACATTCGAGAGGAATGCCTCCGTGGCATGGAACAACACCTCGAAACTAAGCCTGATGGATTACGGTACTTCGTAAATCGTTTGTGGATACCCGTCTACGGAGAACTCAGGAGCCTAATCCTTGACAAAGCTCATAAAACCCGATACTCCATTCACCCCGGAGCCGATAAGATGTACCACGACCTGCGTATGTTATTTGGCGGCCAAACATGAAAGCTGAAATCTCTAAGTACGTCGGTAAATGCTTAACTTGTGCCAAAGTTAAGGCCGAGCACCAGATCCCTTCCGGTTTACTCGTCCAACCTGTCATCCCCGAGTGGAAGTGGGAATGCATTGCCATGGACTTCATCGCCAATTTACCCAAGAGCCGCAAGGGTAAGATTTCATTTGGGTAATTGTCGATCGTTTGACAAAATCTGCTCACTTCCTCGCCATGTAGGAGAAAGATTTCGTAGAACACTTAACAAGGATGTACATGAAGGAAATATTCTCTTGACATGGAGCCCTGATTTCCATCATCTCCGACAGAGATGGTCGTTTTACCTTTCACTTCTGGAAATCCCTGAATAGGGCCATCGGTACTCACCTCGATATGAGTAAGACCTATCACCCGCAAATTGACGGTCAAAGCGAACGAACGATTCAGACTCTCGAAGATATGTTGCGTGCCTACGTCATTGATTTTGGTAACAACATGGATGAACATCTGCCATTGTACGAATTCTCGTACAACAACAGTTATCACACTAGCATTCAGTCTGCACCTTCGAGGCACTATACGGAAGAAAGTGCCGATCACTTATCTGTTGGTTCAAAGTTGGTGACAGCCAACTGACAGGCCCATAAGTTATGATAGAACCCACCGAAAGAATCACGCAGATTTGAGACCGATTGAAAGCCGCCCATGATCGCCAGAAGTGCTATTCAGATAACTGTCGTAAACCCTTATCATTCGCAAAAGGCGACAAGGTATTGCTGAAAGTATCTCCGTGGAAAGGCGTCATTCGTTTTGACAAACTCGGAAAGTTAAACCCTCGCTACATCGGTCCATTTGAAATCATTGAAACAATCGGACCCGTTGTGTACAGACTACTTCTGCCGCCCGAGCTTAGTAACGTTCACGATGTTTTTCACGTCAGCAATCTGAAGAAGTGCCTTGCCGAAGAAGATCTTATCGTTCCCCTCGATGAGATACATCTTGATGAATCCCTACAGTCCGTTGAAGAACCCGCCGAGATCGTCGACAGCGCCGTCAAGAAATTGAAGCATAGATGTATACCTCTCGTTAATGTTCGTTGGAACTCCCGCCGTGGTTCTGAATTTACATGGGAACGCGAAGACCAGTTTCGCGCCAAGTATCCTTATCCTTTTCCTATAGCAGCAGCTCAGCCTTGATGACAAGCTAAATTTCGGGACGAAATTCTCCCAACTAGGGGAGGATGTGACAACCCGTAAGTTTCCAAGGACCTAAACTGATAATATATACCTATGTGTTAACTATGTTACGTAACTGTTTACTTGCAACATGCCAATTTTAACATGTTTGCTTTAATTACAATAGGATCATAGCCTTGACGTAGCCTTAATTCATGTTGAAAACAATACTTGAACATGATGATTTCTTTGCACAGAATGGTCGCTGGAACTTCTATAATAATAAAGCGACTAACCGAATTCATTTACTAAATTTACCAAACTATGTAGTAAACGTCATACATGATCCCATCATCTTGGGATTTATTATTAATATCATTATCGTTTTACGTTCATTTTAATCATAACCCTTGATCAACCATTATCATTTTATCATTTACATATTCCACAAATAACATTAACAAACAATTTCGTATTAAAACAACAATGTGTTTAGACAATGACAACAACAGAGACTTGTGACAATTCCCTACGTAAACGTCGATTTATTTTATGGTAGACTTTCTTAAACAATGACCAATGCAGGGCTGCCACGTCACCTGTCTTCTCCACAAAACGTCTTCTACCTCCCGAAAACCCTAATTCCGTCGGTTCTTATCGAAAATAAAAACTAGTCACCGGGAAACCGTATAACATTCATATCTCAACGAATACTTGACCAATTTTGATGAATTTTAGCTCGTTGAACTCGTAGCTTCATCCTCTACCCATATTAACGATCAAAAACCTCTGAAACAGTCTCGAATGAAAACCCAGAAACAAGTTCGCTAACTTTTTGAAGTCCTCTAAAGCTACCAGAAGTTCGCTAAACATACTGAGAAGTCCGGTAAGACACACAGAAGTTCGCTAAGCTCCCGAGAAGTTCGCTAAACAAGAGTAAGTTCGCTAACAAGCTTTAAGTTCGCTAAGACTAGATTTAAGTTTGCTAAGAACAGTATAAGTTCGCTAAATCCATCTTCTTCGCTAAATCCATCTTCATAGCCTTTCAAAAACTTGATAAAATATGAAAAAACTCGATGAAGATGAAGAACATGATGAACACTAACATGTACAGCCCACATTGATGCTCTTAAATCCACCCAAAAACTTGAGGAAAACACGGATTAATGATGGAATCATGTAGACAAACCATCCACGAAGATATTCTGGCCACAAACAACTTCCGAACAGCAGCCATGATCATCGAATCTGACCCGAAAAACCCCAATTTCTAGAAAACTTGAAGAACACTAAGAACACACATAGTAGTGTGTGTTTTTCTGGAATCTTCAAATCTGATGCGAATTAGGCGAAACCGATGCTTCCAATGGATCCGGAACGAGTTTTCCATCAAGATTAATGCTTCGTTTCATCCAAATCCGACCATTAAAACACTAAAAACGCAGAATTAAAGCTCCAAAATCTTCAAAAACCCCAAAAACGAGAAAAATACCCAAGTTACGAAAAACAGCTCCTGATCTCCATTTTTCTCACAGATTTGAAGAACTAGAACATGAAATAACATCTAAATGAACTCCATGAACACGAATCTAACATCAAACAACATCAGATATGTCCAGAATCCATCCAAGATGGAAAAAAAAAGTCTCCAAAGTGGGTTTTCAAATCTTCACCCCATTCAAGCTCAAAATCAAGATTCGAGTAATCAGATTCATCGTGTGATGAAATCTGATCGGTTACCTCACTCTGATACCATTTGTAAGGACCGATTTCACATCAAGAATCTCGATCGGAAGCAAGAACGAAGACTGCATGCGGAGACTGGATGATGAGAATCTAGGATGAAACACAAAATATGATGATCAAGTCGAATGATTACGATCAACAAGAAATCACAACAATCATCATAACCCTCATAAATCTTCCATGGTCATCTCTCTAGAAATGATAGCTCACATCACTCAAGAGCATCAATCACTAATGGAGCACATGCACCTCTATTTAGAGGAGAGCCCATGTGCTCACTAGCCCACTAACTAGCAAACACAAATAAAATGAGCTAAATACAAATAAATCAAATAACATAAAGATTAATTAAATCAAAGTTGATTTAATTAATCTGAAGCTTGACTCGCTCGAACCGATCTTCTGTTGACTTTTACGTTGATCGTTGACCCGAATAGTTGATCACATAGATTTTAGTTCCAACACGGATGAGCCGCTCATGGAATATGTTACCAGATTTGGACGAGAATCCCTGGAGATTCCTCATCTAGATATAGCTTCAAGCTGTTGAAGGCTTTAAAATGGGGCTCCGTAAGGATTCCATTTTTATGATGACTTAGTAATGACTCCTTGCAGAAATCTTGATGAAGTGCACCACAGAGCTCTGAGGTTCATCCGTTTGGAAGATGATAAGAAGATTCACCAAAGGATTGACATTCCTAAATATGATCCTATTGGGAAGAAGTCAGAATTCCCTAGGAAGCAATACAGATCCCGGACATATTCCAAACCGGACAACCAAAGGATCAATGTTGTGGACCAAGACGATGACGAGGAGGAGTACCCTAAGGTATCTGAATATTGCTTTTCTGTTGACATTGGTAGCTTGATGTGTGCCATCCAAGATCTTGGAGAAAAGGCAACATGGCCTAGGAAGATTAACAAACAGGGATCCTAGAAGGACAAGACCAAATGGTGTGCCTACCAAGAGGATTTCAGCCACCTGACTGATGAATGTATAGAACTTCGAAAGGAGATTAGTTATCTGCTCAGAAAGGGGCATCTCAAAGAGTTGCTGGGTAGAAAGAAAAGCAAGATCCAAGAAGCTGAGAAGCCTCCTCAAAGAGCAGCTTCTCCGCCATCGGATGCCAGAATCATTAACTTTATTTCATGAGGCTCAGATAAATGTGGCACCTCTTACTCATCAGCGAAAAAGCATGCAAAGGAATCCAAATCTGAACAGGGTGACAGAGACGTCAACCTTAACTCAAGATAAAACAATATCATTTGATGAGAGCGACCACTGCAACGTCCATGATCCCAGATAGCTTATTGGTAAGTTTATATATTGCTAACCATTTTGTTCATAGGATCCTGATAGACAACGGGAGCTCAATCAACATAATCAGAATTGATGTGCTAAAAAGGATGGGCATCCCAGAAGGCGAATTTGTTGAAAGATCCTCAGTGTTAGTTAGCTTCGATGGTGAAACTACGAGCACTGTGGGTGATATCAGGTTACCAGTATATATAGAGGGGTAAATTGCATTTAAAAAATTTGTGTTGTTGATTCTCTCTTGTGTTGCAACATTATTCTTGGCAGGCCTTGGATACATGAAATGAAAGCAGTCCCCTCGACTTATCATCAATGTATCAAGCTTCCTATACCATTAGGAGTTGTAAGGATAGAGAACGACCAACATGATGCCAAGAATTGCTACTCAACATCAATGAAGAATACAATGAAATTGACGAAAGCATATACATAAGCGAACACATGAAGACCAGGAGGAAAGGGAGCTGACGTCAAAGAAATCCAGTTGGACACCGATAATCCTGAAATCAAGGTGCTCGTAGGAACCAGCGTCCCAGCGGATACCGAGCAGGAACTAATTCAACTCCTAAAAGATAGAACCTCAACTTTTGCGTGGAAGCATGAGGACATGACAGGTATCCATAAACACATAATTGCTCACAAACTTGGTTTAGAAAACTCTTTTAGGTCCATCCAGCAAAAGAGAAGAAAGTTCGCTCCCGAAAAGAATGCAATGATCTAGGAGGAAATTAACAAGCTTCTTAAAACAAAGATGTTCAGATAGGCCAGTATCCTAAATGGTTAGCCAATGTAGTTGTGGTGCAGAAGAAGAATGGAAAATAGAGAGTTTGTGTACGTTACACAGACTTGAACAAGGCTTGTCCCAAGGATCATTTTCCGCTTCCCCACCTCGATGTAATGGTAGACGCAACGGGTGGCCATGAGATGCTCACCTTCATGGATGCCTCATCAGGATTCCAGAAAATTCAAATGGAACCCTCTGACAAGGAGCACACGGTGTTTATAACCCCAACAGGTATATACTGTTATATTGCTATGCCTTTTGGTTTGAGAAATGCGGGTGCCACGTACCAGAGACTAGTCAACATGATGTTTAAGGAGCACCTAGAGGACACGATGGAGGTCAATATCGACGACATGGTGGTGAAGTCTAAAAAAGCTAAGGATCATATCTCCAGACCGCTTTTGATATTCTTGACCAATATAACATGAAGTTGAACCCCTCCAAAGGAACCTGAAACCTGAAATCTCCATCAAATTTTAAAGAACTACAAAGGTTGACAGGAAGAATAGCAGCCCTCAACAGGTTCATTTCAAGATCCTCAGAGAAGATCAAAGACTTTTATGATATTCTGAGGAAAAACAAGAGATTCGAATTGGAATGAAAAGCATGAAGAGGCTCTGAAATCCTTAAAAGCTTACTTGTCAGCAGCTCCACTTCTCATGAAATCAGAAGATGGAGCCGTTATCTTCGTACCTTGCAGTATCTGGAAGCTCAGTTAGCGCCCTCTTAGTCAAAGATCCTGAAGGTCAGTAGCATCCGGTGTATTATGTAGGTAAGACTCTGCTAGACACAGAATCCAGGTACTGCTACCTTGAAAAACTAATTTTACCTCTTATAATGGCTTCTACTAAACTAAGACATTATTTTGAAACTCATGTTATTATTGTGAAATCTAACTATCCTATTAAAGTAGTTCTCAGGAAGCCGAAAATGTCAGGTAGGATGGCTAAGTGGGCAAGAAAATTGAGTGCCTACGATATAAGATATGAGCAAAGGACAACAATCAAATCCCAAGCCTTGGCCGACTTTGTGGCAGATTTCAGCAGTGACATTGAGCTGGAAGCCGATAAGGAAGTTAGAGGAACAGGGCTAGGCATCCTACTAAAATCGCCACAAAGGGACATAATACCACTATCCATATCTTGTGAGTTTCAGGCTAAAACAATGAAGCTGCGTATGAGGCTTTGATTGCAGGATTACAACTAGCCAGGGATATGGGAATCCGGTGCATTCAAGTATTTATTGATTCTCTTCTATTGACTAACCAATTTAATGGCTCTTATGCAGTGAGATAGGAGAATTTAATTAAATATTTGGATATTGTTAAAAAATTAGCTTTGTGCTTCAAAAATTTTAACATAACACAGGTACCAAGAGAAGAAAATTCAATAGCAGATGCCTTAGCAAATCTAACTTCATCGCTCAGGATACCGGAGAATGTAAGGATCACAATAACACACATCCTGACTCCTGCAATAGCTAAATAGGAAGCTCACGCAGTTGACATTATTTGAGACATAGACGTTGGGGATCCCAAAGATGTTCAGGAATCTTGGACGTACCCGATCAAAAAATATCTATAAGATGGGGAGATTCCTAAGGGAGAAAATCCCAGGGCTTTTCGCACCAAGGTAGTACCCTATCTTATCTTGAATAACATACTATGTAGAAAATCTCTTGCAGGTGTCTACTTGAGATGATTGGATAAGTAAGAAGCTCTTGAGGTGCTCGAAGACGTTCATGGAGGAGATTGTGGAAACCACCCTGGGGGTAGAGCACTCTTCTCCAAGATTCTCAGATTTGGTTATTATTGGCCCACAATGAAGAAGGATGCTATGAGCTTCTCCAAGAAATGCGATGCCTGCCAGAGGCACGACAATATTCTGTATCAACTACCTGGTCATTTGCATTCTATAGTGTCACCTTGGCCAGTCATGAAGTGGGGCATGGATATTGTGGGAAAGCTGCCTAAGGCTCCTAGATGGAAGGTGTTTATGCTCGCAATGATAGATATTTCTCCAAGTGGATTGAAGCAGAAGCCTATGTTCAAGTAAGGGAGAAGGAGGTGATATCCTTCATCAAGAGAAACATCATCAACAGATTTGGACTCCGGCGGAAATTACTTGTGACAATGGCTCCCAGTTTATTGGCAAGAGAACTACCAACTTTTGTGCAAGTTGGGGAATCAAGATGATCACTTCAACACCTGTTCACCCTCAGGCCAATGGTCAAGCGGAATCTAGCAAAAAGATCATCATCAACAAACTCAAGAAAAAATTGGGTTCCAAGAAAGGCAAGTGGTCCGAGGAACTGCCATTTGTACTCTAGGCAGATAGAACAACACCCAAGAATGGAACAGTGTTAGAGCATATTCCTATGCTACGTTGTGTCTTGTGTATTATATCTAGTCTAGAGCGTCTGTGTGAGTCAAAGTAGTCAACATCTATTAGAGGCCGTACCATATGGTCCACCATACCAGTTGGTACGGACGTACCAACTGGTACGTAACGTGGTACGCTGCTTTTAATGACTACTATAAATAGTTCGTGTTAGAGAGAGTTAGATGGTTCTGTCATTTCCTTATCTCTTAACTGTGTGTATTGAGTGTGTTTCTCTCTCTAGCATTGTAACTCTTTATGAATCAATAAAGTCAAGGTTTATTTACATCTGTGTTCATTGATTAACCGAATCATGCAATAGTAAGACCCGTTCTGTGATTTTACAAGTGGTATCAGAGCATTTGGTTGCTCTATTGCTGTGATTTGGTCAATTTTCGAATTCTAGAGTGAGAGACTTTGGGTTTTTCTTCGTTTTTCATCATTTCTGTCCAATTCCAAGTGATTTTGAGCTTAAAACTAATATCTAAACATTCCTAGAGTGTTTTCGGAGTCTACTGCTGCAATTTACAGTTCAAATTGTCCATTTTTCAAAAATTCAGTCAAATTTAGCGTGGTACGTCATTGGTATGGTGCATGAGTTTTCTGGTACACTCAAAGAATAGTCTGGTACGTATGAGCATCTTCATTTGAATCTGGTACGCTGGGTTTTGGGCGCAAGGCAATCTTCATCCGTCATACGTCGACAGTTACTCCGTACGACTTTGATCCGTGGTTGTTATTTGGTACGCTGAGATTATCTGGTCCGCTGTTGGTACGCTAGTCAGTCTGGTATGTTGGTTATTCTGGTCCAAGATTTGGTCCGCTCGTTGCTTTGGTTCGGAGTTGGTAAGTGGTCTTCACTAAAACTGACGTAACTTGAGAGCCGTTAAGAGTTACGGGAGCTAATACCAGCCAAAACGTTTGTCTCGATGAGATCTATACTTTTACTGTCCTAGTGGCTAGTACCCTCTGGTTTGACCCCCAAAATCCGCTTGGAAGACCTCCATTTTTGAGTTCGAAGATTTGACATTCGATTTTTAACTTCAAGATGAGTGATTTTCAAGCGTTTTCAGCTATTCAAACCTCGATGCAAGCCATGATAAACTATGATAATGAAATCAGAACAACTCAGAAAGTTCCTAAGTTACTTCGGTTGGAAGATTATCATCACTGGAAGAAACGATTTGAATCTTACATATACTCATAAGGTGTTGATTGTTGGATTCCGATTGAAAAACAATATGAGTATCCGTTGATCGCTAATACTTAGCCAAAATCGATAAGTGATTTTGAGCCTGAAGAAAAGAAGGTATTTGCAAGAGAAAAAGAAAATTATAGTTTTCTCATGATGGCATTACCCAAAGATTTGATGCATCAGTTTAAGAAATTTCCAACTTCGAAACAATAAGGAAAGATGTGAGGGTAATGATCAGTACAAAAACACTCGAAAGAAAGTTTTGAAGAAAGAGTTTGACAATTTCGGGCTTTGTGAGAATGAGAAGATCGCAGATTTGATTGCAAGGTTTTCACATTTGATCAATGAACTTGACATTGTAGGTGTTAAGAAAGAAAATGATGAATTAAAGGAGAAATTTCTAGAAGTTCTGCCCGAAAGTGGGAGAATTTTGTGATGATGTTGTCTAATGATCCAAACTACTCAAGTTGGACATTCAATTAGCTGATAAGCAAATTACAAGCTCGAGAAATGGAATTACTTGTGAAAAAGTCAGCAACTCCATCTGTTCAGAATCGTGAAGTATATTTTGGAGAAAATTCTGCTACTGTGCATGCTAAAACAAAATCACATTCTATTTCAAGCAGTAATCAAACATCAACAGCTTTTCTTGCTGGAAAGTCTGAAAATACTGGTTATTCTTTGGGTTGCAGTTTTACTATTCCTGATAGATCATCAAGCAAGTCTACTTCTTATCAAGCAACCGAAGATCTAGCTTCTTTGTTATCTGCTTTGATATCATCTTCATCTGGATCCATATTTAGTCACATTGGTAATTCTTGTTTGGTTTTGGAGGATCCAAAACAGATCGATGATGATCAGCTGCATAAATTAGATTTGGATTGTCAGTTTGCTATGCTTGTTGAAAGAGGAAGAAGGTTTATGGATAAACATGACAAGAATTCTATAATTCAAGAAGGCAAATTGGGTTTAGATAAGTCTAATCTGAAATGTTACAATTGTTCCAAATTAGGACATTTTGCTCGAGACTGCAAGCAATCTTCTTCTAAACCAAGTATTTCAGATAATCATGAACATAATAAAGAGGCAAAAGCAATGGTGGCCGAGGAATGATATGATTGGGCTAAGGATTTTCTAGATGAATCTGCATTTTTAGTTCATTCTCTAGGAAATTATGCATTGATGGCTACTATTCAAGTTGAATCAATTGATTCTGAATCTCAAACAAGTGCATCTGAAACAAGTGATTCTGAAGTTAGTGGGTATGAGTCAACATGTGAATTTTGTGCTAAAAAAGAAAGAAAGATTCGAGAATTGATATCTGAAAAGGAAGGGTTGGTTGTTGAACATGAGAAGAAAGAAGAAGAGATAGAAGGTTACAAAAGAAAGTGTGAGGTTTCTGATGAGATTTTCAAAGCTAATGCAATGTTGGAACAAGAAAAGAATGTGTTGATAGAAGATGTTTTAGAGCTAAAAGCAAGATTAGATGAAATGGTTAGTGTCAATAAAGAACAGATCTTGAAGTTACAAAATGAAAATGCTGAGTTAGTTACAAAGGTTTTTTTTTTTTTTTAGAAAAGTGGGAGTTCAAAGCAAAGGATGCTATTAGAGATTTTGATGCCTTGTATAAGAAATCTAAAACAAGAGTGGAATCACTTCTGATTACCAATTTTGACCTTCAGAAAGGTTATGATGAAATCATGATTTCGAACAATGGTTATCAAGTCCTCCAGTCAAAATTACAAGATAAAGTCACCGATCTGACAAAAGAAAACAAATTGTTGACAAGACATGTAAAAATTTATCAAGGAAAGGTGGAAAAAGTTACACAGGAAATGTTTGATGCTCATGATAAAGTGAGAAGAGAAAAGTCTTTGTCTAACAGAGTTTCAGAATAGCTGATAGAATCAGAAAAGGCTTTGAGTGAAGCTCAGAAATAGATATCAGATTTAAATGTTCAAGTTCTGGAATTGAATCGTCAACTAAATAACTTGAAGAATTCACACTCTTTCACCAGTTATTTGTGTAACGATGAGAATTTCAAAAGAGTGTTTGGCGGAGAAGAATTCAATCAGTTACCACCCCCATTAGTTCAAACCGATCATCTGGCTGATGTCAAATCGTCTGAAACAGTTGGTGACTATTCTGAATTTGTTACTAAGAAATCTGAGAAGAAAACATCAATGGTTTCAAACAAGAAAGTGAAAAAGGAGGAAAGTGTGATTGACAAATCTACTTCTAAATTTGTGTCTGGTGGGTTTATTTCTGACGAGGGAATCATTTCTGTTGATAAGGTGATTGAGTAAAATGAGGGTTTGTTGAGTGAAGCACAAACTGCTGCTAACTTGGTAGAAGCTAATAAGTTGAAGGATATTAAAGCGGCATTCAATCAAGCTGCTAAAGCTAGTCCTTCTGGTTCTCAAATTGATTTATCAAAGCTACCAAGTTATAAATGTTCAGGTTTGGGGAGTGGGGGTAAGAAGTTTGAAAAGAATGTAAAGAAGAATATGTTCAAGAAGGTTCCAAAGGACAAGAAAGACACTAGCTTGGAGCAAATCTATTATTTGGCTCAAGTGTTTATGACAACAATGAAAAGGGATTCGGAGGTAAGATTCAGAAGAAGGCTTCATCTGAAAGTTCTTCTCGGGATGCTCAAAAAGTTAAGGATTCTTCGTCATCTGGATCTAATTCCACACCTCGAAGTCCTACATCGAAATGGGTATATTCTAACCGATTCTAATTTTTTTATGATATTTCTGATGGTTCTGAGTGTATTGATAGATGTCCTTCAGTTCAGGACATATAAAAATATCAACGATCATATCGTTTGTGCTATCAATGTCGCCGAAAGGGACATATGGCATGGGATTGTCCTGAATCTGTAAAAAGATTATTTTCAAACAAAACTGCCACATTTTTTGATGAATCAAGCAGGATTTTTACTGACCTTGAAAATCAAAATCTAAACGAAACAATTTTCCAAATTTGATTCAAGTGTTGGTGATTCATCACGTGATGATGACTCGGTTAAAAATGAAAAAGCAAAAATGCAGTGCCAACCTAAAGTGGTCAGCAAGGCTGCAACTGATTGTGGAAGACTCTGGTCGACCAGAAGTTGTGTGCTTCGGGTCAGTTGAATACTAATTATTTAAATCCAGTGTGCATGTACTTCTAGAAGACCCATTGGTGATTGAAACAGTTGCTGATGGAGAAGTATTCCACATTTTAATTTAAATTTCAAGAATTATCAAATTTCAAACTGAATTTTCTAAAAGCTAAATACTGAAAGATATTAGTATCGATTGGTCAATTTTATTTCTTTTACATTCCGTTTGTAGTTTAGGGGGGAGAAAATTGAAAAACCAAAAATAGTGTCTTTGTATTTTGTTAAAATGAAAATCCAGAAATAGAGTTTTTATTTTAAGGGGAAGAAAATAGAAAAATACAAAAACATTGAAAAACAGAAAATACAAAAACATTGAAAAATGAGAAATTGTATCCGACATATTTAGGAAATGATGGTAGATTAGCTTACGTGTCTAACTCATGGATAAAATAGAAGAAAAAGCCATAAGATCATTTGCTTAACGTGCTTGGTAGGCTCGACATTAAATCAAAAAGTATTCAAATGTGATATTCATTAAAATGTGATATTCATTAAATACAAATGCTTGACCAAGTGGACAACATCTTAATGCGTATCTCAAAATATATCAAGAAAAAGATATGTGAAAAAAAAAATGAGAAGTCACTGTGTAAACATGTGTTCATTTTGCAAAAATTTAAACTTGTTTGATTTTCTTTATTTTGTCAAACGATTGGACTTTCTCTGCGTGTCCACAAGACCGGCCTGATTGTTGTTCGTTTGACATTATGCTTTATTTTCTTTGGTGTTTCGTATAACTCACCGGACTTTCTCTGCGTGAACGGGAGTATCGACCTGATTGTTGTTGGGTTATACAATTTCAACTTGTTTTTATTTTCTTATTTTGTTAAATCCGAGGCCTTATCTGCATATTGAAAGATCGACCTTAAGGTAGACGATTTAACGTTCTTATCTCTTTTTGCATGGAACACAGTTAACGATATCATGAATTCAATCATTATGTGATTAAATCACAAATGAAATCACAAAGTGTGATAAGCAAATACATATTAGAGCATGTCTGATAGTGTGGGGTACACTGGTCAAAGCAAATCTAATCAATACTGTTTTGGCTAAAAATTACTTAGGCAAAATTAGCAAGATTTGAACCAAATAAGATTGTGAGGTTTGGTGCCTAGGATTATGATAGGAAAACTGTTTTAAAAAATCCTAGGACAACAGTCGAATTCCAGGGACAAAAGCCGGAATCTTGGGTAAAAATGTTAGTTTATTTATGAAATAGATTAAGAAACTTGATAACACAAATGAAGCCTTGAATGCAGATAAGAACGCCGAGAATTTTACTAGGGAAAAGCCCTTAGCCCTTAGATGTCTCTAAGGCACCGCCGGCATAAAAACCCCGGGTAGCGATAACAGATGCTACCAATTTATTAATCATGAAATCGTTTGAGTACAGTGAGTGAACAAAGAATTGAATACGAGAACACAATCTGTAGAGCTCGAGTGAGCTGAATGAAATGACTAAGTGTCCTATTTATACTCCTAGCTCTTCAACAACTTGTCCGATATTCCTGGGATCTTCTCTTCAACGCGTCTTTCAGTTGGTTGACCGAGTTTTCAGCTAAAGCCTTTTGACCACATGTGAAATAAGTCTCCAGCTCATCCCATTCGACTGTTGGAGGACTCCGTCAACCTGTCCTTGATCAGATATAGACACACAATGCATTAGTAATAATGTCCTAGCATTCAGGGTCATTTCCACATGCTTGGTCATTCGTACAATAAGGGTGACCCTGGATTATGCTCATCCTAGGTCATAATAACATATAACAAAAATAAAATGAATATGAACTTCCCTGGATTGTGGTGACATCCTGGGACATTACCTTACTCCAGATACATTCAGGGTCATTTGAACGTTACCTGTCGAATTCTAGGTCATACAATTCATGTGTCGAACCTACCCTGACCTTATACTTGTACCCTGGATTACTAGCCGAAAATTCAGGGTATAACAATTGCCCCCAAATTTTCGCAAGTTGTAGATGAAAATGCGTGAGCATCGGATCGTCTACTCGATCTAGCTAATCGGATATCGAAACGTAATTAACCGATTGTTTTATTGATAAAAATGAACAATTACAATCAGTGAAACACTCAGAAACACAACACAGAGAAACACCTTGAAAACACACACTTAAGAAATCTCACACGCTCAGAACTCCCCAATTACAAAGACCAAACATCTATATATACCCGCTGGTCCGAGCTTCGGCCGAACCTCAGGTTCGGACCTAGTTCGGCCAGACCTAGTTTGACATGAACTTGTACTTTGTTGGATACTTCACACGACACACATATCAGGTATCAACAAACTCCCCCTCGTCGTGTGCAGTATCTCTTCAATATCATCAACTTTGTATCTTCAACCAACCTCCCCCTCAAGTGTAGAATCCGTTCGTTCAATGAAATGAATCTTCAAACAAACTCCTCCTCAACTCGATCGTAGCTTGATCTTGAATACTTGATGACATTTTAGTGTATCTCTGGTCTTTCATCAACATCTTCAGAAGACTTGAAGTTGTGATAACATGCACATAGCAACCTGTTCAAACTTTTTAAAAAAAAAACTTGGCGCAAAACGTCTCTTTGAAACTTCAAGATATGATTTTGAAAATTGATTTGTATCACGTGTTGATCAGATCGAAAATAAAGCAGAAACAAAATCTTTTTGATTTTTTAAAGTTTATGCTAAAACACATCAAAAATCTTTTTGTTCTTTTTTGAAATGAAATGAAATCACAATACAGAATCAAACACTATTTTTGGAATGAGAAAGATCACTATATGGGATCATATTGAACATAAAGCACTGAACTGCATTTCAATTTCAATTAATTGAAACACATAAGTCGTGCTGATTGCTGGTATACTTTGTCCAACTTAAACTCAGGCAGAATCATACTCATAACATCTGGATATGTTAAGGTATTGATTAGATTTGCATTGACCAGTGTATCCCACACTATCAGACATAATCAGACATTTTCAGCTTTTCTTTTCTTTTTCCTTTTGTGTGACAGCATTTGTGATTTTTCACAATGCATAATATTTCCATGATATCGTCAACTGTGTTCCGTGCAAAAAGAAATAAGAACGTTAAATCGTCTACCTTAAGATCGATCTTTCGATACGCAGATAAGGCCTCGGATTTAACAAAATAAGAAAATAAAACAAGTTGAAATTGTATAACCCAGCAACAATCAGGCCGGTACTCCCGTACACGCAGAGAAAGTCCGATGGATTATACGAAACACCAATGAAAATAAAGCAGAACGTCAAACGAACAACAATCAAGTCGATCTGTCGATATGCAGAGAAAGTCCGATCGTCTGACAAAATAAAGAAAATCAAACAAGTTTAAATCTTTGCAAAATGAACACATGTATACACAGTAACTTCTCATTTTGAATTTCACACTTATTTTTCTTTTTGTGTCATGAAATATGCATCAAGATGTTATCCACTAGGTCAAGCATTAGTATTCAGTGTATATCACATCTGAATACTTTTTGATTTGCCGAGCCTACCAAGCATAACAAACAGTGATCTTATGGCTCTTTCATCTACTTTATCCATGAGTCAGATACGTAAGCCAATGTACCATCATTTCCCAAAGATCAATTTCTCACAATTTTATATATTTGGCATGTATTCACCTTCCTCCCCATAACATGCATTTTCTCAATTACTCCCCCTTACTTACAATTCTCCCCCTTAAAATGAAAACTCTATTTTTGGATTTTCATTTTACACAAAAACAAGACTCTATTTATGGTATTTTTGAGAAAAAACTTGTAAACAAAGAAAAGTGATCAATCAACATAGATAATTTGCATATTTAGAATTCAGAAAATTTGCAGGTTAGAAAGATTTATCACGAATATTTAAATTAAGCATAATACTCCTCCATCAACAACTAGACAATTGTCAATAGGTCTTGTAGAAGTACCTACACACTGGTCAAACGAATTAGTCCATAAATGACCCGAAGCGAATTGCTTCTGATCGACCAGTGTCCTTTTTTTTGCTTAGAAACCACCTTAGGTTTCCATTGCTGTTGTTTTGGTAAGTCTGTTTTTGATGAAACAGTCACATGTGACTGTAATGATGAACCTATATATTGAGCTTTTGAAACTATTGGAACAAACCTAGCTAATCGGATATCGAAACGTAATTAACCGATTGTTTTATTGATCAAAATGAACAATTACAATCAGTGAAACACTCAGAAACACAACACGGAGAAACACCTTGAAAACACACACTTAAGAAATCTCACACGCTCAGAACTCCCCAATTACAAAGACCAAACATCTATATATACCCGCTGGTCCGAGCTTCGGCCGAACCTCAGGTTCGGCCAGTCCGAACTTCAGGTTCAGACCTAGTTCGGCCAGACCTAGTTTGACATGAACTTGTACTTTGTTTGATACTTCACACGACGCACATATTAGGTATCAACAGTAGATAAGTATTACAACTGTGAATTTTTTTTTAATTAGGGTCTAATCCACATCTATTTCGATCGTGTCCGTTAATTGAGCATCCATGACGCCACGTCGTGGGGTAACATC
>JBCNJP010000010.1:31698186-31713327 GCA_039602395.1 Deinandra increscens subsp. villosa
ACGAGGAAGTCATCAACTACCTCCGAAACTTACGCCTCAGCTAAGGAAGATCGTGGACTGAGTGGACGAAGAGGCCCTTAACAGTCGAATTAGTAGGATAGTAGGATCCCGGGAATCCCGGAAAGTTTGTTGGCATTGTATTCGTTATATAAATCGAGGATTCGATCAGTAGGAACACACAACTCACTCACACATTAGCTCTGATAGCATACGATCTTTGTAACACTTAGCCTGATCGATCAAACCTCCAAAACACTTGTAATTTTCAGTTTCCTATCAATAAAATTGTGTGGTAGCGGGCTCTTCAGGCCGGCTCCCGAGGTTTTTTTGCTAGGATTCCTAGAGGCAACTCGAAGAATCCTGGATTTTTCCCTCGTTACATCCTTGTGTTCAGTTTTACATTTCGAACATATTAGCAAGCACACTACCTCACATTCTAAGTTTGGAATACGAAATTCCTTTGTGAATTTTTTACCAAAACAATTCCCATCTTTTCCTTCCACATCACCATCTCCTCCCAATGATTCCAAGACTAGTTTCCAGCCTGCGATGTCCCAACCTGGCACTTGGAAGCCAGCTGCTTCAGCTTCTTGAGCCATCTGGATTTTGCATTCCAGGACGCTCCGGGCTGCCGAGAGTTGGCCTATTTCAGCATATGTGGCCATCTTAGCTTCCAGGGTTTGGCGCTGCTCAGCGAGCTTATGCTCGTAGAACAGGGTTTTACCCTTAGCAGTGTCGGCTTGGGCCTGGATCTTATCGTTGGCCTCAGCAAGCTTCCACTCCATGTCCATAGCCTGGGTGCTCAGCTTCTCAATACCCTGTACAAATGGGAATCCTGATTAGCAGTTGTAACAGGTATGAAACTAACATAAAATTATATGAGCTTCTTACCAGGTTGATCATGGTCTGCATCGAGAGGATCTTGTTGCTGACCTCGGAAGGGGCAAGATCTTCAAAGGTTTCCAGGTACACCACGGGAGCTGCAAGAGTTTCAGGGGCTTTTCGCTTCTTGGAAGCCGAGGCCTTTGGTCGGCTGACAGGCGGCTTGGAGATGGTGGGATGCTCAAGCTGTTCTTTCTTGATCTTGAGCAGACTGTCAAGATCCTTCAGGGAAAATGAGGCGCTGGATTTGGACGCTGCGAACAGAAACAGGTTATTAGTATCCAGGGTGCTCGAATAAGTAAACAATTCAGAATCCTGCAAAGACTTACCAGACATGGCGGGAGTGTGGTCATCTGAGTAGCTGTTTTCGCTAGCTGTTGCTTCAAGAACCAGGGCTCTCTCGCTGGCAGGGATCCGATAAATTGCTTCGAGCTTCTTGAAATCAGGCTGCTTCTTAATGAGATTCTCAAACTTGGGTGCTACAAAAAAGAAAACAACAGAAAAGTTAGAAACATATTGGAAAATCAGCAACAACAAGAAACATCAATATCCTACCCTTCTCAACCCACTTCAACGGTAACTCCGTCCCCCCAGGAATCAAGTCTCGTTTGACGAAGAAAAAACGCTTCTTCCAGTAATGGTCATTGTGGGAAGCTCGGGGAATCAACTGGGAGGTAGAGGTACGAGCCTGGAGAACAAACCGGCTACAACCATGGGTTCTTAGCTTATACGCTTCACAGATCTCAGGAATCCCAATGTCAAGATTCCTGGTTTGGTTCAACTGGTCCAGAGAATACAAGATCCTCCAGACCATCGGCATGGTTTGGGAATAAGAAAGCCGGGTGGTCTTGAAAAACTGAGTGATAAGCTCCGGAAAGGGGAATGTCATTCCGAGCGAAAAAGGGTAGTACATGAAACAGACCCAAGTTGTGGACATGAAATCGGACTTGGTAAGGGAATCAAAAGGTCGGAAAACAGTTTCCGGCGGAAAGATGCTGGAATTCTTCAACTCGAGAATGTCGCGATTGTCGAAGGTACAAGTTTCCTCCTCACAGGGGATGATATACCCCTGATCATGGAAATCTTCGACAGTCGGAGAGCTTAGCGAAGAAGACGACCGTGTGTTTTTCTTGGCCATGGCCGAAAAACGAGAAGAAAGCGAGAAGACGAAGAAGGGACTGACCTGGAATAATCGGAGAAGCTCGAGAGGTTATGTGAAGAAGACGGTGAGAATCTCTTGGTGAAATCTTCTATTTAAAGAAAAAGTCATGATTACCATGAGGCGCCGAGAAAACTGTCCCATCTCAACTGTTTTTACCGTTTACACGCCGTGAAAAAGGCATCTTTTTGAATTTTAACAGCTGTCGAGCTTATCCACATCTGTTGAAATTCAAGGGGCAATTGTTGAGGGTGTATTTTCAGGATGCTCGCAGGAAGCTCACGCAGTGCAGGAATCCTATTATCGTCTGGGAATCCCATTCATCCAGGTATCCTGATTTATATATTTTTAACTAACCCTCATATTTGCCACGTGTTTATTTGACCAGGTTTCGACGAAGTCATCAACTGCCTCTGAAACTCACGCTCCAGCTAAAGAAGATCGTGGACTTAGTGAACGAAGAGGCCCTTAACGGTCGAATTAGTTGGATAGTAGGATCCCGGGAATCCCGGAAAGTTTGTTACCATTGTATTCGTTATATAAATCGAGGAATCGATCAATAGGAACACACACAACTCCTTCACACTTTAGTTCTGATAGCATACGATCTCTGTAACACTTAGCTTGATCGATTATACCTCCAGAATACTTGTAAGTTTCAGTTTCCTATCAATAAAATTATGAGGAAGCAGGCTCTTCAGGCCGGCTCCCGAGGTTTTTTTGCTAGGATTCCTAGAGGCAACTCGAAGGATCCTGGATTTTTCCCTCGTTACATCCTTGTGTTCAGCTTTACATTTCAAGCATATTAACAAGCACACTACCTCACATTCTAAGTTTGGAATACGAAATTCCTTTGTGAATTTTTTACCAAAACACCATCCTAACCGTATTTACCATGATAAGGCCGTAGATTTAGCATCTTTTAGAATTTTGACAGCTGTTAAGCTTATCCACGTCTGTCGAAATTCAAGGGGAAATTGTTGAGGGTGTATTTTCAGAATGCTCGCTGGAAGCTCAGATAGTTTAGGAATCCCACTACAGTTTAGGAATCCTACTTGTCGAGGTATCCTGATTTATTTTATTCGACTAACCGTTATAATTGCCACCTGTTTATTTAACCCAGGTACCATTGAGTTATCAACTACCTCTGAGATACATGCTCCAGCTAGTGAAGATCGTGGACCAAGTGGACGAATAAAGCTCTAACGGTGAAGTTAGTTAGACGATAGGATCCCAGGAATCCCGGAATGTTTGGTATTCATGTATTCGTTATATAATTGAGGACTCGGTCGATTTAGGAACACACACAACACCGATACACTTTAGCTCTAATAGCCTACTATAATTGTAACACTTAGCATCGATCGATCAATCCTCTAAAACACTTGTAATTCCCAATTTCTTAGAGGCAACTCGAAGGATCCTGGATTTTTCCCTCGTTACATCCTTGTGTTCATTTCCACATTTCAAGTATATTGACATCCTAATCGAAAAACACACTACCTCACATTCTATGTTTGCAATACAAAATCACTTTGTTAATTTTGACCAAAACAGAATGTTAGAATTATTATTTGTGATTTTAGTTGTTAATCATCATAACTATGGACTAATGTTGCTAATGACAAATTATCATGAACTAATTTGATCTTGGACATAAAATGACAACTTTAAAATCACCTAAATGAATTTTTGTGGCTAAATATTAAAGTTAATAATTTTATAAAAATTACTTGGATATTTTAAGCCATAAAATCTCACCATGGAATTTGGTATATAAAATGATCACATTTTATAAAAATATAATTTCTAAAACACAAGACTCAAATGACTTGTTTAGATTTTATAAAAATAAAATGGATAAAGTATATATAGATATATTATATATCAAAAAATGGTAAAATATCACATTTTTGATAATTGACTCAAAAGGTATAAATCATGGATTTTATACAAAAGTGGAAAATGTTTTATGTTTGTGAAATATTCTATAAAAAGTCTTTTATTAAAACCCTAACTTTATTTGGTAAATAAAGTTATTTAAAAATGATTTTATAAAAATAAAAATCAAAAGACTTATAGAAATTATGAAAAACACATTTTAAACATTTTTGATTATTTTAAAAGAATCAAAATAATCAAAATGTTTAATCGGATCAAATGTTTTATTTTTAAACGTTTGAAATTGAAACAAAATCTTTAAACGTTTTAGAAATGTTTTACGACGTAACGAAACGTAAATAATTATGTTCGATAAATAACTATCCATATGAATTTTAGAAACCCTAATTTGAGTTAAACTCATTTTGGTATGTTAAAATAATTATTTTAATAATAATTATATTTATATTAACTTAAAACTCTAATTTTCCTAAACATGAGTTTAATATTAAAATAACAATTAATATTTACCTACATGTGTTTAATCATTTAATCTTTAACTTGTAATAATTTAAAAAATTCATTTCGACAAGTAAAATAATTATTTCGTTAATAATTGTGAACCCTAGTTTATATATAATAACTTAACGTGATTAATTATTCAATCGATCGAGTGAACTTAAAAATAATAATAAATATTATTATTTAAAACAATGTTCAAGACTTGATTGAATCGGTCTTCATGATATGTTATCACATGTTCGTTACTTGTATTCAATTTACATTAAATTCCTTTATACATGAACGTTTGCATTTGCTGATTTTGTAAACTGATTTAACTAACGGGTTTTCAAACGCTACAAACGGGATTATACGTCAAGACTTGACCGGTATCATTTGGGTAACGTTCGTTACTCAAATGATTGTGTGGACCCTTATGCATGTTGTCTTATGTTTTATTAGGACTTTACTTGCTTGTTGCCACTCGGCAAACGATCATCATCACTGAATCAATTGAGTTTCACGGCCCTTTTTCTTTACAACTGTTTTACACTTATGGGGGGAGAAATCATGAACTTATAAAATGTTTTAACTTAATGTTAGGTCCACTGTTAGCCGTATGATTATCTGTTCTCTTACTGATTGCCCAACAACTGGTACTTTATCGTTATAAAAGTTAGTACAACTGAATCCCACCATTAGTTGAGTTCAATTAGTTCTACTCGAAACGATAGCTAGTGAATAGATCTATTTGGGTTGACAGCCCTGCCCTGATTGGTAGCTCCAATTCTGACTTCCGGATATTGTCTTGGGGTACACGTCAGTTATTCTGCTCTGTTCGGTATCTCTCGAACAAGGATACCATGGGTGGGTAAACCGTTAGTATTTAAAATCAAGGTTCAGGGGAGATAATGCAACCACAACAGGAATCCAACGTTACATTTTAGTTTTCTGAAACTGTTTTACAATCTTACTATCGAGTCCTAAACCTGTGAACCTCACCAACTTTATGTTGACCTTTTAAACTCATGATTTCTCAGGTAATTAAGCTGATCATGGAAGCCGTGCAAATGGGACTTTGCCTTTACATTCGGACCTGCTTCGTTGGAGTCCTAGTACCTATTAATCCTAAATAACTACTTGATGTTTTCAATAAATGAAACTAGACTTTTAAAGTTCAATTGTAAGACAATATCATTTACCACTCTTTTCGTTGCAACAATTAATGATATTATGTTTTAATTAACGTTTGAATTTAGTAGTAGTTGTTCGGTATTTCTGAGACTCTGATTTCATCTCGCTCACACCCAAACTTCTGACCGGGGTGTGAAACATAGGGACACACAATTCACTCACACTTTAGCTCTGATAGTATACAATCGCTGTAAAACTTAGTTTGATCAATCATACCTCCAAAACTCTTGTAATTTTCAGTTTTTATTATCAATAAAAGTGCTAGGCAGCAGGCTCTTCAGGCCGGCTCATGAGGTTTTTTTTCCAGGATTCCTAGAGGAAACAAGAAGGATTCTGGATTTTCCCTCATTACATCCTTGTGCCGATATCCATACTCTGATATATTGTCATCTTCATCATAAAGCACACTACCTCACTTACAAAGTTTGGATCACTTAATCATCTCGGTGATTTTTTACCAAAACAAAATGATGTCACCCGAACTAACGCAACCGCAACTATCAGTTTGTAAGGGCTAGCTAACAATCTCTCGACATCCAACATTTCAGTAATCTCTGGCCAAAGAGCAAGTTGGATCCTTTTGTCACTTTTTCAAGAAACACATATAAGTTATACGCTTGGTTGGCCAACCACTAACGCAATAAGGATCAGATTCGGTGGCTTTAGCCTATACCTGATTTCCTCAAGACTAAGCCTGGTTGTTGGTGTTTTCCTCTCCGGTAGCTCAAATTCAATGCTATAGACCATGGCAATGAAATCTGTTCATATTTAATATATTGTTAGATCATGTAATGTATGTTTCTACATGTAAAAAGTAAGATTTCAATGAAACAATACCTGTCAAGATCCTTTTCATAGACACTCGCAACCTCAGAGACTCATAGGGTATGAAGTTGTAGTACACGCTTGGTATACTCCCATCATCATGCGCTGGGGCAAAAGAGGTCGTGGAGTCAATCCTAAGCGTTGCTTTGTGTAGAGCCACCCTATACATACCCGGTGCCGGTGTGCAATTGTACACTTCTAGTTTATAGCAGTCCATCAAATTGACCATCCTTGATAGTTGCAAGTCCTATGTTTGCTCGATCATTGCCTGTACGTCACCCTGACATAACAACACAAACAAATTAGATGCCATGCTCTAACATCAACACTGGCTCAGTGTTTTCTTCAAAAATCACCGAAATGATTAAGTGATCCAAACTTTGTAAGTGAGGTAGTGTGCTTTACAATGTAGATGACAAGATATTCAAATGTGGACCATATGGTACGGCCTCTAATAGATGTTGACTACTTTGACTCACACAGACGCTCTAGACTAGATATAATACACGAGACAAAACATAGCATAGGAATATGCTCTAACAAACTCCCCTTAACGTGTAGTGTATCTATGTATCTATCTAACTAAACTTCAGTCTTCAATCTTCAGTATAGTTGCATCCAATCTTTAACTTGAAATCTTCTCAGAAATAGAGCTTGCATGGCTGGATCAATCTTGAACAATCTCTGAACTTCAAGATCCACTTGTAAAAGATATTACATACTCCGCCTTTCACCATGCTTGAGTCTTATCACACAAAACCTACAACTTCAGAGGACAGAAACGCGACTTTCTTTTTCTTTTTGAAAATTAATTTAATCTTAGCGTAAAACTTCTCTTCGAGAATCCAAGATATGGTTTTGAAAATTTGATTTTGTATCATGTATCGATTGGTCGAAAACAAATAAGAAACAAAATCTTTTTGGCTTTTTGAAACTTTAAATCAAAACATACCAAAAATCGTTTGATTTTTCTAAGATATGAAATATAAATGTAATACTGAATCAGACACTATTTTTGTCTTTTGCGAGAAAGATCACAACTTAAACTTTGGACATAACATGCTGAACTACACTTCAATTTCAATTACTTCTACACATAAGTCATGCCGTTTGCTGGTATAATTTGTCCAACTTAAACGCAGGCACAATCATACTCATAACATCTGGATATGTTATTGTATTTGTTATACCCTGAATTTTCGGCTGGTAATCCAGGGTACATGTATAGGCTCAGGGCAGGTTCGACCCAAGAATTGTATGACCTAGAATTCGACAGGTAACGTTCAAATGACCCTGAATGTATCTGGAGTAAGGTAATGTCCCAGGATGTCACCATAATCCAGGGAAGTTCATATTCATTTTATTTTTGTTATATGTTATTATGACCCAGGATGAGCATAATCCAGGGTCACCCTTATTGTACGAATGACCCAGCATGTGGAAATGACCCTGCATGCTAGGACATTGTTACTAATGCATTGTGTGTCTATATCTGATCAAGGACAGGTTGACGAAGTCCACCAACGGTCGAATGGGATGAGCTGGAGACTTATTTCACACGTGGTCAAAAGGCTTTAGCTGAAAACTCGGTCAACCAACTGAAAGACGCGTTGAAGAGAAGATCCCTGGAATATCGGACAAGTTGTTGAAGAGCTAGGAGTATAAATAGGACACTTAGTCATTTCATTCAGCTCACTCGAGCTCTACACATTGTATTCTCGTATTCAATTCTCTGTTTACTCACTGTACTCAAACGATTTCGTGATTAATAAATTGGTAGCGTGTGTTATCAGCTACCCGGGGTTTTTATGCCGGCGGTGCCTTAGAGACATCTAAGGGCTAAGGGCTTTTCCCTAGTAAAATTCTCGGTGTTCTTATTTGCATTCAAGGCTTCATTTGTGTTATCAAGTTTCTTAATCTATTTCATAAATAAACTAACATTTTTACCCAGGATTCCGGCTTTTGTCCCTGGAATTCAGCTATTGTCCCAGGATTTTTGAAAACAGTTTTCCTATCATAATCCTAGGCACCAAACCTCACAATCTTATTTGGTTCAAATCTTGCTAATTTTGCCTAAGTAATTTTATAGCCAAAACAATTTGGCGCCCACCGTGGGGCAATTGGTGTCAATCTTTTGTCAAACTCTTTTCAGATTCGTCCTAAACTTGATTTTCACCAAAATCTATCAAAAAATGTCGACACAAATGAACACCTCGAATGTTTCGGTTTCCGCTGTGACTACTCCAACAAGCGGAGCCACCCCACCGGCTCCAGGGTTTAGTACTTCAACAAGCGGAGTCACCCCACCGGCTCCAAGGTTCACTGCTTCAACAAGCGGAGTCACTCCACCGGCTCCAAGGTTTAGCACTTCAACTTCAACTACACACAGCGACGGACCGACAGTCAACCATGAACTGATCGAGACTGAAAACACCCCAGAAGACCCTGTCATGATATCCAATAATGATATCCTGACCACATTCGGTAAGATGGAGCGCCACATGGAACACCAACAAAAGGTGAACCAGGAATTCATGGCCCAATTGACAAGCATAAGATCAGAGATATCCATGGCCGCACCGATTCAGCCTTCTCCACTCGATCCCAGAATTCTGAATTTCAGCACCCCTGGAAGCGATTCCAGGGTACGTGAAGGTGTCACCCCTCTGGACAGGAGATCAACGTCCTTTGCTGCTCAGATGACCCAGGCTGATTTACCCAGGATGTCCACCATCAGGGAACCATTCGTTAATCCTGGGACAAATATGACCCGGGATGTCGGTAACACTCCCCAAACTCTTGTTCATTATGCTGATACTAACAATTCAGTGCGGGATCCAGGGATCAGCCCATCAGTGGAACGAGAAATCCAAAAGCTCAAGCAAATGATTTCAAGTGTCCCAGGAATTGTGCAACCTATCCCTGAAGTTGGACCAGCAAGTCATAGATTGTCCAGGTTTGCTCCACCGATCTGTGACGTGGAGATACCCAAAAGGTTTCAAACACCCAACATGAAACCTTATGACGGCACGACAGACCCTGAAGAACATGTGGCGCAGTACCGTGAAAGAATGGAGGTTATCTACATGCCCCCTGAAATTAAGGAGGCATGCCTATGTAAAGGATTCGGGTCCACTCTAACAGGGGCAGCCTTGAAATGGCTCCTGAATGTTCCTCCTTACTCTATTACTTCATTTTCACATTTGATTAATTTATTTAACAACCAATTCTCTTGCAGCCGTAGTTTTGAAAAACTAACTAGTGATTTGTATAGGGTAACCCAGAATGCAGGTGAAGCCCTAAGGAATTACGTTAGCAGGTTTAGCAGAGAAGCCTTAGAAATCCCGAACATGGACATGGCGACTGCAGTCCAGGCCTTCAAGATGGGGCTTAACAAAGACTCACCATTCTATGAAGATCTGGTCATGAACCCGTGTCACAAGATGGACGAAGTTCATCACAGGGCTCTACGCTTCATCAGGCTAGAGGAGGACAGGCAAATCCTGGGAAAGGGTGAATCCTCCTCAGGATTTAACAGCTCCAGCAGGAAATCAGAGTCGTCACATCCTAGGTCACAACGATCTAAGCCATATTCAAGGCCCGATGAACGACGAGTAAACAATGTGGACCAGGATGAAGAAGAAGAAGAATATCCTTCCCTTAACGATTACTGCTTTGCTACTGATATTTCTGGTGTTATGTTTGCTATGCAGGACCTTGGAGACAAGGCAAGGTGGCCCAACAAGAACGACATGCCCTCTACCTCGAAGGACAAGTCCAAGTGGTGTGCCTACCATGAAGACTTTGGTCACCAGACCGAGGATTGCATGGCCCTGAGAAGAGAAATTAGCTATCTACTCAGCAAAGGTTACTTGAAGGAGCTCCTGGGAAAGAAGAAGGATAAATCCAGGGAGCAGAACCCAAAATCCAGGGACAATGGTGCAAGGTCCCAGGATTCTGGACACGCCGATGGCCGTCTTGAGAGAGCATCCTCACCGCCCCCAGATGCTAAGGTAATCCATTTCATTTCGGGTGGTTCTGATATCTGTGGTACCTCTTATTCTGCAGCAAAAAGACATGCCAAGGAATCCAAGTCGGATAGAGAGGGAAGACCCAGGAAGAGTTCCATTCAGCCAGATGTCAAGGAAATTACGTTCGGGGAAGACGATAGACGTGATATCATAGACCCTCATCACGATGGTTTAGTGATAACACTTCACATTGCCAACAACGTTGTGAAGAGGATTCTGATCGATGGAGGCAGCTCAGTGAATATAATCCAGTTGGAGGCCTTGCTAGAAGATGGGGATTCCACACTCAGAAATCATCTCAAAATCCACGGTACTCGTGGGCTTCAGTGGCGAAACTAAGAATACCCTGGGTGAGATCAAGCTTCCGGTCTATGTAGAAGGGCTCAACTCAGTTCAACGTTTCTGTGTGTTGGACGCACCATCAGGGTACAACGTAATCCTGGGTAGGCCCTGGATTCATGACAACAGGGTTGTACCCTCAACGTACCATCAGTGTGTGAAGCTGCCAACGCCCTGGGGTGTAATCACAGTCAATAGCTGTTTTGACTAAAAATTACTTAAGTTGATTTAGCAAGATTTGAACCAAATAAGATTGTGAGGTTTGGTGCCTAGGATTAAGATACGAAAACTGTTTGTAAAAATCCTGGGACAACAGCTGAATTCTAGGGACAAAAGCTGGAATCTTGGGTTAAAACGTAAGTTTAATTATGAAATCGATTAAGAAAGTTGATAACACAAATGAAACCTTGAATGCAAGTATGAACACCGAGAATTTTACTAGGGAAAAGCCCTTAGCCCTTAGATGTCTCTAAGACGCCGCCGGCATAAAAACCCCGGGTAGCGATAACACACGCTACCAATTTATTGATCACGTAAATGTTTGAGTACAGTGAATAAGCAGAGAATCGAATACGAGAATACAATGAGTAAAGCTCGAGTGAGCTGAATAATACGTCTAAATGTCCTATTTATACTCCTAGTTCTTCAACAACTTGTCCGATATTCCAAGGATCTTCTCTTCAACGTCTTTTTCAGTTGGTTGACCGAGTTTTTAGCTAACTTCCTTTGACCACGTGCGAAATAAGTCTTCAGCTCATCCCATTCGACCGTTGGTAGACTTCGTCAACCTGTCCTTGATCAGATATAGGCACAAAATGCATTAGTAGCAATGTCCTAGCATGCAGGGTCATTTCCACATGCTGGGTCATTCGTACAATAACAGTGACCCTGGATTATAGTCATCCTGGGTCATAATAATGTATGAAAAAAATAAAATAAATATAAACTTCCATGAATTACGATGACATCCTGGGACATTACCTCTGTTCTGATACATTCAGGGTTACTAAGCGTTACCTGTTAAATTCTGGGTCATACAATTCCTGGGTCAATCCTGCCCTAAGCCTACACCTGTACCCTGGATTACGAGCCGAAAATTCAGGGTATAACAATTGCCCCCAAATTTTCGCAAGTTATAGATAAGTTTTACAGCTGTGAAAATTTCAAATTAAGGTCTAATCCACGTTTGTTTTGATCGTGGCCGTTAACCGAGCATCCATCATGCCATGTCGTGGGGTAATATCCCATCACCCCTGCAACTTCCACTCTCTTAATCTAGCCTTAACCTCCTCTCTCCGATTGAGCAGAAGTTAACGTTAGGATCTCCGGCTTCTTTCCTCCGACCAGTTAATCTTTTCCTTCTAGCCCTTCATATTTTTTCTTCCCGATCTTGACTCGCAAGAAAATCCGGTCGGAAACCCTGGCTAAAAAGATAGGGATCGAGGACTTCCTCGATCAAAATTACTTGCAAAGTCGGGAATTAGAAACCTGCACCTTCACCGATGCCGACATTACCGTATTGTCACTATCGGGTCTTCTTCCCCCATCCGCTGAAATCAGACCCTTCGACAGAAGACTTAGGTCTGATTTTAGCTCTGAAACATGGGTTTGTTTTCCATTCACTCCTTTCTCCATGGGTCTGTCTTTTCCTTTCACCGGCCTTCTGGCCAAGTTCTTTGAGGCCACCGGCCTTGCTTATGCCCAAACCCTTCCCATCGTATGGAGAATCCTGGGCACTCTTGACCGTCTCAATAGGGAGTTTGATTCTCTGGTTGGGTTATCTGAATTAGCCCTGGGTTACGAACTCAAGTCCCATGGCAGCAATCGGTTTTTGTTCAAGGCTTTGAACAAGGAGGTTCAAATGGTTCCCCGAGCTTCGTTTCACGAGGAGTGGAAGGGAAAGTTTTTCTTTGTCAAGAGATCAACCATCCCAGGAGGGATGGGTATTCCGATTAGGTGGTAAGTAGATGGTTGGTTCTTACCTGCATTAGGAATTAGCATTTTCTTTTTATTATATGTTATACAAATACTGACCTTGGATTTTTCTGTCTTGCAGTGCCTAGCTTGAATTCAATCGGCCCTGCAAATCTAGGGGCATTTGAGAGATTCGAGACATTCCTGACCATCACCGAGGAGGACCAAGAGTTCAAGGCTGAACCCCACCAAGCTGCCTCTTTCACTTCCCATAGCATGTCTAGTTGTAAGTGTATTGGTACCCTGCTTTTTGTTCCTTGGATTTTGTTGATTTCTCATGTTTCTATTCTTCAGCTGCTGCTACTCCTATCAACCTCGAGGACGTTGATCTGGACGCTTTCCTGCTGGGTGGATCTGAACAAGACATCCAGGCCATGGCCCCAGTAAAGGCTGAGCCCATGTCTGCCCCCAAGGCTCCTTCTTCAAGGGCCTCTGGCACGAAGCGTAAGACCAGGGCCGCCACTGCTGCTCCTTCCCTGCTACCCCTGGAAAACATGGATGCTGCCGAGCTGCTCACACATGCTGAAGCTTCCTCTCGCCAAGTAAGTAAATCCTGGGTACCCCTGAATTTTCTGCATAGTTAAGCCATTCAGGGTCTAAAATATTTAATTAAATTACCTTGTCTCGCAGATTGCTGGACGATTCTTCGAGCTGGTCCGGGCTGCTGATAAGCGTACCCATGATGCTGAGTCTTCAGCCAGGAAGGAGGTTGCTGCTCTGAACAAGGAGCTAAACTTGACCAGGGCAGCGGCTAACAAGAATCTGGGGCTGGTGCAGGACCTGGAGAAGAAGGCTGTGGATGCGCGGGCTGATCACGAGGCTGCTCTGGCTGCAAAGGGTGACGAGGGCAGGCTGATAGCCCGCATCTCACTCCTCCAGTGCAGGTTGAAGATGGCTAAGGAGGCCAGGGACCTGGGGTTCCAGAACCCCAAATGGGATGTGACCGGATGGGCAACCAAACTGCGCGAGCTAGGCGCAACCATCCCTGCTGGGTGTGACCCTGAAGCTGACCCTGGAACCAGCAAGGGTACCCCATCCAAGGGCTCTGCCGACCATGCCATGGACATCGATCAGCCCAAGGAGGGGAATGTGCCAGCCCAGGAGCCCAAGGCAGCAGAGGAGGTGCCGGTGGAGGAAGCTAAGGAGACGACCCAGGATGCAGTCTGAAAGTTGGGGGTCGTCTTCTGGTTTTTTGTGGTTCTTGTTTAAAAACTATTTTAATTTTCTGCTTGTGATGTGATGCCGGTTGATGTTTCCCGGTTTTTATTTAAGACAATATGCCCCACCCCTGGATTATGAATCCAGGGTTTTTGACATGCCCCCATCCTGGGGTGGTCGGAACTTTTCCGGACCCAGGATGGGTCCTTTAATATAACTGCTTTTAGTTACATGATTGTGTTTGAAATATTTGAAAAATATTTGCTTGTGCATGGGACCATTCTAGGGTTTACCTTAGTATTCTTGGGTTTCCCCCAGGATTCAGGAATCCTCTTAGCTTCAGTAGACTTGCGAATGTTCCCTGTCATATGAACATAACAATTAGAATTAACTAGCCAAGTAGTTAATTTACTTAGGTTTTAACCGTAATGACCCTGGATTAAGTCAATAATCCTGGGCCACTAGGTAATCTTTGAGTTATTTCTGGGCTCATGCCCGGTGCCGTACCGGCGAACTAGGGATTTCCTCTTAGCCATACCGACTGACTAGGGCATGTCCTCGAAGTCTTAAGTTGGTACGTCAGCACTAATCCATCTCGAAAACGCGTTAATCGTTTTAAACCTTAAGGGATCCGCATATGTCCCTGGATTGGAAGGTTGCCACCAATGCTATTAACACGGATGGTCCCACAATCCTAGGGTTTCATACTTGGATCACGTGCATCTCGGGCGAAGCAAATTTGCCACGTGCGTCCCGGGCAAGGCGAGATAGCCTATATTCGGATGGAGGAAGCTTATTCCTCAAACCTTAGGAGTGGGTTTAGGCCTTACCCAACATGGAAGTGAGATGGCCAGTCTTAAACTTAGGAGACACATGTTGATTATCCTTGTCTTGGTGAATTATGAGTGCACTTTGTCCCGTGTACCTTGGATCTTTGACCACCCTGCATTTTGGGTACCCTGAATCCTGGGATTCCCTGGATTCTAAGTAACCCAACTGACGAAACATAAATCTTGGTGTATTCAGGGCAGTGATAACAACTTCAAATAAAATGTAACGTGTAACTAATGTTAATAAATAAATAGTGAAGGTAAAACATATAAGGGAATGAACAGAATAAATTAAGTGAGAGGGACTGACCTGGATTTCCATCATTAATTTTAAAATCAAACACATGCCTGGGTAGCTGAATCCTGG
>JBCNJP010000010.1:31713827-31888827 GCA_039602395.1 Deinandra increscens subsp. villosa
CAGGGAGCACTGGAGCGTATTTATTGGCTGAAAGCTCTTGTGAAGTTACCCTCTGAAGATTCACACTCCCTGATTTTCTTGTGCGGACCAATACTTGTTGCCAGCAACATCGACACGGTTGTACAAACTGCCTACCACACCGCAAGCATATTTGTCACTAATGGGGATAATGTTAGTGAGAATCCTTCCTGACTTTCAAACTAATGACTCCCAGTTTTAACGTAAGGACTATTCCGATTGATCTCTTGAACCAGAACTATCGATTTTTGTTTGCATAATTCAACCTTTCATGATTTAGCAATCGGCAATTTCTGATTCTCATGCTTTGTAATCCTTTATGCCCTGGATAAGCTCCTAAGATTTGAATCGAAAGGTGTTACACTTTTGGTTAGTTTTTCTACTAGTTAACACCATTGATGATAAGACGACCTTGTGTTTCAAGCGCAGTAATAATACCAAGCTTTATATGGAAACTCTATCTGCATCCATCGAGCGTGAGCTTCTTGTTATCGATAGCTAACTGTGCGATCAAACTATACTTACCCTTCTTACACATTAAGTACATCAAGTTATCCGTACATTTTGTACATTATTAACGCTCCTATCATAACAACTACCGGCAAATTTCTAGTATACGGATCCTCAACACCCATTCAGTAAACTTTCATTGATGAACCCAACTTGAAACTAAACCTTGTGGCCTACTTAAATCTTGATCTTCTTGAAATCTGAAGCTTTATGATACTCGTCCTGCACGCGCCAACCTCTCGACGACCTTCACTAGAATAACAAACCTTACGCATTTTTCTGGTATTGTGAATGAAAACTCTTACACCTTTTGTTTGCATAACGTATTAAGGTTTTACTCTCTCACCCCCTTTACCTTCAAGCGTATGGGAAAAACTTGACGTCCTCTACTTCCGATAAGAATAACCAGTGTGGTTTGACTAACAATTGGTAACGGTAGGTAGCTGGTACACCTTCAAGGTGCTGGTAGTGTGGTGGGTTAGCTGCGGTACACCCTATATATAAACATTGGTGGCACGTTGAATGTGGGACCAGTACCGGACCAAGGGTTGACTTTAGAGTCATACACAAGAGCCTCGTCATGAGAAACTCCATCTAACGGGACTAGATCCTCGACAAAACTGTTTAGTGCTACTTTCTCCGAGATTACGGATATCCCTTTCGTATTCCTACCAAAAGAGACATACCCAAAATAATCCAACTTCATGCTTTCAATTGTCCGAGTCTAGAAGGAAACTTTTCTAAAGCGAATTTCCTGCCATGATTTAGACGCGAGTTCTGACTCGGATGAACATCAACGTTTTGAAAACCAGAGATTTTCCCTTATGAATGACAAACCACCTAATCAAATGATCAACTCCAACTTTTAGAGTACGTGTTACTGTTAAGAAGCAGATCGACTTTTGTTGAATGGAAACTACTTTTCAGTCGACGGGCTTTTGATAAACTTTCTGGCATTCACGAAAGTGATACCTTCCCCGATCCATCTTTATTCAACACCCGATATGACATTTCGATCTGCAGTACACTTGCTCTAAAACCTAACCATAACCCATATGTACAACTATTGAAAGCCAAAACCACTTTTGGGATATCCTGATTTTTCTTTTGTGTTTCGCAGACATCCTTTTAAAACACTTTTGTACCCTATCTTACTTTTGAAGACCATTAGAACCGATGTTTTGACAAAAAAAAAAGTAATTATGACGCATGAAGCGCAAGAACACCAAGGAGATTGGGCATAGTGGTGAGCTTAAACAATGAATAATTCTCTAACGAGAAGTTTGCTCTCTTTGATTGTATAACCGTTGACACGTTCATTTCGATATCTATTTACGCGAATTCGTTGCCAAATCCTGTCAGGCGCGCTATATAATTCTCTCTGAATTTTATACCATCCATTACGTTATTTCCATCCTCCCTGCTGGTATCTTCACTAGTGCCAGTTTAAACTCACATGTCATCCTTGGAATGTGTAGTTGCGATTGTCATAAGCTTGCTATCTCGTCGCTTACTAGAATTCACGAACTAAGTCGTTGGCTCTCTTCATCGTGAATTTGCTATTCTCATGCATGATGCCATGCGTATTTTCTGCAGGGCGCTTTTCGATATTTGGCACCTCATAGTTTACACTTTTATTTTGTTGGATCTTCACTCTAATTTTTTTATTATTATTTTTTTTTTGATTCTTTAGCAAGGTAACATGCATGATGATATGTTGTACTGAACTCCAACTTGAATTTGAACCTAATTGTCTATGTTATTTCTTGAATAATTCTTAACAGAACTGAGTAATTCTTTTCTAAAAACAAACTGTTACGTGTTACCTTTTAACTGGCTGTGAGCTCTTGATTGGATTTCTCTTTGGACCTTAGTCTTTTTGTCATAAAAATCAGTGTGTGGCCAGTCATATTTTACTATGTGAGAAACTGTTGATCCATTTTAACCATGATAAATAATTCGTTTGCTTTTGACCTTCCCATGAGAAATGTTTACAAAACACATGTGCTTATGCATGCTAAATTTGAGAATCTAATCATAGGTATATGGTATAAAACAGATTAATTATTGAAGTGTTGGTTTAAACATAAGTTGTGTAGAATTGCATAATCAGTTAGGTGTATGAAACGCGTTAGGAACCAGAAAATGACGTGTTGTAAATGTATTAACTTGATTAAGTGTGAAAACCATACACCATACAAGGTCCTAAGTCTCCTACCTCGATGGGAATGACAAGACTGTGTGAAGTTGCCCTGTCAACTTTGCACCGTATGGGTTGTGTTGGTAGTTTATGAACATATGTGCTAGAATTATGCTATGCTGGGGTTGTATGCTAGAATATAAGGTGTTGGGATAATTGTGTACGTTGTATGGTAAAACCTTCATGATATATTGCATGTTAGTACGCTTTGACCGCATAAACCTTTAGAAGAAACCTTCGTAGAGGCTCGTATGCTATTTGAACCGCTATCGCGTGAAATGTGAATTTGGATGTTATTATGAACCATGTGAACTTATGTGGTCATGGTTTTATTAATAACTAAATCAACCATCGAGCCCTCATGTTAACTTGGTCAGACTTGTGTCAATTTTATGCTATTTGCTAGTTGATAGGCAAATTCGGACGTTTACGTTTTCATTGGACCTCGGGCCTACTAAACAAACACTGATTGACTTGATGCGCCACAATTTTCTCATACTCAAACTTCTTTCCCTCTGATTCACTTGAGTTACTAGTGAATGCGAATGTCTTAAGCAAAAACGAGACACTAATTAGGAATCTCATTCTTGATAATGAGCACAATAGCTGGAGACTACTCAGACATGTTATGTACCCTACTTCGCATTAAACTTTGATTTCAGGTATCTATGTAATCATGTCATTCTGTTTTGCCACTTGACATGATCCCTGTAATACAGAGGTTCGACTCTTCCCGTAGGAGAATGCGTGATAAGAAAAATCCTTGCCAATCCTTTCGATTCGAATTCCTTTCGAAAACCTCTAAAAATTTTACATCTCCTTATCATCGGGTACATATCCTTGACCATAACATTCTTGACTCCTTTTGGGAGTACGAAACCTGGATTCTTTCGGTACGTTGTCGTTAATTTGATTCTTGAATCGGTTGTTACCGACTTAAATTCCGGGATGAAATCCTTTCAACAAGGGGATGATGTGACGACTGAGAAAATTTTTCTTTCTTTTGTGACCAACTGGTTAACCACGTTATTCAATTTTCGGGACGAAAATTCTTCAACAAGGGGATACTGTGACAATCCGCCTTTAAAGGTCTTTCTTGATTTAAATAAACTTAAATTGAAATAATTGTCACGAGAACAATTATTTTAAAACTATTATAAATGTCGTGTTAACATTTATGTGTTGACCTAAGCAATTAGGGTCTGTATAACCATCACTACACGAGCATGTTTTTTAAAGTCTATATGTTTGATATTCTACGATTTTACGTGACAAATGTCATTTAAGTATAAGTTGTCTTTTATAATTTTATATGAGTTTAAACACGCAAGAATAGATTTGAGTCTATGATTTTATGTGAACTTATAATAAATAATTAAGGATTACTATTTATAATTTTATGGGGTTGTCTAAGGTTTATATTTTTATAAACATTATACGCATATTCATCGTTAAAGTTATCTCTGTTAGCTCCGTTAAGAGTTCGTTAACGTTTTATTTGTTTTAAAAACTTTGGGGGATTACAAATATAATTACCAAAACTCTTTTCTTACTATATTAAACATTGAGGGATTAACTTTGCAATTGTCCAAACATTGTGCCATTTTTGTAGATTCTTGAGGGTCCTTTCTTGCAATTACTCAAACTTAGTTTGAGATCACTTTGAAAACGGTCGGCGACAGATGAGTTAAACAAAACCGACATCGTAATCAAGAACCGACTTAAATCATCGGTTTCACCTTCCCTTGGATGACAATCAAGAAAACAACAATCATCCGGCACCTCGAAACACAAATCTCTCATTCTCTCGTCTCCTTTTTGCTCCCTCTCGTTGCCTCTCAAAGAACCGACACACACCACCCCCGTAACCAAGGAATCTGACCACTACTCCACCACTCGACCCCCCCCCCCTGTGATCGTGATCGTAACAGCAACTGGCGGAGTATCATGGTTTGTTCCGGTATTAAGTTCGGGTTAGAAGCGGATACGAGTTTCGGGTTCGTTACGGCGTCTAAAACTCTTCGTGTCTCATCTCCGATTCGAGGTAAAGGTTTTCCCATGCTAATCGCACATTTATATGGGTTTAATTTGAGTTTCGCGTTTTTCTGGTGACCGGACTAAAACTCCGGCCACCGGAGTTCAAAAGGAAGAAGAAGAGGTCGCGAGGTTAAGGTTTTTCAGGTTTACTCTGCGGGTTATAACACAAACGGGCCGAGTGCCCTGGTGGTTAGGGCGCGGTACCTGTATCAAAGTGACGCGAGTTCAAAACCCTCCCCCACCAATTCTTTCCTGTTTTCTTTCTTTTCTCTTTTATTTCTGGTACTTTCCTCTGCTGTATAAATCGAATTTGATCTACAGTCTTAACCAAACAGAAGTCTTGGCAGAGTGGTTTGGTTGTGTGCGCTGGGGGCTGTAGGTCGCGGGTTCGACCCCAGCGACCTTCGTTTTTTTCCTATTTTTCTGATTTGTTGTGATTTTTGGCATCTAGTGGCTTTGGACTTGTATCAGAACCATTTCTTTGCGTATACTAAACCCCCCTAAACCATACTTTGAATTGTAAACGTGCCTAAACTTGTCGTTTGAACTAAGATATAGTTTTTAATAAATTCATATAATACATTAACTCAAAAATCGTGGTTTTACATAAAAATCATGTTATATTTATATAAAAATAATTTTGTGTAGAATAATATATAAACATGTATTGTTGGTTTATTGAAACGATTAGATATTTTATGTGAACTTTTATATATATATATATATATATATATATATATATATATATATATATATCTTATCTATATATTTATTTATTTTGGATCTTTGAACTTAGAGAATATATATTATTGATATATATTATATTTTTCGCGTTATTTCGTTAATCACTCGGGTTTGGTAAACGTGTCATCCTCGACTTGTTCAGAACGTTGTGATGATTCGTTTTCGTCATTTACGTAGACTTAGTCATTTTGTTTGAACACACACTTATATTCATATGCTCAATAGGTGTTTGGTAGGTTGCACAAGACATATTACTTGCTACTTGCTGTGTTATTTATCTGGAATTGTTGTGCACCCGAAGGTGAGTTTCACGGCCCCATTTTACTGTTTTAATCCTGTTGGGGGAGATTAACATGCAAACACTTGAACTGTTAGATATATATCACCTGAATGATAGTGGCACACTTATGATAAAGTCCTCACTTTTAGAGTTACTGTCAATGTGACATCAGCGGGAACTTATTTGGTAGATCTACTGGGCCTGACAAGCCCCACCCTGGTCATTCGCGCTGACTCGATTGGATATCGAACGGGTGTTATAAACTTCTTAGCCTTAACGAGGCACAATTGAACCGTTGAGCTTTAGTAATTGGATAGCTAGTTTAACTAGTCAAACATGCACCGATTTCTTGAAAATAGCCTAGCTAGCTATTGATATATTATCTGGATTTTAAACTGAACTTGAACTGTTGTTGAACAGTCAACCATGAACCGAATTTGAACTGTCTTGAACGGTTAGGCTATATTGAACTTGATCTGTTTCGAACAGATGAATTACTTTGAACTGTTTCTGAACTGATAAACCTGTGAACTCACCAACCTTTGTGTTGACACTTTTTAGCATGTTATTTCTCAGGTTGCGGATGTTCGAGTATCGCGAGTATGCATGCATGAGTCTTGAAACACTTTTAATGTCTTTGAACAAGCCACGTCACCTTGGGTGACAAAGATTTTACATAAGTACTTTTATTGTATTTACGCTTCCGCATTTGTAAAACTCTAATTATATATTTTAATGAAATGAAACGTTTTAATTAATTATTGGTCCTTTGGTGTAACTAATGGACGACGATCCTGGTTTGTCACGCTCCCTGCGGCGCGTGATCGCGCGTGAGATTTTTGGGGGTGTGACAGATTGGTATCAGAGCCATTGGTTACAATGAACTAAGATTCGTCTTAGACTGTAACTGTTTTGCATTAGTTGCACATAAACATTTTTCTCATGCATCGTGATACTCACTCCTACATGCACCTGGTTTACGGTATGTCGTTTACATCATCCACTTCCCCTATACTCACGGCGAGGAGCCGGTTAGTCTTGAGTCATTTTTCTTAACCTCTCTAAGTTGTGTACCTCTTGGTTAACATTCGTGTACAACGAGACGTCGAATCAGATCGAAGGATCACGTTTATACTTTTGACGAGCTGATTGCTACCCGGGATTATTCCGAATTGAACAACTGGGCGTAGTGCCCATACTATGGATGTATGCTGCATAGGGAAGGTGGTGTAATACCTCTTCTTGTCCTTAAACCTCTATCTTAGCTTAGGAGGTCCTTGATATACCTACCTTACGTATATGTCTAAACTCATTCGTTCAGGAAATGTTATCTCGATGTGCTAGTAGCATGATTATTTAGCTCCACTAGAGTTAGCAGGGTATGAATTCAAGTAGCTGCCTGTGGGGCACTTGTATCAACTTTGGTTATCCTGATCGTCTTTACATTTGCTCTGATCTTCTAAGATCTTTCCCTTCTCGTTTCTATCGCATGGTTGTGTTGGAATGAAGCAACTTGAATGAGACTCTTATAAACTAAATAGTACGTGATGTGTACTGACTGATTTTTTTTTCTCTCATATATCGAATTTGTGATCAGGTTAGTATGTGTAGTAATCATGTTATTTCTTCGAGCTAAGCTTGGGTCATTATGATAAATCTTATTCAAGTCCTCTTGAGCTAAATTCCTGACTGCCTCGCTTCGGGTGGGTCATTCCAATCAAAGCGAACATGTTGCTCTCGAGACTTTTCTTTGTAACGAGTCTGGTCAAGATAACCTTGGGTTAGTGGCCCCATCCACGATACCCACTCTGAGGATATCTCATATGTACTCCACAATACCTGGTAGCTGAAGTTAGAGGAACTAGGGTGACCATATAGGGTAAATTACAGTTACGGGTGCACACGTAAATGTAATTTGCAGTGTATGGAAATCCTGGGAAATCCAAAACAGCAAGCCGATGGTTGTAAAGGATGCAATCTCTTACCTTAAACCCCATGACATCCGAATGTCGAGCGTATTCGCCTCAACCGGATGATTGAGAGTCGTCCATCCTTGTAAACACTATCACGCCTGATATGATCCCTTTTTACTATTGGATTCTAATCCATACGTGAACCCTTTTGAGACATATTATGAAAAGTTGGTCCCGGTAGGACACAGTTTCACACGTGTATTTCAATGGCAAGTCTTCCTTAACTACGAATACTCTCGACGAAACCCTTGACTGGTTTGAACTCATTTTGAATCATAATTCTATTTTTACGATATTACCGACCATATCAATCCCTGGAACTTTACGATCGTGAGATAACTTGGACATATATTCACTAGAAGGATGCCTAGACAACGTTAGATGAACGAATTGGATAAGTCATGTGTCGGGAGCACTGGAGCGTATTTATTGGCTGAAAGCTCTTGTGAAGTTACCCTCTGAAGATTCACACTCCCTGATTTTCTTGTGCGGACCAATACTTGTTGCCAGCAACATCGACACGGTTGTACAAACTGCCTACCACACCGCAAGCATATTTGTCACTAATGGGGATAATGTTAGTGAGAATCCTTCCTGACTTTCAAACTAATGACTCCCAGTTTTAACGTAAGGACTATTCCGATTGATCTCCTGAACCAGAACTATCGATTTTTGTTTGCATAATTCAACCTTTCATGATTTAGCAATCGGCAATTTCTGATTCTCATGCTTTGTAATCCTTTATGCCCTGGATAAGCTCCTAAGATTTGAATCGAAAGGTGTTACACTTTTGGTTAGTTTTTCTACTAGTTAACACCATTGATGATAAGACGACCTTGTGTTTCAAGCGCAGTAATAATACCAAGCTTTATATGGAAACTCTATCTGCATCCATCGAGCGTGAGCTTCTTGTTATCGATAGCTAACTGTGCGATCAAACTATACTTACCCTTCTTACACATTAAGTACATCAAGTTATCCGTACATTTTGTACATTATTAACGCTCCTATCATAACAACTACCGGCAAATTTCTAGTATACGGATCCTCAACACCCATTCAGTAAACTTTCATTGATGAACCCAACTTGAAACTAAACCTTGTGGCCTACTTAAATCTTGATCTTCTTGAAATCTGAAGCTTTATGATACTCGTCCTGCACGCGCCAACCTCTCGACGACCTTCACTAGAATAACAAACCTTACGCATTTTTCTGGTATTGTGAATGAAAACTCTTACACCTTTTGTTTGCATAACGTATTAAGGTTTTACTCTCTCACCCCCTTTACCTTCAAGCGTATGGGAAAAACTTGACGTCCTCTACTTCCGATAAGAATAACCAGTGTGGTTTGACTAACAATTGGTAACGGTAGGTAGCTGGTACACCTTCAAGGTGCTGGTAGTGTGGTGGGTTAGCTGCGGTACACCCTATATATAAACATTGGTGGCACGTTGAATGTGGGACCAGTACCGGACCAAGGGTTGACTTTAGAGTCATACACAAGAGCCTCGTCATGAGAAACTCCATCTAACGGGACTAGATCCTCGACAAAACTGTTTAGTGCTACTTTCTCCGAGATTACGGATATCCCTTTCGTATTCCTACCAAAAGAGACATACCCAAAATAATCCAACTTCATGCTTTCAATTGTCCGAGTCTAGAAGGAAACTTTTCTAAAGCGAATTTCCTGCCATGATTTAGACGCGAGTTCTGACTCGGATGAACATCAACGTTTTGAAAACCAGAGATTTTCCCTTATGAATGACAAACCACCTAATCAAATGATCAACTCCAACTTTTAGAGTACGTGTTACTGTTAAGAAGCAGATCGACTTTTGTTGAATGGAAACTACTTTTCAGTCGACGGGCTTTTGATAAACTTTCTGGCATTCACGAAAGTGATACCTTCCCCGATCCATCTTTATTCAACACCCGATATGACATTTCGATCTGCAGTACACTTGCTCTAAAACCTAACCATAACCCATATGTACAACTATTGAAAGCCAAAACCACTTTTGGGATATCCTGATTTTTCTTTTGTGTTTCGCAGACATCCTTTTAAAACACTTTTGTACCCTATCTTACTTTTGAAGACCATTAGAACCGATGTTTTGACAAAAAAAAAAGTAATTATGACGCATGAAGCGCAAGAACACCAAGGAGATTGGGCATAGTGGTGAGCTTAAACAATGAATAATTCTCTAACGAGAAGTTTGCTCTCTTTGATTGTATAACCGTTGACACGTTCATTTCGATATCTATTTACGCGAATTCGTTGCCAAATCCTGTCAGGCGCGCTATATAATTCTCTCTGAATTTTATACCATCCATTACGTTATTTCCATCCTCCCTGCTGGTATCTTCACTAGTGCCAGTTTAAACTCACATGTCATCCTTGGAATGTGTAGTTGCGATTGTCATAAGCTTGCTATCTCGTCGCTTACTAGAATTCACGAACTAAGTCGTTGGCTCTCTTCATCGTGAATTTGCTATTCTCATGCATGATGCCATGCGTATTTTCTGCAGGGCGCTTTTCGATATTTGGCACCTCATAGTTTACACTTTTATTTTGTTGGATCTTCACTCTAATTTTTTTATTATTATTTTTTTTTTGATTCTTTAGCAAGGTAACATGCATGATGATATGTTGTACTGAACTCCAACTTGAATTTGAACCTAATTGTCTATGTTATTTCTTGAATAATTCTTAACAGAACTGAGTAATTCTTTTCTAAAAACAAACTGTTACGTGTTACCTTTTAACTGGCTGTGAGCTCTTGATTGGATTTCTCTTTGGACCTTAGTCTTTTTGTCATAAAAATCAGTGTGTGGCCAGTCATATTTTACTATGTGAGAAACTGTTGATCCATTTTAACCATGATAAATAATTCGTTTGCTTTTGACCTTCCCATGAGAAATGTTTACAAAACACATGTGCTTATGCATGCTAAATTTGAGAATCTAATCATAGGTATATGGTATAAAACAGATTAATTATTGAAGTGTTGGTTTAAACATAAGTTGTGTAGAATTGCATAATCAGTTAGGTGTATGAAACGCGTTAGGAACCAGAAAATGACGTGTTGTAAATGTATTAACTTGATTAAGTGTGAAAACCATACACCATACAAGGTCCTAAGTCTCCTACCTCGATGGGAATGACAAGACTGTGTGAAGTTGCCCTGTCAACTTTGCACCGTATGGGTTGTGTTGGTAGTTTATGAACATATGTGCTAGAATTATGCTATGCTGGGGTTGTATGCTAGAATATAAGGTGTTGGGACAATTGTGTACGTTGTATGGTAAAACCTTCATGATATATTGCATGTTAGTACGCTTTGACCGCATAAACCTTTAGAAGAAACCTTCGTAGAGGCTCGTATGCTATTTGAACCGCTATCGCATGAAATGTGAATTTGGATGTTATTATGAACCATGTGAACTTATGTGGTCATGGTTTTATTAATAACTAAATCAACCATCGAGCCCTCATGTTAACTTGGTCAGACTTGTGTCAATTCTATGCTATTTGCTAGTTGATAGGCAAATTCGGACGTTTACGTTTTCATTGGACCTCGGGCCTACTAAACAAACACTGATTGACTTGATGCGCCACAATTTTCTCATACTCAAACTTCTTTCCCTCTGATTCACTTGAGTTACTAGTGAATGCGAATGTCTTAAGCAAAAACGAGACACTAATTAGGAATCTCATTCTTGATAATGAGCACAATAGCTGGAGACTACTCAGACATGTTATGTACCCTACTTCGCATTAAACTTTGATTTCAGGTATCTATGTAATCATGTCATTCTGTTTTGCCACTTGACATGATCCCTGTAATACAGAGGTTCGACTCTTCCTGTAGGAGAATGCGTGATAAGAAAAATCCTTGCCAATCCTTTCGATTCGAATTCCTTTCGAAAACCTCTAAAAATTTTACATCTCCTTATCATCGGGTACATATCCTTGACCATAACATTCTTGACTCCTTTTGGGAGTACGAAACCTGGATTCTTTCGGTACGTTGTCGTTAATTTGATTCTTGAATCGGTTGTTACCGACTTAAATTCCGGGATGAAATCCTTTCAACAAGGGGATGATGTGACGACTGAGAAAATTTTTCTTTCTTTTGTGACCAACTGGTTAACCACGTTATTCAATTTTCGGGACGAAAATTCTTCAACAAGGGGATACTGTGACAATCCGCCTTTAAAGGTCTTTCTTGATTTAAATAAACTTAAATTGAAATAATTGTCACGAGAACAATTATTTTAAAACTATTATAAATGTCGTGTTAACATTTATGTGTTGACCTAAGCAATTAGGGTCTGTATAACCATCACTACACGAGCATGTTTTTTAAAGTCTATATGTTTGATATTCTACGATTTTACGTGACAAATGTCATTTAAGTATAAGTTGTCTTTTATAATTTTATATGAGTTTAAACATGCAAGAATAGATTTGAGTCTATGATTTTATGTGAACTTATAATAAATAATTAAGGATTACTATTTATAATTTTATGGGGTTGTCTAAGGTTTATATTTTTATAAACATTATACGCATATTCATCGTTAAAGTTATCTCTGTTAGCTCCGTTAAGAGTTCGTTAATGTTTTATTTGTTTTAAAAACTTTGGGGGATTACAAATATAATTACCAAAACTCTTTTCTTACTATATTAAACATTGAGGGATTAACTTTGCAATTGTCCAAACATTGTGCCATTTTTGTAGATTCTTGAGGGTCCTTTCTTGCAATTACTCAAACTTAGTTTGAGATCACTTTGAAAACGGTCGGCGACAGATGAGTTAAACAAAACCGACATCGTAATCAAGAACCGACTTAAATCATCGGTTTCACCTTCCCTTGGATGACAATCAAGAAAACAACAATCATCCGGCACCTCGAAACACAAATCTCTCATTCTCTCGTCTCCTTTTTGCTCCCTCTCGTTGCCTCTCAAAGAACCGACACACACCACCCCCGTAACCAAGGAATCTGACCACTACTCCACCACTCGACCCCCCCCCCCTGTTATCGTGATCGTAACAGCAACTGGCGGAGTATCATGGTTTGTTCCGGTATTAAGTTCGGGTTAGAAGCGGATACGAGTTTCGGGTTCGTTACGGCGTCTAAAACTCTTCGTGTCTCATCTCCGATTCGAGGTAAAGGTTTTCCCATGCTAATCGCACATTTATATGGGTTTAATTTGAGTTTCGCGTTTTTCTGGTGACCGGACTAAAACTCCGGCCACCGGAGTTCAAAAGGAAGAAGAAGAGGTCGCGAGGTTAAGGTTTTTCAGGTTTACTCTGCGGGTTATAACACAAACGGGCCGAGTGCCCTGGTGGTTAGGGCGCGGTACCTGTATCAAAGTGACGCGAGTTCAAAACCCTCCCCCACCAATTCTTTCCTGTTTTCTTTCTTTTCTCTTTTATTTCTGGTACTTGCCTCTGCTGTATAAATCGAATTTGATCTACAGTCTTAACCAAACAGAAGTCTTGGCAAAGTGGTTTGGTTGTGTGCGCTGGGGGCTGTAGGTCGCGGGTTCGACCCCAGCGACCTTCGTTTTTTTCCTATTTTTCTGATTTGTTGTGATTTTTGGCATCTAGTGGCTTTGGACTTGTATCAGAACCATTTCTTTGCGTATACTAAACCCCCCTAAACCATACTTTGAATTGTAAACGTGCCTAAACTTGTCGTTTGAACTAAGATATAGTTTTTAATAAATTCATATAATACATTAACTCAAAAATCGTGGTTTTACATAAAAATCATGTTATATTTATATAAAAATAATTTTGTGTAGAATAATATATAAACATGTATTGTTGGTTTATTGAAACGATTAGATATTTTATGTGAACTTTTATATATATATATATATATATATATATATATATATATATATCTTATCTATATATTTATTTATTTTGGATCTTTGAACTTAGAGAATATATATTATTGATATATATTATATTTTTCGCGTTATTTCGTTAATCACTCGGGTTTGGTAAACGTGTCATCCTCGACTTGTTCATAACGTTGTGATGATTCGTTTTCGTCATTTACGTAGACTTAGTCATTTTGTTTGAACACACACTTATATTCATATGCTCAATAGGTGTTTGGTAGGTTGCACAAGACATATTACTTGCTACTTGCTGTGTTATTTATCTGGAATTGCTGTGCACCTGAAGGTGAGTTTCACGGCCCCATTTTACTGTTTTAATCCTGTTGGGGGAGACTAACATGCAAACACTTGAACTGTTAGATATATATCACCTGAATGATAGTGGCACACTTATGATAAAGTCCTCACTTTTAGAGTTACTGTCAATGTGACATCAGCGGGAACTTATTTGGTAGATCTACTGGGCGTGACAAGCCCCACCCGGGTCATTCGCGCTGACTCGATTGGATATCGAACGGGTGTTATAAACTTCTTAGCCTTAACGAGGCATAATTGAACCGTCGAGCTTCTAGTAACTGGATAGCTAGTTTAAGTAGTCAAACGTGCACTGATTTCTTGAAAATAGCCTAGCTAGCTATTGATATATTATCTGGAGTTTAAACTGAACTTGAACTGTTGTTGAACAGTCAACCTTGAACCGAACTTGAACTGTCTTGAACGGTTAGGCTATATTGAACTTGATCTGTTTCGAACAGATGAATTACTTTGAACTGTTTCTGAACTGATAAACCTGTGAACTCACCAACCTTTGTGTTGACACTTTTTAGCATGTTATTTCTCAGGTTGCGGATGTTCGAGTATCACGAGTATGCATGCATGAGTCTTGAAACACTTTTAATGTCTTTGAACAAGCCACGTCACCTTGGGTGACAAAGATTTTACATAAGTACTTTTATTGTATTTACGCTTCCGCATTTGTAAAACTCTAATTATATATTTTAATGAAATGAAACGTTTTAATTAATTATTGGTCCTTTGGTGTAACTAATGGACGACGATCCTGGTTTGTCACGCTCCCTGCGGCTCGTGATTGCGCGTGGGATTTTTGGGGGTGTGACACATCCCATCACCCCTGCAACTTCTAATCCCCCTTAAATACTAGCTTTAACCTCTCCCCTCTTTCCCATTAACTTTTTCGAGAGCAAAGGTTTACGTTAGGATCTCCAGCTTCCGGCCTTCTCCGATCAGGTAATCTTCTCCTGTTACCCCTTTCTTTTATTTCTTTCCGATCGGAAACCATGGCCAAAAAGACCGGAATCGAGGACTTCCTCGATCAAAATTACCTGAAAAACCGAGAACTAGAAACCTGCCGACATTGCAACCTTGTCGTGTCCGGCCTTCTTCCTCCGTCTGCTGAAATCAGGCCTTTTGATAAGAGGCTTAGGTCGGATTTCTGCTCTGAAACCTAAGTCTGCTTCCCGTTCACACCTTTTTCATTGGGGCTGTCTTACCCTTTTACCGGTCTTTTGGCCGAGTTCTTCGAAGCTACTAGCCTTTCCTACGCCCAAACTCTCCCCATCGTATGGAGAATCCTCGGTACCCTAAACCGTCTCAACAGGGAGTTCGATTCCTTGATTGGGTTACCTGAACTATCCCTAGGCTATTAACTCAAGTCCCATGGTAGCAATCGGTTCTTGTTCAATGCTCTGAACAAGGATAATCAACTGATTCCTCGGGCTTCTTTTCATGAGGATTGGAAGGGAAAATTCTTTTTTGTCAAGAGATCAACCATCCCAGGAGGAATGGATCTTCCAATTAGGTGGAGAGTAGAGGGTAGGTTTTCACCTGCATTGGGGATTAGGATTTCTTTCTCATTATATATTAATCAAATACTGACCTTGGATTTTTCTGTTTTCTAGTGCCCAGCTTGAGTTCAATTGGTCCTGCGAATCCAGGGGCATTCGAAAGATTCGAGACCTTCTTGACCATCACTGAGGAAGACTGAGAATTCAAAGCCGATCCCCATCAAGCTGCTTCTTCCACTTCTTACAGTATGTCTAGCTGTAAGTATCCTGGTACCCTGCTTCTTAACCCTTGGATTTTGTTGATCTCTTATGCTTCTGTCCTTCAGCTGCTGCTACTCCTATCAACCTTGAAGATGTGGACCTGGACGCCTTTCTGCTGGGCGAATCTGAGTAAGACATTCAGGTCCTAACCACCGTGAAAACTGAGCCCTCATCTGCCCCCAAGGCTCCCTCTTCCAGGACTTCAGGCACGAAGCGCAAGACCAGGGCTGCTACCGCTGCTGTGACCGTGCGACCCTTGGAAAACATGGATGTTGTTGGGCTGCTTACACATGCTGAAGCCTCCTCTCGCCAAGTAAGTGAATCCTGAGTACCCCTGAATTTTCTGCATAGTTGAGCCATTCAGGGTCTGAAATGTTTAATTAAAATACCTTTATGTGCAGATTGTCGGGCGATTCTTCGAGCTAGTCCGGGCTGCAGAGAAGCATGCCCAGGATGCTGAGTTTTTGTCCAGGAGGGAGGTTGCCGCTCTGAACAGAGAGCTGAGCCTGACCAAGGAGGCGGCTAACAAGAACTTAGGGCTGGTGCAGGACCTAGAGAAGAAGGCTGTGGAAGAGCGGGCCAACCATGAGGCTTCCCTGGCTGCGAAAGACGATGAGGGCAGGCTAATAGCCCGCATCTCTCTCCTCTAATGCAGGTTGAAGATGGCCAAGGACGCCAGGGACCTGGGGTTTAAAAACCCCAAATGGGATGTGACCGAATGGGCAGGTAAACTGCGCAAACTAGGCGCAACCATCCCTGTCGGGTGTGACCCTGAGGCCGACCCTGAAACCAGCAATGGCACTCCATCCAAGGGTTCTGCTGATCACGCTATGGATATTGACCAGCCCAAGGAAGGAGAGGCGCCAGCCCAGGAGCCCAAGGCAGCAGAGGAGGTACCGGTGGAAGCTAAGGAGACGACCCAGGATGCAGTTTGAAGGTTGGGGGTCGTCTTCTTATTTTTGTGGTTCTTTTGAATACAATTTTAATTTTATGCTTGTGATGTTATGCCGGTTGATGTTTCCCGGTTTTATTAAGACAATATGCCCCACCCCTGGATTTGGAATCCCCCATCCTGGGGTGGCCGGAGCTTCTCCGGACCCATGATGGGTCTTTTTATATAACTGCTTTTAGTTACATGATTGTGTTTGAAATATTTGAAAGATTTTTGCTATTGCGTGGAATTATTATAGGGTTTACCTTAGTATTCCTGGGTTGCCCCCAAGATTTAGGACTCCTCGTAGCTTTAGTAGATTTGTGAATGTTTTCTGTCATATGAACATATAACAAGTAGAATTAACTAGCCAAGTAGTTAATTTACTTAGGTTTTAACCGTTATGACCTTGGATTAGGTCAATAATCCTAGGCTACTAGGTAGTCTTTGAGTTATCTCTGGGGTCATGAGCTGTGTCGTACTGGCGAACTAGGGATTTCCTCTTGGTCGTACTGACCGACTAGGGCATGTCCTCGGAGGCTTGAGTTGGTACGTTAGCACCAATCCATCTTGAAAACACGTTAATCGTTTAAACCTTAAGGGATCCGCACATGTCCCTGGATTGGGAGGTTGCCACCAATGCTATCAACACGGTTGATCCCATAATCCCAGGGTTTCATACTTGGATCACGTGCGTCCCCGGGCGAGGAAAAAATTGCCACGAGCATCCCAGGCAAGGCGTGATAGCCCATATTCTGGTGGAGGAAGCTTAGTCCTCAACCCTTAGGATCGGGTTTAGGCCTTACCCAATACGGAAGTGAGATGACCAGTCTCAAACTTAGGAGACATAGGCTGATTATCCTTGGCTTTGTGCATCATGAGTACGCTTTGTTCCATGTGCCCTGGATTTTTGAATAACCTGTATTTTGGGTACCCTGAATCCTGGGATACCCTGGATTCTAAGTAACCTAACTGTCAAAATATAGATCTTGGTGTATTCAAGGTAATGAATAACAACCTCAAATAAATTATAATGTGTGACTAATGTTAATAAATAAAGAAGATAAAACATATAAGGGAATGAAAGAAATAAATTAATCAAGAGAAACCGACCTGGATTTCCAGCATGAATTTCAAAATTAAACACATACCTGGACAACTGAATCTTGGGACAGGAAGCCTTACATGAAATATGCCTACAAGTGTATCGCATTCCAAGGTCGTGGTAGTAGGTCTCCTTCCATATTAGCTAGCCAATATGCCCCCTTACCAGCCTCAGAGTCAATCAGGTAGGGACCTTCCCATTTAGGAGCTAACTTCCCATCCCTTGGATTTGTTGTGTTCTGAAATGCCTTTCTAAGGACTAGATCTCCCACCTTAAACCTTCTGATCCTCACATGTTTGTTGTAGGTCTTAGAAATTCTTTGTTGATACGCTGCCATCCTCCAAGCCGCTTGATCTCTTAGCTCATCCAGGATATCCAAGTCTTCAACCAGGGACTGATCATTCGAATCCTGGGTCTGACACTAACACTGAATGTCGGGACCACCATTTCTCTTGGGATAATTGCTTCAGTGCCAAAGACTACGGAAATGGGGTTTGGCCTGTGGCATTCTTGAATGTAGTCATGTCTGCCCATAATGCCAAGGGTAGCTCTTCTGCCCATCTTCCCTTCTTTTCTTTCAATCTCTTCTTCAAATTGTTTATTATAATCTTATTACTTGATTCAGCCTGGCCATTAGCCTAAGGATGCACCGGAGTCGATGTTCTCATTTTTATGCCCTAGGCCGATTCACAGAATCCTGTGGTTCTACTTCCGATAAATTGGGACCCGTTATCACAAATAATCTCGGATGGTATTCCAAATCTTGTTAAAATGTTCCTTTTAATAAAGGATATAACTTATTTCTCCCTAACTTGAACGTATGCCTCGACTTTAATCCATTTTGAGAAATATTCCGTCATAGCTAGCATGAATACCTTTCCTCCAGGGGCCTTGGACATTAAGGACCTGCCCCCTGTATGGTTTCCACAATCACCTTTGTGGATATCTTTGAGTACTTCCTGGGCCTCATCCTTCTCCAAGCACCTCATATATGCACATGCAAAAGACTTTCTATACGATATATTCTTAATAATCACGTACCTGGCTACTCTTACTCTAAATGCACGGGCATCCTTCTCGTTCCCTGGAATAGTGCCCTCCTGCAAATACTGGATAATTGGTCTAGTCCAGGACTCCTTCTGGGTTGAAGAATCCTGGGTACTGGTGTAAGGATCGAAATCTCTCCTCACACGATATCAAGTCGACTAATCACCGTGCGGAATCCGGTGATTAGTGATGATTCAAGAATAATCAAGATGTAAAGCAAATAGAAAAGCAATAAATAACACACAAACCGATTTGAATCACTTGAAGACTTTGATTGCTAAACACCTTGAAAGCCGAAATTCTCTTAGGAATTTCGTAATACCTTCAAACGCAAAATAGGCACACAAGAACACCAAAGAGAATCAGCAACTAAAATGTGGGGAGGGTTTCCTTTTTATAGGGATTCTCCATCTTGGAGGACAAGACACCCTGGAAACCCTAAATCCCATCTAATTCCCGTATTTGCACCTATAGGCCCACTAAACTACATCTAAACACTTTCTAATTGAGCCCAAACATGCCTAAAATGGCCCAATGACCTAATATACCCATAACCCAACTCATTTTCACCTATTCCAACACATAGGCCTTCAGAATACTCCGCCAAGTGATGATTTAATACACAAGCCACAAATTATTCCCTTACAATCTTCCCCTTGGCTTGTGCTATTAAATATCTTCTACTTTCAATCTTCAGACTTCAGTCTTCTCCTTGGCTTGAACATGGGTTGGTGAAGATTCTTTCCTTGAACGATCTTCATTGGGCAGCAACGGTCGAGATCTGGGAGTTTTCTCTCAATCAGCATCAGCTTAGACTTCAAATGACAAACAAATAATGAGAGGAGGATTCTCAAATACTTGCTTCTTCTTGAAACATGACGAGTCCTTGCTAAACCATCAGTAACTGTCTTGACTTGTATGAGACTTCAGAGGATAAATTTTGAAAACCTCTGTCTTGGCATTTGTGACTACTCTGCATCTTTTCTTCAATTAGCTTCCCCTAAACCTGAGAACGGTGTCTTTGGACGCTTTACTTGAACAACCAACAAACTTCCCCTGAGCATAGGGTAAGTCCTTTTCCGGCTGGTTCTTCAACACAAACAGTAGCAACACTCATTAACTTTTCTTCTCCATGACATCTCATTTAACCTGTCATGCACAACATGGAACAAACACAAACACTAACCAGCATATGATGGCTGGTTATCGGGTTAGAATTATTTTACCAAAAACTTCCCCTGAACCCGAGGGGGAGGTCACACCTTCTTGCACAAAACCCAAAAAGAACTTATTAAAACCTTTAAATTAACCTGGCCATGGTTGAAAAATAAACAAAGAAAAAAACTTAAGATAAAACAGAAGAAAATAAAAACAAAAACAAACATACCAAATTTCTAAACGAGAAGGTTTCTATGGGATCAAATCGTATGAATCTGACTGAGGAACCCTTTTCAGCTTCTGTTACTCGAACACGTCCAGGTGATTGCCAATATACTGATCCACTTTAAACTCAAACCCTTTTCTTATTCAGGCTGTTTGTCACTTTATTATCTTTTAAGGTGTATTAATTATGAACAGCAAGTGGGTTTCAACAAATCCTAGGTACATGTTATTACACACTATCAAGCACATAAATTCCCTACCACATATTTTCACAACCTGATCCAGAAGTTTGAAACTGAGCTCGAGACTTGGTTGAGAAGAGAAAGAATAGATCACATAGATTTTTGGGTATAATATACAAGTCAACTGAATTTTTGAAACATTTTTGATAATGCTCTCATCAGTGACAAAGGCTGAGGGATTTGGACTCTTGAGGGTCTCTTTTCTTGTGCTCTCTGGCATCTTTTGAGGTATATACATGCATTTTTTTTTAATTGCATATATTATTTATGATGATCTGTAAGCACGTATGTATGGACAACTCCAGGTCATTGCTCACGCAAAGCAGAGGAGAGCCTTACATACACTCGAAGCATCCCCAGGTCATTGCTCACGCAAAGCAGAGGGGACACCGACTTTTTGAGCTCAATTTCACACTCTTGGAGACAAGCGTGTGTATCGGGAACTTGAACATGCAGTCAAATAGAAATGCAATTAACCTAAGTGTTGTTACCCAACAAACTGCCATACGTTATCTTTAAGTGTGTAACGCATACCTTTTCAGATTTTAGAGCCGAGCCTACCAGCATATCACCATGGATCATGTCTTTCACATCTGCCTTACGCGTGTCAGCCATCTCCAAAACGGAAATTTATTTCACTTTCCACCTTCTAAAGGAAACAAAAGATTAAAAATTAAAAATCACAATTTAATTTTGAGGGGTCAACAATTTCATCGTTTCTATTCTTCCCCTTGCTTTTTGATTTTTAATAACAACACACATTTTTTTTTTTAACACTCACTGACACAATACTTAATATGTACTAAAAACTGGCCAAGCTAACCTTCAAAGTTTATCTTTTGAAACTTTTCAGAAATGGGTTTTGTTTCATGCACAACCATACTTCACATCAAATCAGCCAAGAAATAAACAATTCAGACAGTGTTACCTTTACTGCTGATTTTCTCAGATTTACCTCTCACAAGGAAACATACCCTCCATTGAAATCTTCATGTCATGTGGTAGAGAGATGCCTCCTATCCAGTGCCTGGAACAATCACTATCACAAACAAACAAGGTTAATGAAAGTCCTCCTTGACTGTTCCTGCACAAGGTGAGAGATCAGTTAGCCATAAGTACCCAGGCCATTGTGGTTCTGGGTATACCTGAAGAGTCAGTGAAAGAAATTTCTTTTAAAAACATTCTCTTTGAAAGATTGATACTTGGGGTTGTGGGTGCCTTTGATTTGGGTTTCTTGGTGTTGTTTTTGGTGGACTTTGGTGTGGGCTTTGTGGGTTCATAAGAGTTCACACGACCATCATTGGAAATGACATTCGTGGGCTGATTGTTTTCTTTCCCTTTACCCTGTAGCCTTTTAGGTGGAATTTGATAAATGTTTGATTTATCATTTTTAACTTCATCAAATTGTTTGGAGTGCTTCTTATACACCCCTTTAGGTAGGTAACACTGATTTACCACCTTTTTCACATTCCACCTCTCTTGATTATTCTCAGAAAGACCACCATGTTTGGGAACCCAACTAGGTTTTAAAGCAACAACTGATTTGTTAACAGAATTCAATTTATGACTTTTGAAATCAGTTTTGGTTGGATGTTGAGGTGACTTAGGCTTTTGGTTAACTTTATGAACCTTTGGTTGCAGGGGTACAAACTTCTGCACCTTAGGGATTGAAGGTGCAGGCTTTTTGGTCACCTTGTGTACCTTTGGTTGTGAAGGTACATGTCTCTGCACCTTAGGGTGTGAAGATACAGATTCTTTGGTCACTTTAGATACCTTTGGGCCTGTAGGTACCTTTGGCTGAGAATTTACCTTTCTGTGGGCAGGTTTTTGGTTTGTGCCACCATATGATTGCCCTTGGAAGTTTTGAAAATGAGTTTTAGGGTAGTAGGGTTCATATGTCCTATATAAGCAATTCCTTGCCACATGTCCAGGATTCCCACACATATGGCAGGACTACTTCTTTGGGTATGCGGGAGCTTGGGAATATTTCTTCCCTGTGGATACCCAAGATGGTTTGGAATTTTTGTGGATCCACACAACTTTGCCATTGGGCCTAGTTGTTAGCACATACTCCCGCTGTACTGGCACAAATTGGTCATACACAGAATTTACCTCAGGATATGGGATAAAGTCATGTGGTCTGGCCTCCTGCACATTCTGCACATTCTGCACATTACTAGCATTATCACAAACATTAGCACACACATTCAAACAATCATTCAAACCAACCAAATTGGGATCAGTAGGCTTAGGATCAGCAACCTGTGGTCCCTTATCCTTTCTCAAAATCCTGACTTTCCTCAAAGGTTGGGAAAGTTTAGGATCACAAACACCGAAATTAAAAGTACCACAAACAGAAGTTTTGTCAAAAACATCAGACTTAGCAAAGCTCAATTCAGACTCAGATTTATTTGACGCAAAAATTTCAGTTTTGACGTCAGGAAACTTTTGACTCTCAATGCCAACACTTTCCCCCTTTGAACCTGCTTCTTTGTTTTCTGTATCTGCACAAGAAGTAAAAGAGTTAGTCTGGTTGGAAACAGGAGCAGAAATTTTAATGGGACAAGCTGCTAATTTCTTTTCAATCTCAGCTTTAGCATCCAAGTTGGTCTTAGAACACTCATAATCTGAGATCATTTCATGCATCAGGGGCATCGGTACTGTATGGGTGGATTTTTCATCTTTTATTTCAGTACCGAGACCCAAACCAGAGTTGGCTTTTAGATGACGCATACGAGCGTCTGTGTTGTAGAAAAGTGAGCTAGCCTTCATCATTTCTGACACAACATTACCGTTTCGCTCAACTTTGGTTTGCGATGTTTCTAATTGCCCTTTAAGTTGTTCAAGTTCAGTTTTCATTGTGGCAATTTCTTCATTAGCAACTGTCAGATATGTTTTTTTGTTACTCAAGTCCCTCTGAAGATTTTTTATGTCAACTTTAGCAGCTTCAAGTTTCTCACTTAAGTTTTTACTTCTACCTTTGTATTCCCTCAATTCTTTATCAACAAATTCACGATTTAAGGTTTCATTGAAAAACTTAGTTTGCCATTCTTTAGATTCATTTAAAATAGATTGACATTTAGGGTTAAGACATACCTCAGAGCTGCTGGCTGATACAGAATTACCTGGAAAAAAGGATGCCATGAATGTCTTTGATTGAACTTCTGGATTATTGAAAGGTGGGTTTTTGATCTGAAAGTGGGTTTTCGGTTGAAAGTGGCTTGATCGAAAAGTACTTTTCGATCGGAATAGATGAGGATCGAAAAGTGTGATGCGATCGAAAAGTGAAGGCTGGATCGAAAAGTCTCGAAGGGGACTTTTCGATCAAGGAGCACAAAGGATCGAAAAGTCACAGGGGACTTTTCGATCAAAGTAGGTTGATCGAGAAGTCTCAAGGGGACTTCTCGATTGAAAGGGTTGGATCGAAAAGTCTCAGAGGGACTTTTCGATTGGTGTAACTGATCGAGAAGTCACAAAAGGGGACTTCTCGATTGGGCAGACAGGTCGAAAAGTCACTTAGGGGACTTTTCGAGTGAGAGAAACGGATCGAAAAGCCACTTAGGGGGCTTTCTCGATCGGAAAGGGTCAACAGGAGGGACTTTTCGATCAGACAGACCGATCGAAAAGTAGAAAACAGGGTCGAAAAGCCAAAAATTTCGATCGAAATAAGGGTCCAAGCCACAGATTTTCGATCGAATAGCTTAGAGAACACGGGCTTCTTGCTTCTGCAACACTTGTAACCTGCACAACACTCCCAAGAAACTCACAAATAAAACCGTTAGTAACACCTTGAAACACTTGGAGCAAAAATATGAAAATTAAAAAAAACGAATTACTCCACAATGTGCAGAAAAATTCAAAGATCAAAACCCCGTCAAAAATAATTTACACCAACTTAGAATGAGTGGCCGTTTATTGCTTTAAAAAACCGGACGATCTGGACCGCACAATATAATTAATTACCAATGGCAATTTCGTAATAAAATGGAACTTCAAATTTCGTTCAAATTGCAAACGGACTTCAATTTATTTTTCGAGAATTCAATTTCGTCCGAAAAGACGATTTCGGTTGAGTTTGAAATTTTCAATAAGAATCTCGAACCAATTATGATTGTTTAAAATTCAAACCAAAATCCCAAAAAATTAGGCAACCTTTCCAATTAATTATCTTTACGTCTAGAATCAATTCCAATTAGTTAGACAAAATCAATTTGGAACAATGAGAAATACGAAAAGAATGCCAGATTATACGTAGCAACAACTTTAAGGATATTGACAACCAAAATACGACCAAAAGCACACCAAAAATATGAACCCTAATATAAATATTTAACCACAAAGGAAGAAATATCAACTAAACACTATCAAAACTCACCGAACAAATAAAAAAAAAGCTGAAATCTTGAATCGGATATCGTGAGAGCCTCGAAACACTTGTTTCTTGGCTCTGATACCAATTGTAAGGATCGAAATCTCTCCTCACACGATATCAAGTCGACTAATCACCGTGCGGAATCCGGTGATTAGTGATGATTCAAGAATAATCAAGATGTAAAGCAAATAGAAAAGCAATAAATAACACACAAACCGATTTGAATCACTTGAAGACTTTGATTGCTAAACACCTTGAAAGCCGAAATTCTCTTAGGAATTTCGTAATACCTTCAAACGCAAAATAGGCACACAAGAACACCAAAGAGAATCAGCAACTAAAATGTGGGGAGGATTTCATTTTTATAGGGATTCTCCATCTTGGAGGACAAGACACCCTGGAAACCCTAAATCCCATCTAATTCCCGTATTTGCACCTATAGGCCCACTAAACTACATCTAAACACTTTCTAATTGAGCCCAAACATGCCTAAAATGGCCCAATGACCTAATATACCCATAACCCAACTCATTTTCACCTATTCCAACACATAGGCCTTCAGAATACTCCGCCAAGTGATGATTTAATACACAAGCCACAAATTATTCCCTTACAACTGGATACCAGGATTTTATCTGCTGCATTAAAATCCTGGGTATCTGTACCCTGGTCTATGGCTGGTGTTAATATACGAATTATAGGAATATGAGTGTCTTCAAGTGCCTTGAATGCTGAGCCTAAGTTCGCCAATGCATCTGCCTCAACATTCTCTTCGCTTGGTACTTGTTGAATATTAAAGTATTGAAAATCCTGGGACATTCTTTTTACCACCTCTAAGTATTTGATCAATTTCTCCCCTTTAGCTATATAGGACCTGTTATACCCCGAATTCTCGGCTGATAATCCAGGGCGCAGGTAAAGGCCAAGGGCAGGAGTGACCCAGGAATTATATGACCCAGAATTTGGCAGGTAACGTTCAAATGACCCTGAATGTGTCCATAGTAAAGTGATGGCCCAGGATGTCGACTTTATTCAGGAAAGTTTACATTCATTTTATTCTATTTTAATATGATCTAAAATGTGCATAATCCAGGGTTACCCTTGTTTTATAGATGACCCAGCATGTGGAAATGACCCTGCATGCTAGGGCCTCGTTACTAACGTATTTTGTACCTTTATCTAAGTGAGGACAGGTTGACGAAGTCTCCCAACGGTCGAATAAAAGAAGCTAGAGACTCATTTAGCACGTGGTCAAAGTCAGTTAGCTGGAAACTCGGTCAACCAACTGAAAGAGACGTTGAAGAGAGGATCCCTGGAATATTGGATAAGTTGTTGAAGATCCCTGGAATATCGGACGAGTCATTGAAGCTCTCGAAGTATATATAGGACACTTAGACTTAGTTTTCGGCTCATTCGAGCTTTACTCATTGTATTCTCGTACTAATTTCTCTGCGAACTCATTGTAATCAACATTTTCAGTGATCAATAAATTGGTAGCGTGTTTTATCGCTACCTGGGGTTTTTATGCCGGCGGTGCCTTAGAGACATCTAAGTGCTAAGGGCTTTTCCCTAGTAAAATTCTCGGTGTTCCTACTTGCATTTCAGGTTACATTTGTGTTGCTAAGCTTCTTAACGGATTTCATAGGCAAACCTAACTCTTTATCAAAGATTTTAGTTATTTGTCCCTGGAATTCTGCTGTTGTCCCAGGATTATTTCAAACTATTTTCATATCAAAATTTTAGACACCTAACCTCACATACGAATTTGGTTCAAACTTTGCTAATTTAACTTAAGTAATTTTTAGCCAAAACAATTTGGCGCCATCCGTGGGACAATTGGTGTCAATCTTTTGTCAAACTCTTTTCAGATTCATCCTAAACTTGATTTTTTACCAAAATCTATCAAAAAATGTCAACACAAATGAACACCTCGAATGTCTCGGTTTCTGCTGTAACTACTTCAACAACTAGAGTTACCCAATCAGGTCCAAGCACCAGTATTTCGACAAGTGGAGTCACTTCATCAGCTCCAGGGTTTAATGCCTCAACTTCAGCTACGCGCAGTGACGGACCGGTAGTCAACCATGAAGTGATCGAAACTGAAAACATCCCAGAAGACCCTGTCTTAATATCTGACACTGATATCTTGGCCACATTCGGTAAATTGGAGCGCCACATGGAACTCCAACAGAAGGTGAATCAGGAATTCATGGCTCAATTGACCAGCTTGAGATCAGAGTTACCCAGGGCCACGACGGCTCAACCGTCACCACTCAACCCCAGAATTCTGAATTTCAGTACCCCTGGAAGCAATTCCAGGGTACACGAAGGTGTCACCCCACCGAATGGAAGATCAACGTTCTTCCCTACTCAAATGGCCCATGCTGATCTACCCAGGGCGTCCATCATCAGGGAACTAGTCGTTAATCCTGGGACAAGTATACCCCAGGATGTTGGTAACACTCCCCAAACTTTCGCCTATTATGCTAATACTAACAATTCAGTGCAGGATTCAGGAATCAACCCATCAGTGGAACGAGAGATTCAGAAACTCAAGCAGATGATTTCAAGCGTCCCAGGAGTTGTGCAACCAATCCCTGAAGTTGGGCCGGCAAGTCATAGGCTGTCCAGGTTTGCCTCACCAATCCGTGACGTGGAGATACCTAAGAGGTTTCAAACACCCAACATGAAACCTTATGACGGCACGACAGATCCTGAAGAACATGTGGCGCAGTACCAAGAAAGAATGGAGGTTATCTACATGCCCCTTGAAATCAAGGAAGCATGCCTATGTAAAGGATTTGGATCCACCCTAAGAGGAGCAGCCCTGAAGTGGCTCCTGAATGTTCCTCCTTACTCTATCACTTCATTTTCGCATTTGATTAACTTATTTAACAATCAATTCTCTTGCAGCCGTAGCTTTGAAAAACTAACAAGTGATTTGTATAGGGTAACCCAGAATGCAGGAGAATCCCTAAGGAATTACGTTAGCAGATTCAGCAGAGAAGCCTTGGAAATCCCAAACATGGACATGGTAACTGCAGTCCAGGCCTTCAAGATGGGGCTCAACAAAGACACGCCCTTCTATCAAGACCTGGTCATGAACCCATGTCATAAGATGGATGAAGTTCGTCATAGGGCTATCACTACTACAAAAACTGCCTTCCTTGACACGCGAACGATGACACTCGATAATTCTTGACGTGCAAAAACTGAAGTGTCAAAATAAAATGTCATTTATAGGTAATTCCTAAGAATTCATGACGCGCATTTTTGCGTGTCAAGAATTTCTGTCATATTTCAAAAAAAAAAAACACGGAGGACATATAAAAGCCGCGTGTCAAGAATCAAGTGTCGTTTTTTAATTTTTTGGCTCCAAATTTCCCCCCAATATTTTTGCCCTAAATTTTCCCCAAATACACTCCCGCCCACTCCCACATCCACGGTCACAATCCTCATCGCGACTCCAAACCTCATCGTCTCAACGATTCTCATCATCATCGCGTCAATTGTGTTTGAAGCCGAATTAAGACACTCATTTCCTCATCATCGCGACTTCAGAGGAAACCGAATTAAGGAACGAGATCAATTGTGTTTGAAGCAAAAGGAAAACGAGGAAACCCTAGATTCGTCATTTCCTATTTCGATTGATACAGGAGCGTCAATTACAACACCCAAGTCCTGCTTTGCCCAATATTGAAGACGATGGAAACCCTAGATTCATCATTTTCATTCGTATGGAAAATGTCAGTATCCTCTATTCTTCATTTCCTATTCGAGTTCGGTATACAAAACTTCCTTTCTTACCTAAAAGGAAGTTGATTATCTCCTGCGGGTTTTAATTTCGATTATGCCTTTCCTTCTTGCATTTAATTTTGCCCTAGAGTAAATTTTTTTGGTATCTACAGTGCCGCTGTAAACAAATATGTTTCTGACCTCAAAAAATCTTTAGTACAATGTAATTTGAAACTGGTTTAGCGTAAATTTTTACCTACATAAAAGTTTTATATGATTGATTTCTAGGTTTTGATGCAATGAAAACCTTTGTTGTGTTCATAAATTTCTTGGGTAGATATAGTAACCTGATTTCTTTGATGTTTCTATGTTGATAACTGTTCAGATGGTTAGGCTTATTGGGTTATAATTTACTACACAAAATATGACTAGAATTGAAAATATATCTGCCCTTAGTAGACTTAGGTACTTTGCTATAATTGATTTATAAGTTTTGATGCAACCAAAGCCTCTGGTGTTTTCAGCAACTTCTAAGGTACTGAATTTCTGGTTTAATGATGTTATAGATATAGTAACCTGATTTCTTTGATGTTTCTATGTTGATAGTCGTTCAGGTGCTTAGGCTTATTGGGTAATAATTGACTACATAGAATGAATAGAATTGGAAATTTGTTTGGTCATAGTGAACTTATGTTTCTTGGTTTGTACCATACAGATTTATTTGCCCTTATCGCTAGTTAGGAAAGGATTTGCTCTTACTGAAATATTTATTTATTGTGTGCAGCTACTGTCTCCCAGAATGCAGGTAAGGTAGACTTCTGTGACATTCATTTAAGTAGACAGTAGTATAAAAGTTTTGGTATGGTTCATAGGTTACAACTCGTGATTCAACCAATGATTGGATATCAAATACGGGTGTTTTATTTGCTTATCCCAGGTAACATATTCCATTTTCTGTGCAAATTATCAGTGGTGCTAAAGACGCGGTTTCCCCATTTCCATGAGCCATCCTTTCTACAGGGCTCAGTTTGGTGGTGCACCCATTAAGCCGTGGTATGAATCCATCTTAACCTTTAAAGGTCATACTAATGAGAATGTATGTTTCAGTATTTTAGTTCACATAATTAAATTTGCTACATTCTTGATGAAAATCTTTTTCTTCCAGAATTTTGTTGGATTATCGGTTGCTGATTTCATTGCATGTGGTTCAGAAACTAATGAGGTGGTATATGCCATAATTTATGTATAACTAATAACTGTGTCTTACAAATGATAACATCAACTGTCTTATAAAATAAAGTTGATATTTTTGTTAGATTTTATAAAATAAAGTTCTATGTTATCCATGTGTTTTAATTTTCATGCTAAACTTTATTTCTTCATAATCTTTGTGTATATCTAAGTTGTCAGTCAAGTTAATAAAAGTCAGAGTAGCTGCAGTTTGCTACAATGAATTGATGGATGATTACATTTTGATATTTTTTTAGTCAAAGTGTTAAATATTCTTGATATAATGGGAAATATTCTAGGTTTTTGTAGTAGTGCCTATTGGTCTAAAATGTCCAGAACCAAACTACAACAAGTAATGATATAAAAGCCAGTTCACTGGCTATTTCTAAAGCAGTTTAGTTCTGGACAAATTAATCATTTAATCACTTCCTTACTTACATGTAACTAGATTCTGTACCCTTTAATCATATAATTATGAAAAAGTGAATTAACTGCCTATTTCTCAAACCTATAAAGTAGCAAGAAATGCTATTTTACATACCTGCTCTTTTATCCATTCAAAATTACCATCTTTAGGCAAATGCACTTTCAAAAATGTATAACTGTCATTAAATTATTAGTACTCAACTGTTCACATTATTAGTACTCAACTGTTCACAAAAATGTATAACTGTCATTAAATTATTAGAACAGGTTATTAAATATGGCACTTAACTTTTCCTCTCCATCATACTTATATTTTCTAATTCAAATCAATACAACCAATTGTTGAATGAATAGGTCTATAATGGAGTTCTGTTCAATATAAGAAGCCTATGTAATTTGTTCAAAGGATATAATCCTATATCTCTACCACAGTCAATTATATCTGTCTCATACTATATAACCTCTAATAACATATGTTTTTTCCTTAAATATCCTCCTTAACTGATTCAACTACTTACAAACTGTTAGTATAATTTGATTTGTACAGATTGTTGTCTGTAAACTATGTTTTTAAGGCTTAACTATTGACTGTTTTTGTTTCGTGATTTAGGAGCCGTGTTATACATAAAGAAAGAGTTCCATTTGGAGAGTGAACCAAAAGTATGGGAAGCAGCCATTGAAATATCATGCAAAGACATGGTATTGAAACATGGATACGACGATGCTATACCCATCCCTGAACCGGTGATTTCCTTAATAGGTACTGAAAATAGCTACACCATAAAGGTTGAAACAAGGTGCATCAGCTGTGGTACAACGCATATCAAAGCATCCACCACATGCAGAGGAAGAACATATGCAACTTTTACCAGCCCCAAATCAGCCACAAACACCAGCACCAAAATCAATCCGCAAGCACACAACTACATCAGGTAACTTACTTTCTTCATTAAACTGATTTCATCAGGTAAGATAATGCAACTAATTGTTCATTGCTGTTGAAAACAGATCGAGTATGTGTATGCTCTTTTAGGATTGTCAAGATAGTCACTGTTATTTGGCTTATATAGGAATGCCAAATGAGAACCATAGGAAGCTGACATTTGTTACATCTTTTGTACTCTGATTGGTATAACTTTAAATCTGCCAAAAACAAATACTTAAGATTGCCATATGACTTTGTATAGAAGAGTTTTAATATCAAAAAATTTATTGAACATTAATACCAAGTCATTCTTATTTGTTTTAGGTAAGTTACAAGTAAGATTTGTGTAAAATTGTGTAGGTGTTTACAAATGTAGTTGTATTTTTATCAGATTGGCTACTTGAATTTATCCTTTTAATGACTTTTTTTAGTCTTTGGTTGCAAGTTTGTGGAGCTGTGTTTTGAAGGGCAGGTAATATTTTGTTTGATGGTTTGTGCATGTGTATTATATCCAATTGTATGTGTTCTTTGTATTTGCAGGTCCATGTTGCTACACAAACAAAGAAAAGCAAAGAAAAAGAAGAGTAAACCTCAAATGGGTCAACTCAATGGTGAGTAATTCTGTCTGCTGCTGTTTTAGAAGCTTCTTGACCCCGGCTTCCTTGACACGCATTTGCGTGTCAAGAAGACCATTTCTTGACACGCAATGCGCGTCATAAAATGCGTGTCATCGTTCGCGCGTCAAGAGCTTCTTGACACGCATTTTGCGCGTCAAGAAGCTTCTTGACCCCCGCATCCTTGACGCGCATTTGCGTGTCAAGAAGGCCCTTTCTTGACGCGCAATGCACGTCAAGAAAGCCAGTTTTTGTAGTAGTGTATCCGCTTCATCAGGCTAGAGGAGGATAGGCAAATCCTGGGAAAGGGTGAATCCACCCCAAGATTCAATAGCTCTAACAGAAAATCAGAGCCCTCACATACTAGGTCACAGCGATCTAAACCATACTCAAGGCCCGATGAACGTCGAGTGAACAGTGCGGATCAGGATGAAGAGGAAGAAGAATATCCTTCCCTTAATGATTATTGCTTTACTACTATTGTCTCTGGTGTTATGTTTGCTATGCAGGACCTTGGAGACAAGGCAAGGTGGCCCAAGAAGAATGATAAACCTTCCACGTGGAAGGATAAATCCAAATGGTGTGCTTACCATGAGGACTTCGGTCACCAGACCGAGGATTGCATGGCTCTGAGAAGAGAAATTAGCTATCTACTTAGCAAAGGCTACCTGAAGGAGCTCCTGGGAAAGAAGAAGGATAAATCTAGGGAACAGAACTCAAAATCCAGGGACAATGATGCAAGATCCCAGGATTTTGCACACCCTGATGGCCGTCTTGAAAGAGCATCCTCACCACCCCCGGACGCTAAGGTTCACTTTATTTCTGGTGGTTCTGACATTTGTGGTACCTCTTATTCTGCAGCAAAGAGACATGCCAAGGAATCCAAGTCGGATAGAGAGGGAAGACCCAGGAAGAGTTCCATTCAGCCTGATATCAAGAAATTACATTCGGAGAAGATGACAGGCGTGATATCATAGACCCTCATCATGACGGGTTGGTGATAACGCTTCACATTGCCAACAACATTGTGAAAAGAATCTTGATTGATGGAGGCAGTTCGGTAAATATAATCCAGTTGGAGGCCTTGCAGAAGATGGGAATTCCGCATTCAGAGATCATCTCAAAATCCACGGTACTCGTGGGTTTTAGTGGCGAAACAAAGAATACCCTGGGTGAAATCAAGCTTCCAGTTTACGTAGAAGGACTCAACTCAGTTCAGCGTTTTTGTGTGATGGACGCACCATCAGGGTACAATGTAATCCTGGGTAGACCCTGGATTCATGATAACAGGGCTGTACCCTCGACGTACCATCAATGTGTGAAGCTGCCAACACCCTGGGGCGTGATCACAGTACATAGCGACCAGCAAGAGGCTAAGGAGTGTTACACTACATCAATGAAGATATCCTCCAAACAAAGACAAGCATAGCAATTACAGAAAAAGGCCCAGGAAGCCCTGGAAGCGAGAGAGCAAGACGTCAAAGCTGTCGAGTTGGACCCCTCAAATCCAGGGAAGAAAGTATATATTGGAACAAATATTCTAGGGCCAATAGAGGAACAGCTGATACATCTACTCAGAACCAGAATGTCAACCTTCGCTTGGTCCCATGACGACATGACAGGTATTTCTAAATCCGTTATTACACATAAACTTGGAATTGATAACTCTTTCAGGCCCATACACCAAAAGAGAAGAAAATTTGCACCGAAAAAGAACGTCATAATCCAGGAAGAGGTTGATAGACTCCTTAAAGCAAGGATGACCAGAGAAGTAAAGTTTCCCAGGTGGTTAGCCAATGTGGTGGTAGTTGGAAAGAAAAATGGTAAATGGAGGGTATGTGTGGATTACACAGACCTGAACCGTGCATGCCCAAAGGATCCATTCCCGCTACCACACATAGATTCCATGGTCGATGCCACGGCAGGCCATGAAATGTTGACTTTCATGGACGCTACCTCAGGATTTCAGCAGATTCAGATGGAACCCCAGGATCAGGAAGATACGGCATTCATAACACCAACAGGTATATATTGCTATATAGTTATGCCCTTTGGACTAAAAAATGCAGGGCAACGTACCAGAGATTGGTTAACATGATGTTCAAAGAAAAACTGGGGGACACAATGGAGGTGTATATCGACGACATGGTGGTGAAATCCAGGGTCACCAATGACCATGTCCAGGATGTTAAGGATTCCTTCGACATCCTGGATAAATATAACATGAAGCTAAATCCAGAAAAGTGCCATTTTGGAGTCGGAGCAGGCAAATTCCTGGGATACATGGTAACCAAGAGAGGCATAGAGGCAAGTCCGGAGCAAATCAGGGCAATTGCCAACTTACAATCACCATCCAGCACCAAGGACGTTCAAAGACGTACAGGTAGAATTGCTGCCCTGAATAGATTTATATCGAAATCCTCGGAAAGATGCAGGGAATTCTATGACATCCTAAAGAAGAACAAGAAATTCGAGTGGAAGGAAGAACACGAGAAGGCGTTCTAGGATTTGAAAACAAACTTGTCCACGGCACCCTTTCTTATGAAGCCCAATCCAGGGGAGCCCCTGTCCCTGTATTTAGCAGTTTCCAGGAATACGGTAAGTGCAATCCTGACCAAGGATGCGGAAGGCTAGCAATATCCGGTTTACTACATAAGTAAAAGATTACTTGATGCTGAATCCAGGTACTCACACCTTGAAAAACTTATATTAGCCCTAAGCATGGCATCTACTAAACTTAGACACTATTTTGAAACTCATACAATTCATGTTAGAACTAACTACCCTATAAAGTCTGTTTTGAGAAAACCAGAAATGTCAGGTCGAATGGCTAAGTGGTCGGTGAAGCTAAGTGCGTATGATCTGATCTACGAGGCCAGAACAGCTATAAAATCCCAGGCTCTAGCTGATTTTGTGGCTGATTTCAGTACTGATATACAACAAGAAGCGGACCATGAATTCCAGCAGCTTCAACAAGAAGAAATTTCAGGGTCATGGACCTTGTTCACTGATGGAGCATCAAATATCAGGGGGACAGGCCTAGGAATCGTACTGAAATCGCCACAGGGGGACATGATACCCCAGGCTGTCAGATGTGGATTTCAAGCAACTAACAATGAAGCTGAGTATGAGGCCCTAATTGCTGGGTTACATTTAGCATTACACTTGGGAATTCAGCACATCCAGTTATACGTTGATTCTCTTCTTTTAGCTAACCATTTTAATGGGTCTTATGCAGCTAAAGGAGAGAAATTAATCAAATACCTGGAGGTGGTAAAAAGAATGTCCCAGGATTTTCAAAATTTTAATATCCAACAAGTACCAAAGGAGGAGAATACTGAAGCAGATGCATTGGCAAACTTAGGTTCAGTATTCAAGGCTCTTGAAGACACCCACGTTCCTATAATTCATGTACTAACACCAGCTATAGACCAGGGTACAGATACCCAGGATTCTGACACAGCAGAAAAAATCCTAGTATCCAGTACACAGGATTCTTCAACCCAAGAGGAATCCTGGACCAGACCAATTATTCAGTATTTGCAGGATGGTACTATTCCAGGAAACGAGAAGGATGCCCGAGCATTCAGAGTAAGAGTAGCCAGGTACGTAGTTATCAAAATATATTATATAAAAAATCTTTTGCAGGTACGTATTTGAGGTGCTTGGAGAAGGATGAAGCCCAGGAAGTACTCAAAGACATCCATGAGGGTGATTGTGGAAACCATACAGGGGGCAGGTCCTTGATGTCTAGAATTATGAGAACAGGGTATTATTGGCCTACTATGAGGAAAGATGCCCAGGATTTCTCTAAAAAATGTGATGCATGTCAAAGACACGCCAATGTGCCTCACCAGCCTGCAGAACCTTTATATCCTATTCCAGCATCCTGGCCCTTCATGAAGTGGGGGATGGACATTGTTGGTAAATTACCCAAGGCCCCTGGAGGAAAGGCATTCATGTTAGCAATGACTGATTATTTCTCAAAATGGATTGAAGCCGAAGCGTACGTTCAAGTCAGGGAAAAAGAAGTTATATCCTTCATTAAAAGGAACATATTAACAAGGTTTGGAGTACCATCTGAGATCGTTTGTGATAACGGCTCCCAATTTATTGGGAGTAGGACCATAGGATTCTGCGAATCCTGGGCATAAAGATGATAACATCGACTCCAGTGCATCCTCAAGCTAATGGCCAGGCTGAATCAAGCAACAAAATCATCATAAATAACTTGAAGAAGAGATTGAAGGAAAAGAAGGGAAGATGGGCAGAAGAGCTACCCTTGGCACTATGGGCAGACATGACTACCTCCAAGAACGCCACAGGCCAAACCCCATTTTCCTTGGTCTTTGGTACTGAAGTTGTTATCCCAACCGAAATGGTGATCCCAACGTTCAGGGTCAGTGCTCAGACCCAGGACTCAAATGATCAGTCCCTGGTTGAAGATTTGGATACCCTGGATGAACTAAGAGATCAAGCAGCTTGGAGAATGGCAGTCTACCAACAAAGAATTTCTAAGACCTACAACAAACATGTAAGGATCAGAAGGTTCAAGGTGGGAGATCTAGTCCTTAGAAAAGCATTTCAGAACACAACAAATCCAGGGGATGGAAAGTTGGCTCCTAAATGGGAAGGCCCCTACCTGATTGACTCTGAGGCTGGTAAGGGGGCATATTGGCTAGCTAATATGGAAGGAGAACTGTTACCACGACCTTGGAATGCGATACACTTGAAAGCGTATTTCATGTAAGGCTACCTGTCCCAGGATTTGGCTACCCAGGTATGTGTTTGATTTTAAATCAATGCTGCAAATCCAGGTCAGTTCCTCTCACTTAATTTATTTCATTTATCTCTTTATATGTTTTACCTTCATTATTCATTTATTAACATCAGTTACATGTTGCTTTAATTATTATTCACCACCTTGAATACGCTAAGATCTATGTTTCGTCAATTAAGTTACTCAGAATCCAGGGTATCCCAGGATTCGAGGCACCCAAAATGCAGGATGCTCAGAAATTCAAGGTACATGGAACAAACTGTACTCCAAGCCAACGACAATCAGCGTATGACTCCTAAGTTTGAGACTGGCAATCTCACTTCCGTATTGGGTAAGGCCTAAACCCAATCCTAAGGTTTGAGGACTAAGCTTCCTCCATCCGAATATAGGCTATTACGCCTTGCCCGGGACGCACGTGGTAAATCTTGCCTCGCCCGAGACTCACGTGATCCAAGTATGAAACCCTGGGATTGTGGGATTATCCGTGTTAATAGCATTGGTGGCAACCTCCCAATCCAGGGACATATGCGGATCTCTTAAGGTTTAAAACGATTAACGCGTTTTCAAGATGGATTGGTGCTAACGTACCAACTTAAGTCTCCGAGGACATGCCCTAGTTCAGTCAGTATGACTAAGAGGAAATCCCTAGTTCGCCAGTATGGCACCGGGCATGACCCCAGAAATGACTTAAGAGATCACCTAGTGACCCAGGATTTTTGTCCTAATCCAGGGTCATAACGGTCAAAGTGTAAGTAAATTAACTTCATGTCTAGTTAAAGCTACGAGGAATCCTAAATCCTGGGGGCAATCCAGGAATACCAAGGTAAACCCTAGTATTATTTCATACGTCAGCAAATGCATTTCGGATATTTCAAACACAAGCATGTAACTAAAGCAGTTATATATATATATATAAAAGACCCAACCTGGGCCCGGAAAAGCTCCGGACGTCCCAGGATGGGGACACATCAAAAGACCATGGATTCCACATCCAGGGGTGGGGCATTGTCTTAACAAAATAAACCGGGAAACATCATCCGGTATATCATCACAAACAAAAAATTAAAATTGTCTTCAAGAACAAACATAAGAACAGGAAAAAGACGACCAACAACCTTCAAGCATCATCCTGGGTCATCCCCTTCGCTTCCTTCTCCTCCGCTGCCTTCTCTACTGCCTTCGGGTCCTGGGCCGGCTGCTCTTCTCCCTTGGGCTGGTCGATGTCCATGGCATGACCAGTGGAGCCCTTAGATGGGGTGCTTTTGCTGGATCCAGGGCCGGTTTCGGGGTCCACCCTGCAGGGATGGTGGCGCCTAAGTTGCGCAGTTTGTTTGCCCAGTCGGACACATCCCAATTGGGGTTCTGAAACCCCAAGTCCCTAGCATCTTTCGCCATCTTCAGCCTGCACTGGAGGAGCGAGATGCGGGCTATCAACCTACCCTCATCACTTTTTAAATTATTACAAGTTAAAGATTAAATGATTAAACACATGTAGGTAAATATTAATTGTTATTTTAATATTAAACTCATGTTTAGGAAAATTAGAGTTTTAAGTTAATATAAATATAATTATTATTAAAATAATTATTTTAACATACCAAAATGAGTTTAACTCAAATTAGGGTTTCTAAAATTCATATGGATAGTTATTTATCGAACATAATTATTTACGTTTCGTTACGTCGTAAAACATTTCTAAAACGTTTAAAGATTTTGTTTCAATTTCAAACGTTTAAAAATAAAACATTTGATCCGATTAAACGTTTTGATTATTTTGATTCTTTTAAAATAATCAAAAATGTTTAAAATGTGTTTTTCATAATTTCTATAAGTCTTTTGATTTTTATTTTTATAAAATCATTTTTAAATAACTTTATTTACCAAATAAAGTTAGGGTTTTAATAAAAGACTTTTTATAGAATATTTCACAAACATAAAACATTTTCCACTTTTGTATAAAATCCATGATTTATACCTTTTGAGTCAATTATCAAAAATGTGATATTTTACCATTTTTTGATATATAATATATCTATATATACTTTATCCATTTTATTTTTATAAAATCTAAACAAGTCATTTGAGTCTTGTGTTTTAGAAATTATATTTTTATAAAATGTGATCATTTTATATACCAAATTCCATGGTGAGATTTTATGGCTTAAAATATCCAAGTAATTTTTATAAAATTATTAACTTTAATATTTAGCCACAAAAATTCCTCGATTTATATAACGAATACAATGGTAACAAACTTTCCGGGATTCCCGGGATCCTACTATCCAACTAATTCGACCGTTAAGGGCCTCTTCGTTCACTAAGTCCACGATCTTCTTTAGCTGGAGCGTGAGTTTCGGAGGCAGTTGATGACTTCGTCGAAACCTGGTCAAATAAACACGTGGCAAATATGAGGGTTAGTTAAAAATATATAAATCAGGATACCTGGATGAATGGGATTCCCAGACGATAATAGGATTCCTGCACTGCGTGAGCTTCCTGCGAGCATCCTAAAAATACACCCTCAACAATTGCCCCTTGAATTTCAACAGATGTGGATAAGCTCGACAGCTGTTAAAATTCAAAAAGATGCCTTTTTCACGGCGTGTAAACGGTAAAAACAGTTGAGATGGGACAGTTTTCTCGGCGCCTCATGGTAATCATGACTTTTTCTTTAAATAGAAGATTTCACCAAGAGATTCTCATCGTCTTCTTCACATAACCTCTCGAGCTTCTCCGATTATTCTAGGTCAGTCCCTTCTTTGTCTTCTCGCTTTCTTCTCGTTTTTCGGCCATGGCCAAGAAAAATACACGGTCGTCTTCTTCGCTAAGCTCTCCGACTGTTGAAGATTTCCATGATCAGGGGTATATCATCCCCTGTGAGGAGGAAACTTGTACCTTCGACAATCGCGACATTCTCGAGTTGAAGAATTCCGGCATCTTTCCGCCGGAAACTGTTTTCCGACGTTTTGATTCCCTTACCAAGTCCGATTTAATGTCCACAACTTGGGTCTGTTTCATGTACTACCCTTTTTCGCTCGGAATGACATTCCCCTTTACGGAGCTTATCACTCAATTTTTCAAGACCACCCGGCTTTCTTATTCCCAAACCATGTCGATGGTCTGGAGGATCTTGTATTCTCTGGACTAGTTGAACCAAACCAGGAATCTTGACATTGGGATTCCTGAGATCTGTGAAGCGTATAAGCTAAGAACCCATGGTTGTAGCCGGTTTGTTCTCCAGGCTCGTACCTCTACCTCCCAGTTGATTCCCCGAGCTTCCCACAATGACCATTACTGGAAGAAGCGTTTTTTCGTCGTCAAACGAGACTTGATTCCTGGGGGGACGGAGTTACCGTTGAAGTGGGTTGAGAAGGGTAGGATATTGATGTTTCTTGTTGTTGCTGATTTTCCAATATGTTTCTAACTTTTCTGTTGTTTTCTTTTTTGTAGCACCCAAGTTTGAGAATCTCATTAAGAAGCAGCCTGATTTCAAGAAGCTCGAAGCAATTTATCGGATCCCTGCCAGCGAGAGAGCCCTGGTTCTTGAAGCAACAGCTAGCGAAAACAGCTACTCAGATGACCACACTCCCGCCATGTCTGGTAAGTCTTTGCAGGATTCTGAATTGTTTACTTATTCGAGCACCCTGGATACTAATAACCTGTTTCTGTTCACAACGTCCAAATCCAGCGCCTCATTTTCCCTGAAGGATCTTGACAATCTGCTCAAGATCAAGAAAGAACAGCTTGAGCATCCCACCATCTCCAAGCCGCATGTCAGTCGACCAAAGGCCTCGGCTTCCAAGAAGCGAAAAGCCCCTGAAACTCTTGCAGCTCCCGTGGTGTACCTGGAAACCTTTGAAGATCTTGCCCCTTCCGAGGTCAGCAACAAGATCCTCTCGATGCAGACCATGATCAACCTGGTAAGAAGCTCATATAATTTTATGTTAGTTTCATACCTGTTACAACTGCTAATCAGGATTCCCATTTGTACAGGGTATTGAGAAGCTGAGCACCCAGGCTATGGACATGGAGTGGAAGCTTGCTGAGGCCAACGATAAGATCCAGGCCCAAGCAGACACTGCTAAGGGTAAAACCCTGTTCTACGAGCATAAGCTCGCTGAGCAGCGCCAAACCCTGGAAGCTAAGATGGCCACATATGCTGAAATAGGCCAACTCTCGGCAGCCCGGAGCGTCCTGGAATGCAAATCCAGAGGCTCAAGAAGCTGATGCAGCTGGCTTCCAAGTGCCAGGTTGGGACATCGCAGGCTGGAAACTAGTCTTGGAATCATTGGGAAGAGATGGTGATGTGGAAGGAAAAGATGGGAATTGTTTTGGTCAAAAATTCACAAAGGAATTTCGTATTCCAAACTTAGAATGTGAGGTAGTGTGCTTGCTAATATGTTCGAAATGTAAAACTGAACACAAGGATGTAACGAGGGAAAAATCCAGGATTCTTCGAGTTGCCTCTAGGAATCCTAGCAAAAAAACCTCGGGAGCCGGCCTGAAGAGCCCGCTACCACACAATTTTATTGATAGGAAACTGAAAATTACAAGTGTTTTGGAGGTTTGATCGATCAGGCTAAGTGTTACAAAGATCGTATGCTATCAGAGCTAATGTGTGAGTGAGTTGTGTGTTCCTACCGATCGAATCCTCGATTTATATAACGAATACAATGCCAACAAACTTTCCGGGATTCCCGGGATCCTACTATCCTACTAATTCGACTGTTAAGGGCCTCTTCGTCCACTCAGTCCACGATCTTCCTTAGCTGAGGCGTAAGTTTCGGAGGTAGTTGATGACTTCCTCGTAACCTGGTCAAATAAACACGAGGCAAATATGAGGGTTAGTTAAAAATAAATAAATCAGGATACCTGGATTCATGGGATTCCCAGACATTAATAGGATTCCTGCACAGTGTGAGCTTCCTGCGAGCATCCTGAAAATACACCCTCAACAATTGCCCCTTGAATTTCAACAGATGTGGATAAGCTCGACAGCTGTTAAAATTCAAAAAGATGCCTTTTTAACGGCGTGTAGACGGTAAAAACAGTTAGGATGTGACTGTTTTCTCGGCGTCCAAGAGATGTAACGTTTTTCCTTAAATAGGAGATAAATTCATGAGATATTCACCATCTTCTTCGCAAAAACCTCTCGAGCTTCTCCGACATGCCAGGTCAGTTCCCTTTCTTCTTTCTCGTTTTCCTTCCTGTATTTCGGCCATGGCCAAGAAAAACACTCGGTCGTCTTCGTCGTTGAGCTCTCCGGTTGTCGGAGATTTCCATGATCAGGGGTATATCATCCCCTGTGAGGAAGAAGCTTGTACCTTTGACAATCGCGACATTCTTGAGTTAAAGAATTCCGGCATCTTTCCGCCGAAAACCGTTTTCCGACCCTTCGATTCCCTTACCAAGTCCGATTTCATGTCTACAACTTGGGTTTGTTTCATGTACTACCCTTTTTTGCTCGGAATGACATTCCCCTTTCCAGAGCTCGTTACTCAGTTTTTCAAAACCACCCGGCTTTCTTACTCCCAAACCATGCCGATGGTCTGGAGAATCTTGTATTCTCTGGATCAGTTGAACCAAACTAGGAATCTCGACATTGGGATTCCTGAAATCTGTGAAGCATATAAGTTAAGAACCCATGGTTGTAGCCGGTTTGTTCTCCAGACTCGTACCTCCACCTCCCAGTTGATTCCCCGAGCTTCCCACAATGACCATGACTGGAAGAAGCGCTTTTTCTTCGTCAAACGAGACTCGATTCCTGGGGGGAAGGAGTTACCATTGAAGTGGGTTGAGAAGGGTAGGATATTGATGTTTCTTGTTGTTGCTGATTTTCCAATATGTGTCTAATTCTTCTGTTGTTTTCTTTTTTGCAGCACCCAAGTTTGAGAACCTCATCAAGAAGCAGCCTGATTTAAAGAAGCTCGAAGCAATCTACCGGATTCCCGCCAGCGAGAGAGCCCTAGTTCTTGAAGCAACAACCAGCGAAAACAGCTATTCAGCCGACCACACTCCCGCCATGTCTGGTAAGTCTTCATAGGATTCTGAATCATTGACTTATTCGAGTACCCTGGATACTAATAACCTGTTTCTGTTTGCAGCTCCCAAATCTAGTGCCTCATTTTCCCTGAAGGATCTTGACAGTCTCCTCAAAGTCAAGAAGGAACAACTTGAGCATCCCACCGTCTCCAAGCCGCCTGTCAACCGACCAAAAGCCTCGGCTTCCAAGAAGAGAAAAGCCCCTGAGACTCCAGCAGCTCCCGTGGTGTACCTGGAAACTTTTGAAGATCTTGCCCCTTCCGAGGTCAGCAACAAGATCCTCTCGATGCAGACCATGATCAACCTGGTAAGAAGCTCATATAATTTCATGTTAGTTTCATACCTGTTACAGCTGCTGATCAGGATTCCTGTTTGTGTAGGGTGTCGAGAAGCTGAGCTTCCAGGCTATGGACATGGAGAAGAAGCTCATCGAAGCCAACGAGAAGATCCAGGCTCAAGCTGAGACTGCAAAGGGTAAGACCCTTCTCTATGAGCATAAGGTCACAGAGCAGCGTCAAGCCCTGGAAGCCAAAATAGCCGTTGATGCTGAAATCGTCCAACTCTCGGCTGCCCGAAGCGTCCTAGAATGCAAAATTCAAATGGCAGAAGAGGCCGAAGCGGCTGGCTTTCAGGTTCCGGGTTGGGACATAGCAGGCTGGAGGCTAGTCTTGGAATCATTGGGAGGAGATGGCGATGGGGAAGGAAAAGCTGGGAATGATGGTGGCTCCTCAAAAATGGTTCCGGATTCTTCGGTGGCGATGACAAGGGCTTATGTGTTGGAGCTGGGAGAAGGCAAGAAGCTGGAGGATGTGGTGAAGCAGGCGGAGGAGGAGAAGATAGTGGGCGATGAGGACAATGCAACGGTCTAATCCCACTTTTTATGTTTTTTGGTGGTTCTTTTGGGTGAAACTTTTTCTATTTCCTGTAATGAACAAGTAACAAACAACAATGGTAGGGATCCTGGTGGAGGGATCTTGTGTTTACAAGACGAAACCAGGATTCCTAAAAACAATCTTTTGACCTTCGAGCTTCTCAAGTGGAGGGATCCTGAGGTTTTCAGGACGAAGCTTGAGAAGCTCACAACCTTCCGTAATTATCAATAATATTAGTATCTTTTGGCTTCTCATGTTGTGATTTATGTTGAAATTTCCATAAATAGGATTAGTTTTCAAAAATTAGTAAGAATCTTAAAAAATGACTTGTATGTTGGAAAACCATTCGAGATTTAAATAATATAATAGGTTAGTCTTCAAGATTAAATAGTAAAAACTGACCTTTGAAATTTACCTTAGTCGATTTTCCGATTTCAAACAATCACATCTTCTTTCGTCTGATTTGGGATTCCTACAGGAATCCTGAATACACTTTTCTCAGCACTTGTCTCAGTTTCCTACAAAACCTGAAACAATTTTGAGAAGCTTCTTGGCCTCCAGCCGAAGCTAATACTTTCGAGAGTAAACAAGTTAAAAATAAGTTGGGGATAAACCCGGGATTCTTGGGACTAAGCCAAAACTGGGGACAAGCCCGATAAACTTGGGACTAAGCCAAAACTGGGGACAAGCCCATACGTATGTGACATGAAAATGCCAAAACCTTAGATAACATGTCAGTGTTATAAACCTTGAGAATCCTCCCAGCAGCCTCCAATGACAAGATTATCAGCCACCCCTGGAGTGGACTGATCCGGCCACCTTTAGCATACTGGGGGACAACGTGCGCTACTGGCGAGGGTCGTGCGCTACTGGCGATTACCCAAACTTAGGAGAGGAGTCAGCCTCTCAAACCTTAGAAGGTATGCGGGACACCTTAAACGTAGGAGAGGTGGCCAACCTCTAACTGGGGATATACCCAAATTTCTCTAGGATTCTTAAATTCTGCAAAACACTCAATGCTTGGTGAGGGGTGGGTGTTAGCTTAGCTAACACCACTCCAATGCTTAAGTCAGTAATGAATCATAAAAATAATAAGAATAAATTGAAATAGGATTAGTATACGTACCTTGGATTATTTATACAGTGAGGATCCTGGGATTCTGCCTGAGATTCTCAATGGGATTCTCACATAAAATATGCTTTAAGGTGGACAGCATTCCAAGCTCTTGGCAGAGGTTCTCCTTCCATATTTATCAGACGATATGCCCCCCTTTCCTTCTTCAGAATCAATAAGGTAAGGGCCTTCCCACTTGGGTGCCAACTTCCCATCAGCAGGATTGGTAGTATTCTGAAAAGCTTTCCTCAAGACTAAGTCACCTGCTTGAAATCTTCTCAGCCTGGTGTTCTTGTTATAAATTTCGCTATCCGCTGTTGATAAGACGCCATTCAGATTCTGGCCGTATCTCTGAGCTCCTCAACTGTTTCGAGATCCTGAAGGAGATTTTCTGGCTGTTGGTTTCAGGATCTTGGCAATTAACTCTGGCTGGTGGGAGTACCATTACTGTAGGAATCACAGCTTCTGCCCCAAATACTAACGAGACTGGCGTTTGGCCAGTAGCATTTTTAGGTGTTGTTCTATCTGCCCAAAGGACAAATGGCAGCTCCTCAGCCCATTTACCTCTCTTGGAGCCCAACTTCTTCTTAAGATTGTTGATGATGATTTTATTGCTGGATTCTGCCTGCCCATTAGCCTGAGGGTGGACAGTTGTTGAAGTGATCATCTTGATGCCCCAGCTCTCACAAAAGCTTGTTGTTCTCTTGCCTATAAACTGGGAGCCATTATCGCATATGATTTCTGCCGGAATCCCAAATCTAGTGAGGATGTTCCACTTGATGAAGGATATCACTTCTTTCTCTCTTACTTAAACATAGGCTTCTGCTTCAATCCATTTGGAAAAGTAATCCGTCATGGCAAGCATAAACACTTTTCCTCCGGGAGCCTTTGGCAGCTTACCCACAATATTCATGCCCCACTTCATGAATGGCCATGGGGATACTATAGGATGCAGATGCTCAGCGGGTTGATAGAGGATATTGCCATGCCTTTGACAAGCATCGCATTTCTATGAGAAGCTCGTAGCATCCTTCTTCATAGTTGGCCAATAATATCCGAACCTGAGAACTTTAGAGAACAGTGCCCTGCCCCTGGTATGGTTCCCACAATCTCCACTGTGGATGTCTTCAAGCACCTCTAGAGCTTCTAACTTCTCTAAGCACCTTAAGTAGACACCTGCAAGAGATCTTTTATATAGGATATTATCAATTATAGTATAGGGTACTACCTTTATGCGAAAAGCTCTGGGGTTTTCGTCCTTGGGAATCTCCCCATCTTTGAGATATTTTCGGATCGGGTAGGTCCAGGACTCTTGAGGATCTTCAGGATTCTCAACATCTGCACATGCATCATCGTCAACAGCCTGAGCTTCCTGTAGAGCTATCGCTAGCGTCAAGATGTGAATTATTGGAATTTTGACATCCTCAGGGATCCTAAGCGATGAAGCCAAGTTTGCCAAGGCATCGGCTTCTGCATTATTTTCTCTTGGTACCTGCGAAATGCTAAAATTTTCGAAAAATAGAGACAATTTTTTAACAATTTCAAGATATTTGATCAGATTCTCCCCTCTCACTGCATAAGAGCCATTAGATAGGTTAGTTAATAAGAGAGAATCAACAAACACTTGTATAGATAGGATTCCCATATCCTTAGCCAGCTATAATCCAGCAATTAAAGCCTCATATTCAGCTTCATTGTTGGTAGCCTGGAATTCACAGGATATGGATAGAGGTATTATGTCCCCCTGTGGCGATTTTAGCAGGATTCCCAGCCCTGTTCCTCTGACATTTGAGGAGCCGTCAGTATAGAGGATCCAGTCTTCTTTGAGCTTCTCAAGCTGCTGGACTTCCTTTTCGACTTCTGGTTCAATGTCACTGCTGAAATCCGCCACAAAGTCAGCTAATGCTTGGGACTTGATTGCTGTCCTTGGTTCATATTTGATGTCGTAGGCACTCAGTTTGACTGCCCATTTAGCCATCCTTCCTGACATTTCCGGCTTCCTGAGAACTGCCTTGATAGGATAGTTAAACATCACAATTATAGTATGGGTTTCAAAATAATGTCTAAGTTTAGTGGAAGCCATTATAAGAGCTAGAATTAACTTTTCAAGGTGAGAATACCTGGATTCTGCATCTAGTAGAGTTTTACTTACATAATACACCTGATGCTGCTGACCTTGATGGTCTTTTACCAGGATTGCACTGATTGAGCTTCCGGAAAAAGCGAGATATAAATATAGTGGCTCTCCATCTTCTGGTTTCATTAGTAGCGGGGCTGCTGACAGGTAGTTTTTCAGGCACTTCAGGGATTCTTCATGCTTCTCAGTCCACTTGAACTTCTTGTTTTTCCTCATGATATCATAGAAATCCTTACTTTTTTCTGAGGATCTTGAAATGAACCTGTTGAGTGTTGCGATTCTTCCTGTCAACCTTTGTACTTCTTTTACGTTTGATGGGGACTTCAAATTTAGGATTGCCTTGATCTGCTCTGGGCTCGCTTCGATCCCTCTTTCGGTAACCATGTATCCTAAGAATTTTCCAGCTCGCACCCCAAAGTGGCATTTGGAGGGATTGAGCTTCATGTTATACTGATCAAGGATATCGAAGGCAGTTTGGAGATCCCTGACGTGATCTTCAGCTTTCTTGGATTTCACCACCATGTCATCTATGTAGACTTCCATCGTGTCCCCCAGTTGCTCTTTGAACATCATATTGACGAGCCTCTGGTAGGTGGCACCTGCATTTCTCAAACCAAAGGGCATAGCAGTGTAACAATATATACATGTTGGAGTCATAAAAGCCGTATGCTCCTGATCGCATGGTTCCATCTGAATTTGTTGGAATCCTGCCGAGGCATCCATGAAGGTGAGCATCTCGTGACCAGCCGTAGCATCTACCATAGCATCAATATGGGGAAGTGGAAACGGATCCTTAGGAAAGGCTTTGTTCAAGTCTGTGTAATCAACGCAAACTCTCCACTTTCCATTTTTCTTCTAGACCACCACCACATTTGCTAGCCATCTAGGATACTTGACCTCTCTGATCATCTTTGTTTTGAGAAGCTTGTCAACTTTCTCCTGGATGATTATATTCTTCTCTGGAGCGAACTTCCTCCTTTTTTGCTGTATAGGCCTGAAAGAAGGATCTAAACCAATTCTATGAGTAATTACATGTTTAGGGATACCTGTCATATCTTCATGCTTCCAGGCGAAAGTTGAAGTTCTGGCTTTGAGAAGCTGGAATAATTCCTGCTCAACATTTGTTGGGATGCTTGTTCCCACGAGCACCTTGATTTCAGGATTCCCAGGGTCTAGAGGCACTTCTTTGACTTCCAGCTCCCTGTCCTTCTGCACTTCAAGTGCCTTTTTCTGTAATTGCTATCCCTTCGTCACCTTAGTGGTATTCTTCATCGAAGTTGAATAACAGTTCTTAGCTTCCTGATGGTCGCTTTCAATTCTTACAACTCCCTAGGGTGTAGGAAGCTTGATACACTGGTGATAAGTTGAAGGGACTGCTTTCATCTCGTGAATCCACAGCCTGCCAAGAATAATATTGCAACAAGAGAGAGAATCTATAACACAGAATTTTTTCATAGAGTTTACCCCCTCTATATATACCGGTAGCCTGATATCCCCAACGGTGCTTTTAGTTTCACCGCTGAAGCCAACTAGGACTGAGGATCTTGCCACTACTTCAGTTTCTGGGATCCCCATCTTTTTAGTACATCAAGACGGATTATGTTTACTGAGCTTCCATTATCAATCAGGATCCTGCGAACAAAATGGTTAGCGATATATAAAGTAACCACAAGACTATCATGATGAGGATCCTGAACATGAGAACGGTCACTCTCATCAAAAGATATAAGTTTGTCCTGAGTTAGGGTGGACGTCCGGACAGGTCTGTCACCCTGTTCAGATTTGGACTCCTTAGCATGCTTCTTGGCTGAGGAATACGAGGTGCCGCAGATGTCTGAGCCTCCTGAGATGAAGTTGATTATCTGGGCATCCTGGGGTGGAGAAGCTACTCTCTAAGGCACCTTGTCGGCTTCCTGAGTCTTGATCTTCTTTCTGCCAATCAATTCTTTAAGATGCCCCTTGCTGAGTAGATAGCTGATTTCCTTTTGGAGTGCTATACATTCGTCTGTTAGGTGGCCAAAATCTTCATGGAAGGCACACCACTTGGTCTTGTCTTTTCAGGATCCTTGCTTGGTATCCTTCCTGGGCCATCTTGCTTTTTCACCTAGATCCTGCATAGCACACATCAAACCACCAATATCAACGAAAAAACAGTATTCAGATACCTTAGGATACTCCTCATCATCATCGTCTTGATCAACGGCATTGACTTTGTGATTTTCCGGTTTGGAGTATGGACGAGATCTGTACGGCTTCCCGGGGGATTCCGCCTTCTTGCTGTTGGGATCATATTTAGGAACCTCCAATCTTTGGTGGATCCTCTTGTCATCTTCCAAACGGATAAATCTCAAAGCTCTACTGCGTACTTCGTCAAGGTTCCTGTAAGGAGCCATGACAAGGTCATCGTAGAAACGTGAATCTTTGGAGAGCCCCATTTTAAAGGCTTCCACGGCTGCTGCCATATCCAGATTAGGAATCTCAAGAGATTCTCTTCCAAATCTGGCAATATATTCTCTGAGAGGCTCATCTGGCTTCTGAATTATTCGGTACAGATCACCTGTGAGCTTCTCAAAGGTCCTGCTGCAAGAAAATTGATTGTTAAACAAGTTAACTAAATGAGAAAATGATGTAATAGTGTTAGGAGGAATGCTCAGTAGCCATTTCATGGTTGGTCCCGTTAAGGTTGATCCAAAGCCTTTGCATAGACAGGCTTCTTTGATTCCTGTCGGAATGGGATTGATCTCCATACGCTCCCGGTAATGTGCCACGTGTTCCTCGGGATCTGTGGTTCCATCATAAAACTTCATGCTTGGAGTCTGGAAACGCTTCGGGATCTCCACCTGGGATATTGGCCAGGTAAATCTAGAGATCTTGTGGCTTTCCAAAGGAACTTCAGGAATAGGTTTCAGGATCCCTGGAACATTTGATATCATTTCTTTTAACTTCTGGAGCTCCCTGGCGATACTTGGATGAATACATGCATCATAAGAAGCACCCTGGTTAGAAACGATAGGGATTGAATTGGACATGTCACCCGGGCCAGGATTCTGGACTGGAATCCCGGAACTGTATCCGTAGCCCGCTGGGAAACTCGGCTCTGTAGTGGTTGCTGTTTGCATGGGGATGACGTCACCATCATGCACTTCTGAGGAGCTGGTCTTAAAGATTCCTGCAGAAACAGAAGGGTTAGTGTATTGATATCCTTGGGGATTCTGGCTTGGATTTCCAGCAGAAAAAGGATATCCTTGAGACGGCGCGGCTGAGGATCCCAACAATGGTGGAATCCAAGAACTCTTGTAGCGCGACTGTGAGGATTCTGGTGGGACAGCTCCTGAGAATCCAGCAGTACTTTCTACATATCTAGCGGCCTGAGAAGTCATTGTAGGGGCTATAGTAAAGCCTGATGCTGATTTGTAATTGTAGCGAGATGGATCTGAGGATCCTGAAGCATTGAAGTCAAGATGCCTGGGAAATAGAGGACTTTGTTCCTCCACAGGTTTCTTAGACTTCTTAAGCTCTTCAATTTCCTTCATCACCGTTTGATTGGTTTTTTTCTTGCTGATCCATTTGATTCTTCACCTGCTTAATCAAGGAAAACAAATCATTGTTAGTAATAACAGGATCAACAGATTGAACCTGGGATCCTGTGTAGACGGGATAATCAGTTTTTCTCAGCTGCTCGTCCACTTTCTTCTGATGTTTATTAGTCTTCTTCTGGCTTCCTGGAAAGGAAGGAAGAGGAGGAATGGAGGATGATGTAGAGGCCGAAACAGTCTTCTGTTGGTTTGACATTTTTGAGATTGGAGATCAAATGAAGTGAATAAGGTATGAGATTTTGGCAAGATTAAGCACCACTTGCCCCAGGTAGTGTGCTTGTTAATATGCTTGAAATGTAAAGCTGAACACAAGGATGTAACAAGGGAAAAATCCAGGATCCTTCGAGTTGCCTCTAGGAATCCTAGCAAAAAAACCTCGGGAGCCGGCCTAAAGAGCCTGCTTCCTCACAATTTTATTGATAGGAAACTAAAAATTACAAGTATTCTGGAGGTATAATCGATCAAGCTAAGTGTTACAGCGATCGTATGCTATCAGAACTAAAGTGTGAAGGAGTTGTGTGTGTTCCTATTGATCGATTCCTCGATTTATATAACGAATACAATGGTAACAAACTTTCCGAGATTCCCGGGATCCTACTATCCAACTAATTCGACCGTTAAGGGCCTCTTCATTCACTAAGTCCACGATCTTCTTTAGCTGGAGCGTGAGTTTCGGAGGCAGTTGATGACTTCGTCGAAACCTGGTCAAATAAACACGTGGCAAATATGAGGGTTAGTTAAAAATATATAAATCAGGATACCTGGATGAATGGGATTCCCAGACGATAATAGGATTCCTGCACTGCGTGAGCTTCCTACGAGCATCCAGAAAATACACCCACAACAGATGGGACGTTTTTTACGGTGTCCAATGGATATGATGGTTATCATTGCTTTCTCTTTAAATACAAGATTCCGAATTCATTTAACCTTCATCTTCTTCGGAAACCCTCTCGAGCTTCTCCGATGTTCCAGGTCAGTTCCATCGTCTTTCTTCTTCGTTTTTATAGCTTTTCGGCCATGGCCAAGAAAAGCACTCGTTCTTCTTCTCTGTAAAACTCCCCGGCGATCGAGGATTTCCACGATCAGGGCTATATAGTCCCTGGCAAGGAGGATTCCTGCACATTTGATGACGGCGACATCCACGATCTTAAGGTTTCTGGTATCTTTCCTCCGGGAATTATTTTCCGACCTTTCGATTCTAAGGTCAAATCTGATTTCACCTCCACCACTTGGGTCTGTTTCATGTACTACCCCTTCTTGCTCGGTATGACATTCCCCTTTCCGAGTTGGTTACCCAGTTCTTCAAAACCACCCAATTGAGCTACGCCCAACCGTGCCTAGGGTTTGGCACATTCTTTAATCTTTGGACCAACTGAATCAAACCCGGAACCTGGAGATTGGGATTCCTGAAATCTGTGAGGCCTACCAACTCAGAACCCATGGTTGCAGCCGTTTTGTCTTGAAGGCTCGCACCTCCACTTCTCAGCTGATTCCCGAGCTTCCCATAACGATCATGATTGGAAAAGCGTTTTTTTCTTTGTGAAGCGTGACTCGATCCCTGGGGGTAAAGAATTGCCATTGAAGTGGGTTGATAAGGGTATGATATTGATTTCTCTTTTGTAACCGAATCCTTAATCTGTGTTTAACTTCTTTATTGTTCTTCGCAGCACCCAAATTTGAGAATCTTGTCAAGGCGCAGCCGGATCCCAAGAAGCTTGAAGCACTCTATCAGATTCCTGCCACTGAAAGATCCCTGGTTCTCGAAGCAACTGCCAGCGAACACACCTACTCAACCAACCACATTCCCGAGATGTCTGGTAAGTTTTCGCGAGATCCTAAACTGCATGCTGATTTGAGAATCCCAAATGTTGACAATCTGTTTTTTTTTTGCAGCCCCCAAGTCCAGCTCTTCGTTCTCTCTGAAGGACATTGACAACCTCCTTTAAGTCAAGAATGAGCAGCTAGAGCAGCCTGCCACCTGTCAGCCGGCCCAAGGCCTCGGCTTCCAAGAAGCAAAAGATTGCTGAAGCTCCCGTGTACCTGGAAACTTTTGAAGATCTCGCTCCCTCTGAGGTTAGCAACAAGGTTCTCTCGATGCAGACCATGATCAACCTAGTAAGAAGCTCAATAAACAAGCATGTTAGTTTTATACATGTTGCAGCTACTGATCAGGACTCCTATTTCCTTATGTAGGGTATCGAGAAGCCAAGCACCTAGGCCTTGGACATGGAGAGGAAGCTAGCCGAGGCTGAGGACAAGATCCAAGCCCAAGCTGACATTGCCAAGGGTAAGACCCTGTTTATGAGCATAAGCTCACTGAGCAGCGCCTGGCCCTGGAAGCCAAGATGCCCACTGATGCTGAAGTGGGCCAACTTTCAGCTGCCCGGAGCGTCCTGGAGTGCAAAATCAACATAGCTGGTTACGCTAAAGAGGTTGGATTCAAGGTTCCTGGCGAGGCTGGCTTCAAGGTTCCTGGCTGGGATGTTGTGGGCTGGAAGGCTATTCTGGAATCTCTGGGAGGAGGTTATGGAGATGTGGCTGGAATGGAGAAGGATGGGACCGATAGCTTCTCCTCTAAGACGATTTTGGAATCCCCGGTGGCGGTGACTAGGGCTTATGTGTTGGAACTTGGCAAGGGTAAGAATCCTGAGGAGGTGGAGAAGCTGGTGAAGGAAGGGAAGGCAATGGGCGATGAAGATAATGCAACGGTCTGAGCCCATTTTTTAGGTTTTTGTGTTAGGTTGATGGTTTTTGTGAAACAATTTGTGGTTCCTGTAAGAAACAAGTAACAAACAACAACAAACAATGGTAGGGATCCTGGTGGAGGGATCTTGTATTTTACAAGACGAAACAAGGATTCCTAAAACAAACTTTTGACCTCTAAGCTTCCCAAGCGGAGGGATCCTAAGGTTTTCAGGACGAACCTTGGGGAGCTCAAAACCCGTTTGCATATGTTTAATAATATGACTATATTTTGGCTTTACACTTTGTGTTTTGATTTAAGACTTTGCTTATAAGAATCATGATGAAATTTTGCTAAGAATCTGAAAAAGTATTTGCATATTAAGAAATCAATTGAGATTTGATAACCGAATAGGTCAAAGTTTAAAATTAAGTGATAAAAATATAAGTCACCTGACCTTCAAGTTTTACCTTAGTCGGCTTCCCAATCCAAACCGTTGTTTCTTCTCTTATCTCATTCAGGATTCTGGTAGGAATCCTGAAAGACAACTTTGCCAGTTTATCTTGATATCCTGCCTTGGGAATCAGAAAAGAGTTTAATAAGATTCCTGGCCAGGGGCCAAAGGAAGTTTTTCTGAAAATAGGACAAGGAATTTAAAAATATGATGGGGATAACCCGGGATTCTTGGGACTAAGCCAAATCTGGGGACATGCCCGTTTTTTTCTTGGGACTAAACCAATACTGGGGACAAGCCCTTATATACTTGGGACTAAGCCAACTGGGGATATACCCGTACGTAAGTGACATGAAAATGCCATAGCCTTAGTTAACAAGCTTTGTTAAAAACCTTGAGAATTCGCCCAGCAGCCTACAATGATAAGATTGTCAGCCACCCATGAGATGGACTGGTCCGACCATCTTCAGCATACTGGTGGACAACGTGCGCTCCTGGCGAGGGTCGTGCGCTACTTGCGATTACCCAAACTTAGGAGAGATGATATCCTCTCAAACCTTAGGAGGTATGCAGGATACCTTAAACGGATGAGAGGTGGTCAGCCTATAACCGGGATATACCTAAATTGGTTTAGTTAGGATTCTGAGAATCTGCAAAACACTCAACACTTGATGAGGGGTGGGTGTTAGCCTTGCTAACACCACTCCGATGCTTAAGTCAGTATCATGTGATAGAAATAATAAGAATAATATTGAAATTGGATTAGTATACATACCTTGTAGTATTTAGGCAGCGGGTATCCTTGGGATTCCAAAGGAATTCTCACATAAAGTAAGCTTTGAGAAGGATGGCATTCCAGGCTCTTAATAGGGGTTCTCCTTCCATATTCACCAAACGGTATACCCCTTTTCCTTCATCAGAATCTATCAAGTACGGGCCTTCCCACTTAGGTGCCAATTTCCCATCGGCTGGATTGGTAGTGTTTTGAAATGTCTTTCTCAACACCAAGTCTCCCACTTGAAATCTTCTTAACCTGGAATTCCTGTAATAAAACTTTGCCACCTTTTGTTGATAGGATGCCATTCGCATTCTGGCCATATCTATGAGCTCCTTAACTGTTTCGAGATCCTGAAGCAGGGTATGGCTGTTAGTTTCAGGATCCTGGCAGTTGATCCTGGCTGTAGGCAACACCATTTCTGTGGGGATCACAGCCTCAGCTCCAAACACTAATGAGAATGGAGTTTGGCCTGTTGCATTCATGGGTGTTATCCTATCTGCCAAAAGAACAAACGTTAGCTCTTCAGCCCACTTGCCTTTCTCGGAGCCCAACTTCTTCTTAAGGTTATTATGATGATCTTATTTCTGAATTCCGCCTGCCCATTAGATTGATGGTGGACAGGTGTTGAAGTAATCATTTTTATGCCCCAGCTTGCACAAAAATTTGTTGTTCTTTTGCCGATGAACTGATAGCCGTTGTCACATATGATTTCTGCTGGAATCCCAAATCTGTTAAGGATGTTTCTCTTGATGAAGGATATCACCTCTTTCTCTTTCACTTGCACATAGGCTTATGCCTTGTAAGGAATATTACGCTTAGAAGATTTCCGACTGAAAGCCAGTTTTGATAAGTTCCGGCTGAAGTTGAAGCTGAAGCGGAATTCTCAACTTCAAGCGGAAGAAGCAGTTTTGTCAACTAGTGAATATTCCGGGTGAACTCGATTATCCACCAGATAATGAGTTCAACCGGACTTTTCCTGAGATGTCTTTTCAGCAAGTCTAATCCTGCAAAAGCTTCTCGTTTACTTCTAAATTTATCAAAGCCGTTCTCCAAAAGTAGTATGATGCTGATCACACGCAAGTTATGCCAATTTGTCGTAGTTTATGCTTTTGGTAGTTTATATTTGACTTTGTATTAAATGGTTTAGATTAGATCGTTTGAGATCAATGGTTGTCATTGATCTCATCTACACTATATATAGCATAGTTAGCTCTTAGTTTTACACATGGTTCTTGATCACCTTGTAATAGTGTAACTTTGAGTTAATGCAAATAGTGTCGAGTATTTCATACTTCGTTATTACTATACTTATGCAAATCAAACACTACCTAATACAAGAGAACTAAATCTGCTAGAGTAAAGTGAAGTATAACTTTAATTCCGCAGGGTTATATTTACAAGTAGATGGTTCTTGTTTTAGTTTAATCGTAACTATTAACGATCCTACAAGTGGTATCAGAGCTTTGGCTCTCACTTTGAAGACTTTCAGTGCTTCAAAGTCGATACTCTACTTGCCTACTTTACAAGCTTTGTTGTTTTTCTATTTCTAACGTTTTCAAAATGAGTGATCTAAGTTCAGGATCTTCAAACGGCTATGCCAACAAACCACCAATGTTCACTCCTGATGACTTTGGTACCTGGAAACTCAGGATGGAAAGGTTTTTTAGGATTTAGACCGTCGTATTTGGAAATCTTTTACTGAAGGTCCTTACTCACCCATGGTTTCATCTGCTGATGATGCAGAAGTCAAAATACCTAAACCTTTAGAAAAATATGTTGATTCTGACTATGCTGCTCTCGAATTTGACTATAAAGCATGTTGGACTCTACAGGCTGCACTTCCTAATTCCATTTTGAGTCAACTCAGCTGTTTTCAACTGCACTAGTAACTACCGATTTTCACAATCACATATCTTCAAACCCACCATCATACCATTCACCTATAGTTAGTTTCCCGGAGACACCAAGTTGTCAAGAGAGTTTTTCAAACATGTTTGCCAACTCTCACAATGCTCATGTAGCAACTGACTCATACCAGGGCTTCATTCGTGAAGATCTTGAGTGTATAGGTGATGATGATTTGGAAGAATTGGATATTTTGACCCAACTTGCTCTGGTGTCTGTCAGGGCTCAAAGGTTTAACAAAAGAACTGGTAGAACTTACAAGGGAGCAAAGAGTGCTCACATAGGCCTAGACAAGAGCAAGGTGAAATGCTACAACTGTGAACAGCTTGGTCATTTTGCAAGAGAATGCCCACAACCAAGAAGAGAAGGGCAGAACTAGGATCATGTCCAAATGAATAATCATGGTGGAAATAGTTCTAACAACAACAATTCTGGTCACAAATCTGGTCATCAACCCACCCCACCAAAACCAACCGGAAGTCAAAACCACCAGAATGTGGTTACTGCTGTTGCTAATCAAACCTCATGTGTTGAATGGGAAGATTTTGTTGCTTAGTTTGAGCCAATAAATCATGCTTTCATGGCCAAACAAGACTCCACTTTAGATCTGGTAAACTCTATTCTTGAAAAGGTTTTAGAAAACCTATGCAGCCCTGCTTGCATTGAACAAGTGGCAAAGTATAGAAATCACAACACTGATTTGATTGATGAAGTTTCAAACCTAAATAAATTAAAGGAATGTTTTAAGAAAACTGATTCATCTTACATTTCAAAGGGGAGCTAGGCTAGAGGATTAGAGTTGTTGATTTCTCCTAGGGTTTTATTGGTGTTTTTGCAGATTAAAGGTGTATCGAATTCACCATGTGAATTCGACTTTCAAGTGTGTGGTAATCGAATCTTGTTCAAGCATTCTCAATTGGTTGGTATTTCTTTTAATTATTTCTTTGTGTTTGCTATACTTTTCGATTAAAACTTGAATCACCTCTAGTCACTGGATTCCGCACGGTGACTATAGGCTTTGATATCGCGTGAGGGGTTTAATTGATCCTTACAATTGGTATCAGAGCCAAGAAACTTCGTTTCAAGGCTCTCACGATATTAAGATTCAAGAGGTTTTAAGGTTTTCGTGATTTTTTTTGGTTTTGGATGTTTTTTTTTTTTTGTGATGGCTGTTAGAAAATTTTAGGGTTCATAGTATTCGAGGTTTTTTAAATTTTCTTGTGTATTGATGTGGTTGATTGATCCAAAATTCTTTTAGTATTAAGATATTAATTTTAGTTGGAATCGGTCAAGGTACGAAATTTAGTTTTGTTTTTTAAAATATTTTGACGATTTTGGTTGATTTTTTTTAAATGTTAAATTTTTATTTGATCTGGTCAATATTTCTAAACTAAAGGTTTTTTCAATTTGTGATCTTGATTTGGTCGATGGCATATGGGTGGATAATTTGTTTGTTAAAATAATTGATTTTAAAGTTCTATGTGTTGGTGGTTTTTGGTTTACAATTTTCTTCGTCCGGCACTCGTTCTCGATCAATCTGTTGGGTAGTGGTGACACTTCATAAGGACGAGATCTCGATCGGACGTATTGAATCACTTCACGTACAATTGAAGTTCAACATATGGGATTTAATTGATTTTGTGGTCCGTATTAACCGGTTTTGGAAGCAATAAAAGGCCACTCATTTCAAGTTGGTGCAAATTTATTTCGACGGGGTTTTGATCGTTGAATTTTTCTGCACCTTGTGGAGTAATTCGTTTTTTTTTTATTTCCATATTTTTTTTTGCTCCAAGTGTTTCAAGGTGTTACTAATGGTTTTTTTTGTGAGTGTCTTGTGATTGTTTTTGCAGGTTTCACACAGGATAGAAGCAGGCTGCTAGGATTTCATAAGCCCCTCGATCGAAATCTGTGGCTTTGACTCTTATTTCGATCGAAATCTTTGGCTTTTCAACCCTTTTAGATACTTTTCGATCGAATCCTGGGGCTTTTCGATTAGGCTGAAAAGCTTTTCAATCGGCCCCGGTGCTTCTCGATCAAAGAGTACTTCCCGGTTCCCCCTTTTCGATAGGAAAGTCCCTTCGTGACTTTTCGATCAGCTCCGTTTCGATCGGAAAGTCCCTTCGTGACTTTTCGATTAGCTTACACTTTTCAATCGGAAAGTCCCTTCGTGACTTTTTCGATCAGGTCCGTTTCGATCGGAAAGTCCCTTCGTGACTTTTCAATCAGCTCCGTCTCGATCGGAAAGTCCCTTCATGACTTTCGATCAGCTTCGCCTTTCGATCGGAAAGTCCTTCGTGACTTTTCGATCAGCTTACACTTTTCGGTCGAGCCGAAACTATGCCCGATCGAAAAGCTGTCTTTCCGATTCAGTTGAGACTTTTCGATCCATCCCTTTTCAATCCGTTCAAGTCTTTCGGTTCATATTTGATCTAGAAGTTCATCCAAAGAAGAAAATGACAATTACTCAAGTTGCTTCTCCTCTTGTGAGTGATCAAACTCAGATATGTTGAACTCGGCATGCTCCGAATCAATCGAACAATATAAGCAACTATTTCGAATTGAACAAAGAGACCGTATCAATGCAGAGTACAGACTAGAGAATCATCTAAAACAAGTTGAACCCAACAAAAAGAAGTTAGAGGCTGTATATGAAGAACTCAGTCAGCAGAAGTATATTTTCCGAACATTCCACGAAAAAATTGCCAAAGAAGAGGAGGAAAAACGGAAGATCAATCATGCTGATGGATCATGGGTTTGTAATGGCGAGGAATGCTCAAATCCCACATGATGTGCTTTGATTAAAGAATGGGAGAGCAAGTTTACAAACGAATGTAAGAATCATTCAAAAGCCACTTGGGAAATCAACAACTATAAAGATACTGCAAGGGTTTATAGAGAAAAGTTTGAAGTGGTTAAACAGGACCTAGTTAAATGTCAACAAGATAAGAGTGATAAGAGCACCCTTTTAAGAGTGGCTGAAAGCAAGGTGGAAGAATTGACACGAGAACTCACTAAACTGAAGGCAAAGTTTAATTCTACTGAGATTGCATTGGTGAAGCATAAAGTTATAAAAAAGAAAATGATGGACTCTCACCATGCTTTATTTAATCAGAAGATCGACTCAAGCATGTGCAAGAAACATCTGGTCTCGGGGATGCAAACTTTCCTCCCCCACTACAACATGAGTACGACAAACTGCCCCAAACTACAGAGGAAGTGTTGAAAGAGTCCCTTAACGAAGCAAACATGGTTTATGGGCCTCAACATGTGCGTCAAGATAAAAAGACAGACACATAAGCTTCTGAGAGTGCAGGTTCCAAGTCTAATGAAGTGAAGAAGGCTACTGAGGTAAAAACTCCGATTGCAGATGAAAAATTGAAACAGTATCCAAAAATTGATATTGTTTATTTCAAAGTTGTAGATGAGGTGCAGCGGGTAAAGGTTATCATGACAACAAGACCCGAGGGGAAGATATTTATGACATCTGGGTCTATGTTTGACCAAGAACCAGATGCTGGTTATGAACTACCATCCTTCTCCTCCAAGTTCAAATGCTTGGGATGCGTCAACAATTTGTCATGTGACATTAAGAGTGTAAGACCCAAGATCACCATCAAGCCTCCAACCTCGATCCCGATAAAGATTGAACGACCCAAAACCACCATCACATTTTCAACTGCGCCATCTGCAGCTTTGAATAGTACAGGTGAGCAGAAGGGGGTTCCAAAGTCTCCTATTTCATCAGTTGGGTCATGCAGTAGCAATCCAGTTATAAGATCAAGCTGTCAAGTGGGTTGAAAAGCTGACATGTCTTGTTCAGCACAATTTTCTACCAACTGGAGATCTGGATTCTGCCTAAAGATGCAACCAAGTGTTCATGCCTCTTCATCAAAGTCATACAAATCAAATGGTCACACATCTGACTTCTACTTAAAGAAGCAGACATGCTTTAACTATGGCACCCCTGGTCACATTGCTCGTAATTGTTTGCACCGACCATATGATCCTTATTACCCTAAGAGGGTTCATCAGAAACCTGTCCCAAAGGCCCAACTAAATGGTGGTTCAAAAAAAAAGCCTGCACTTGCAAAACCAAAGGTGCAGAAGTCTGTACCTCAGCAATCAAAAGTACAGAAGGTGAATCAAAATTCTAAGTCACCTCAAAAAACAATGAAAAATGTTTTGAAAACTGATAATGTCTTTCATTCCAAATCAAAACCAGTCAGTTTTACAAAACAAGCCCGTTTTCCGGAACCTGCCAGTTTTCTAAAACCAGTCGGTTATCCAAAAACAAATGTGAGGAGTGAGGAAGAGAGGTGGAATGAGTCAAAGGTGGTAAACCAGAATTACCAGCCTAAATGGGTGTATAAAAAAACACTCCAAACAATTTCAAAATGTTAAAATTTTTAAAAATTTCAGAATGTTTAGAAGAATCCACCCAAAAGTCCTCAGGTAAAAGAAAAACTGAACCACCAAACCTCAAAGGTCAAGAACAAAGATGTTCCCAAAAATGACCAGGTAAAACCCAAAACAAAGGCAACCACACCCCCAATTCCTGATTTTACAAAGGGAATGTGCTTAAAAGAAATTTCTTTCACCGACTCTTCAGGTACACCCAGAACCACAATGGCCTGGGTTTTAATGGCTAACTAATCTCTTACAGTGTGCAGGAATAGTCAAGGAGGACTTCCATTAACTTATTTGTTTTTGAAAGTGATTGTTCCAGGCACAGGATAGGAGGCATCTCTTCATGACATGCAGGTTTTTAAGGGGAGTATGTTCTCCTTGTGAGACGTAAATCTGAAAAGATCAGCATAAAAGGTAACATTGTCTGAATTGTTTGTTTCTTGGCTAATTTGATTTGAAATATGGTTGTGCATGAAACAAAACCCAGTTCTGAAAATTTTTCAAAAGAAAAACTTTGAAGATTAGCTTGGCCAGTTTTTGTAGACATTTAGTGATGTGTCAGTGTGTGTTTAAAAATATATATATATATATATATATATATATATATATATATATATATAAAATGTGTGTTGATATTAAAAATCAAAAAGCAAGGGGAAGAATAGAAAAGATGAAATAGTTGACCCCTAAAAAATTATGCTTTTTAATTTTTAATCTTTTGTTTGTGTGTATGAGAATGTGTTTGCTGACTGACATGTGTAAGGTGGATGTGAAAAGCAGTGACTCACGGTTGATGTGCTTGGTAGGCTCTGCTGTCAATCAATCAAAAGGTACGGTTTGTCACAACACTTAAAGATAACGTATGATGCTAGATAGGAAACACACACTTAGGTTAGTACAATCTCTATTTGACTATGTACCAGGAATCCCGAGACGCACGCCGATTCTGTGTTTTTGACGTCGTGCTCAAAAATCCCATCCCCTCTGCGTTGCGTGAGCAATGACCTGGGGATGTAGTATGTGAGTCAGGCATCCTCTGTTCTGCGATGGCAGAGACCTGGAGCCTCCCTGATCCACGTACCTCTTAGATCACATTGTACATATATGATAAACCAAAAAGATGCCAATGGGCACAATCAAAAGAGACCCTCAAGTGTCCAAAACCCCTAGCCTTTGTTACTGATGAGAGCAATATTAAAAATGTTTCAAAAATTTAGTTGACGTTATATACTATCCCAAAAATCTCCGTGATCTATTCTTTCTTCTCTCTACCAAGTCTGGAGCATGATGTTAGGCTTAGGGAAAGGTGTCGTGAAAAATGTTGCACGGAACCCAGGTATACTTGATAGAATGTACAAATTAATATACCTAGGACTTATGTGTGTGACCCGGATAGATGTTCATAAATAATAAACCTTAAAAGATAAAATTATGTGACAATCTACCTGAGTAAGTGAAAGTAGCATGAGTTTAAGTTGGACCAAAATACCAGCAATCACCTGAACACGTGAAGTAACTGAAGCTGAAAAGGGTTCCTCAGCCACAGAATGTCTGGTGTGAATTGTTTTTAAATTTGTTTGATCTTAATTTTTCTGGTGTAGTGTGAGTGTTTAAATTTTATTTCTTAAGTTTAGGAATTGGCCAGGTTGATTTGAGAAGTTTAAATAAGTTTTTATGGGTTTTGTGCAAGAAGGTGTGACCTCCCCCTCGGGTTCAGGGGAAGTTGTTTGGTTAAATAATGCTAACTCGATAACCAGTCATCATTGTCTGGTTAGTGTTTGTTCCATGTTGTGCTTGCCAAGCTAAGAAAAAAAAACAACTCATGAACAAGAAAGTCAAGGAATCAGTTGGCAAAAGCACTGATGCTGCTTCTGATGATGTTAAAGAACCAGTCGGAAAAAGGACTTACCCTATGTTCAGGGGGAGTTTGTTGGTTTTTTCAAGTGAAGCTTCCAAAGACTCAAAAGACATTGATCGTATGTTGAGGGGAAGCTAAATGCCGTCAGTTCAAGATGTACAATCAAGAATGCGAAGATAGAGGCTTTCAAAATTTATCCTCTGAAGTCACGGGCTAGTCAAGACAGTTACTGATGTTTCAGCAAGGACTCGATAGTGTTCAAGAAGGATCAAGTATTTGAGAATCCTCCTCTCATTACATGCTTATCATTTAGAGTTCAAGATGATGCTGATTGTGAGATCAATTTCGTTGTTTCCCCAAGAAGATTGTTAAAGAAAAGAATCTTCATCAACCCATGCTCAAGCCAAGGAGAAGACTGCAAGTCTGAAGATTGAATGTAGAAGACATATAATATCACAAGCCAAGGGGAAGATTGTAAGAGAATAATTTGTGGCTTGTGTATTAAATTATCCTTTGGCGGATTATTTTGAAGGCCTATGTGTTAGAATAGGTGAAAATTAGCTGGGTTAATTTTATATTGGGTCATTGGGCTCTTTTAGACATGTTTGGGCCCAAGTAGAAAGAGTTTAAGGGGAGTTTAGTGGGCTTATGGGACCCAATATGGGAATTTGATGTACTTTAGGGTTTTTGGAGTGTCTTGTTGACCAAGCATGTCCATTCCTATAAATAGGACCCCTAGTGCATCTTGTAGAGGGTTGGCCATTCTAGAGAGAGACCAGAGAGATAGAGAACTCAAAATTCTCTGAGGTGTACTAGACGATTGTCATCAATTGTAATCGTGTGCATCAACAAGGTTTTATTGTTTTATTAATTGTGTTTATTATTTTTATTTCGATCATCTTGGATCACTCGATTGACTGGATTCCGCACACTCAATCGAGTAGTGATGGCGTGCCTTCTTTCCAAGACAGCTGAGAATCAAGCTCATCTTTGGCATTGGCGCTTGGGCCATACGAACTTGAAAAAATTAAATCGCTTGGCAAGAGGAGGACTTGTAAAAGATCTCCCAATCAGAGAATTCGTGGTAAAAGACAAGTGTATGGCATGTGCTAAGGGGAAGCAGCACAAGCGGCCGCACAAGCCCAAACAGCTCTCCAAAATCTCTTCAGTGCTGGAATTGCTTCATATGGACCTATTCGGTCCAGTCAGTATGTTAAGTTTAAATCGGTGTGCCTTTTGTTTGGTTATAACTGATGACTTTTCACGTTTCACTTGGGTGTTTTTCTTGTCAAGGAAAAGCGAAGTACCACACATCCTAAAAGCTTTCATCAATGTGATTGAGAACAAGCTGAACCTGAAAGTCAAATCAATCAGAAGTGACAACGGCACAGAGTTTAAGAATCAGATCATGGATGCATTCTGCAAGATGAAGGGAATTGAGCATCAGTATAGTGCACCCTACACTCCTCAACAAAATGGAGTTGCAGAAAGGCGTAATCGGACGTTAATTGAAGTTGCGCGCACGATGCTATGTGATTCCAAGTTACCAACCATGTTCTGGGCTGAAGCAATCAACACAGCCTGTTATGTACAAAATAGGGTTCTCATCAACAAATGAATACAGAAGACCCCCTATGAATTAGTACATCATGACAAGCCCAAAATTGGGCATCTCAGGGCCTTTGGATGTCTTTGTACTGCTTTAATTAACACTGGCCTACCTAAATTTGCAGCTAAATCTGATGAGTGTTATTTTGTAGGTTATTCTGCCAGTTCAGCATACAGGGTTTACAACAAGCAGACAGTAATGGTAATTGAATAAACAAATGTGGATTGGCTTGAAGAGAACCCATCAGACGGAGGTACTGGTCCAGCTCAGGCATTCGACTATAATCAATTCTTTTTACCTTTTAGGCTAGATCCAGTGATCGTAGAAGAGTTATTCGAGGATATTGTTGCAAGTCCCTCAGTGACAATTTCCCCAACTCAACATGTTGCGGAGAATGATCCAATAATGGAAGTTGTGCCTGCTACTCAAGAAACTGAGGCGAGTACTGATGAAATAGAAGCAGGTGCAGTTGAATTAGAAGTAGCAGCAACCGATGCTGAACCAGATACTACGGCAGACCAGATAGATGAAGAACTTGTACAGACAGGTCTACCCATTGAAATCCTAGTTCCAGCAACTGCAGAAACGAGAATTCACAAATATCATCCGCTGGAGAATATTATTGGACCTCTTGCATCCGGAGTTGTCACACGGAGTACCTCTGGCAACATCAATTATCGCATGTACTCCTGCTTTCTCTCTCAAATCGAACCTTCAAACTTCTCTATGGCATTGCAAGATCCAAGCTGGGTAGAAGCTATGCACGAGGTATTGAACCAATTTTCAAAGCTTCAGGTGTGGAGGTTAGTGGAGAGACCAGTTGACAAGAAAGTCATCACAACCCGATGGCTTTACAAAAACAAGAAAGATGACAATGGGGTGATTGTCAGAAACAAAGCTCGACTAGTGGTTCAAGGGCACAAGCAGATAGAAGGTATTGACTACGACGAAGTATATGCTCCAGTTGCCAGGTTGGAGGCAATTCGGGTGTTTCTGGCATATGCTTCATACATGAACTTCACTGTTTATCAGCTAGACGTGAAAATAGCTTTCCTTTATGCTGACATGGATGAAGCAGTTTATGTATCTCAACCTCCAGGGTTTATTGATGAAGAACATCCTTATCACGTGTATAAGCTAGATAGAGCTTTGTATGGGCTACATCAGGCACCTAGATCTTGGTACAAAACTCTCACAGATCACCTCCTAGCACACGGGTATGTCAAAGGGATTGTGGATCAGACACTGTTCAGAAAGGAGGTTGGGATGATATCATAATGGTTCAGATGTACGTGGACGACATCATTTTTGGTTCCACAAATGAAAAATTGTGCAAAGAGTTTGAACAAGTCACAAGGACGAAGTTTGAAATGAGCCAGATAGGGAGATGGAGTTCTTCCTTGCATTACAAGTGAAACAGAGTGAAAGCGGGATACTTGTACATCAAGCAAAGTATGTGACAGAATTCTTAGAGAAGTACAAGATGGCAGATTCCAAAGCAGCAAACACACACCAATGACAGCACGTCCACCTCTTACCAAAGATCCAGAAGGGAAGTCAGTAAATGAACACAACTATCGCTCGATGATCGGATCTTTGATGTACCTGACCGCAAGCCGTTTTGACATAATGTTTGTATTGTGTCAATGTGCTCGATATCAGGCTAACCCTAAACTGTCTCATCTTACTGCTGTTAAAAGAATCTTTAGGTACCTAAAGGGCAGGCCTAGGCTTGGTCTTTGGTATCCTAAAGATTCTGGATTTAATTTATATGCATTTTTTGACAGTGATTATGGCGGTTGTGAGCTTGACAGGAAATCCACATCAGCAGGAACACAATTTTTAAGAGACTGGTTGGTGTCGTGGCAGAGCAAGAAGCAACATACAGTGTCAAAAAGCACTGCTGAAGCAGAATATGTGGTAGCATCTACTTGCTATTCACAGGTGGTATGGCTGCAACATCAGTTGCATGATTACGGTTTGAATTTCTATGATACTACTCTCTATTGTGATAATTCCGTTGCACTTCAGATTGTTAAAAATCCTGTTCAATTTTCAAAAACCAAACACATTGACATTGAAGTGCATTTTATACGAGACTGCTACGATCACAGGCTCACTCACTTGGAACAGGTTTCGTCGGACGAGAATGTGGCAGACATGTTTACCAAACCCCTCCCTCGAGCTAATTTTGAAATGTGTCTCAAAGGCCTCCAGATGATAGCCTTTGATGAGTAATTTGTCAACTGTTTTTTATTATATTTTATTGTTAAAAAAAATCAAAAATAGTGTTTTTATTGTCTTAACAAAAAATCTAAAAGTAAGGGGAAGATATAAGATAAACATCTGATGTTTCCTCTAAAGTTTGTACTTTTAAATTTTTTAATGGTTTTGGTTGACCAGGTTGGGAAGTGATATAAATTTCCAGGTGTTTGCTAACTGACACGTGTAAGGTGGATGTGAAAGCTGTGATTCATGGCCGATATGCTTGGTAGGCTCTGCTGACAATCAATCAAAAGGTATGTTTTATCACAACACTTGAAGACAAAGTATGAGGCTTGAAAGGGAGCACACACTTAGGTTAGTACAATTTCTATTTGACTGTGCATCAGGAATCCTGAGACACACGCCCGGTTCTGAGTTTGATGTCATGCTCAAAAAATCCCATTCCCTCTGCTTTGCATAAGCAATGATCTGGGAATGTTGTACGTGAGTCAGGACTCCTCTGTTCTGCGAAAGCGGAGACCTGGAACCTCCCTGATCCACGTACGTTTAAGATCACATTGTACATATATGATAAACCTAAAAGATGCCACTGTGCACAACCAAAAGAGACCCTCAAGTGTCCAAATCCCTCAGCCTTTGTCACTGATGAGAGCATTATTAAAAATGTTTCAAAAATTCAGTTGACTTTGTATACTATCCAACAAAACCTCCGTGATCTATTCTTTGTTTTCTCAACCCAGTCTGGAGCATGATATTAGGCTTAAGGAAAGGTGTCGTGAAAAATGTTGTACGAAAACCGGGTGTATTTGATAAAGTGTACAAATTATACCTAGGACTTATGTGTGTGACCCTGGATAGATTTTCATAACTAATAAACCTCAAAATATAAATTATGTGATGAAACTGCATGAGTGAGCGAAAGCGGCACGAGTTTAAAGATGGACCAAAATACCGGCAATCGCCTGAACTCGCGAAGTAACTGAAGCTGAAAAGGGTTCCTCAATCACAGGCTATCTGGTATGATCCCTCACAATTCCTCTTCACTTAAAACTTAGTCGGTTAAGATTTTAGTTTATTTTATTTTATGTTTATCTTAAGTTTTTTTTTTTTATCTTATTTTATTTTATTCTTTATGTTTTAGTGTTAAGTTGCCAGATATTAAAACTCTTGGGTTTGAGTTCAGGGGAAGCTTTCTGTAATGAACGAGATTAACTTTGGGTGTTAGATGAAAAAAAAATTAAGCTTGTTTAAAAGAAAATTGGTTTCTTGTTAAATTTGGTTGTCAAGTGCTCAATTTTAAGACTTCAGGGGGTATTATGAAAGTTTTTTTTTTAAAAAATTGAAACAAAATAAGGGGATCGGCTCCCCCCTTCCTCACTTCACCCGTCCCTCTCTCTCCCAAAACCCTAATCATCGCCACCTACCTTCACCGATCACCTCCAATCACCAATGCTGCCACCGTCGCAAGCCACCACCACCCTCGCCACTACACTTCGACTTCACCACCACCTTCCCCGTCAGAAATCTCCACCGAAATCCCCCCCCCCCCCAATCACCTTCTTCGTCGCCGCCGCTGCCCCCTTTGATCCGCCGCCTCCGCCTTCGTCTGCAACCATCCGACACCACATTCTCGGTCGGAATCCTCGTCCGAACACTGTCCCAGTGTCTATTTGAGCTATGGCCCCTCGGTTGAAGCGTGCAGCTCGACCCCCACAAGACCGACTCGAGTATGTTTTTTAATTTTCTTGGGATTATTCGTCGGGACTGGAAGGGACCTTGGTTTGGGAATATAGATTGATTGAGATTATGTCCAAAACTCACATGTATGGAAGATATGATTGAGTTGCAAGTGGTAAGTGAAGAAGACGAGATTTTTCGATCGAGCCAGGGGCTTTTCGATCAGAATGAGAAGCTTTTCGATCAGCCCCCAGCACTTTTTGATCATGGATCATCGATGATCCTGAGTCTTCTCGATCGAGAAACCAGGCTTTCCGATCAAAAGCTATGCTTTTTGATCGGTACATGGACTTTTCGATCAAGATCAACACTTTTTGATCATGGTTCTCGGTGATCACTCAGTTTTCTCGATCGGACGGATGCTTTCCGATTGAAAACCCTCGGAAAGGTACCAGATGATGTTTTCAATGATTTTTCAGTTATTGTTAAGCCGTTATGCTGTCCGTTTTTCGAGAAATCCGTAAAACTAATGAATTATTGTTTGTTTTGGATGTTTATCTGTGTTTGTGAGTGCAGGGATTTAGAATTTATTAAAGATCATAATACGGTAGCATATTTGCTAGACCCACCTGCTGAATATCGAGAGAAGTACCAGTCTATGATTGAAGGTCTGAAGAGGTGTTGTTTACACTATGCTCTTACTGCCAACCCGGTTATCTGCAAGCGTATGCAACAGGAATTTTGGAAGACAGCATACATGTCTGATGATGGAAAGTAGATTATAGCCAAGATATAAGCAACTGCAGTGGTTTTGTCAGAAGAGAATTTCAGGCAGGCTCTCAGACTTAAGGATGTTGCTGCTGATCCAATTGCTCTGGATAAAGAAATGGCTTCTCAGTGCCTAAAAGAAATGGGATATCACACAGTTTCTCCTCCTACAATGAAGGCTCTCCTTCCACCATACTGGAGAATGTTGGCTCACTATTTGCAAAAGTGCATAATTGCCAAGAAGAGTTCAACAGATCAATTGAGCCAAGTGCACACGCATGCCATGGTGTCACTGGTCAGAGGGGTTCGTTTCAACTGGTCGAGGTTGATATTTGATGATGTCAAAGCTGTAGTTACCAGAGACAAGAAGTTTGCAGCTGTTCCAAGGTTCATCCAGTTGGCACTGGATTCTAGATATCCAGCATTGAGAAAGACCAACGACACTCATGATACTAAGCCTATGGGCATTGAGGTTTTCCCGATGATTAACCCAAAGAAGAAACCGACTGATAAGGTGCCGTTTGGTAACAAGTTTGGTGAATTTGCTGAGGTAGCAAGAGAGGAGGTTCCGGTACAAAGAAATGCAGTCATTGAAGAAGAACATAATGTGCCTGCCTCTCAGAAGCCAGTTACTGAACTCACAGATAGTTCAGATTGGGAAGATTTTGATCTAGAAGACGTGAAGATTGGTGCGTTGAATTTTGAAGGTGAAGAGAATATCAATTATGATACATATCTTGATGACATTAATCTTGAGGGTGTTGAGACTGAGATTGCTGAGACTCCATTGATAAGAAAACGGAAAGCCTCTGAGGATCCTCCCCTCGGAGCTTCTGTTACCGAAGAATTGACTGATGAAGTAGAGATGGCTACACAACACACTACAGAAACTCCAAGTGACCCGAGAAGAAGAAGATTGGATCCTCGTGTGCCACCAGTCACTAGTACCAGTGCAGGTCAATCATCTTCACAACCCACTGCCCAAGACAAATGGAAGGCAGTAGAAACACCAGAGTTCCGGTTAGAGAAGGAACTTAGACCTGAAATTGCAGAGTTGAAGGCCTAGAACACTGCCCAAAGTGAGCTGATTGGAGATCTTGTTGACATACAGAAAATGCATACTACTGAACTGGAGAATCAAAAGAAGGTCAATAGATAGTTTTCAAGTCAGCTTAAAGAGTTGCACAGAATGATAAAACAACTTACTTCAGCTGATTTAGGTAAGTCAAAGAAAGACGACAAAGGAGATCCCGAAAACAAAGAGGGGAGCTCAGGTGCTGGTGGTTCTTCACAATCACCAGTGTTTGACTTTGAATCAGATATCCCTTAAGCTTCTGGCCCAGTATTACCTGAAGTTGATGATAAAGACACAAGAGACAGAGTCTACATGACAGTGCCAGCTTCAAAATTTGATGGAGGTTGGGAGGCTCAGACATATGCTTATCCTCCTGAAAGGTATTTGATCCAGTTGGGAGAGCATTATCATAACAATAGAAGAATCACTAAAGAAATTAAAGCCTGGATGTTTGATGCGGAGAAGAATATGTTTGTTGTAAGAAGAAAGGGTCAGTATCCTCTGGAATATTACAAAAGCTGGACCCAGTTCTACTCCAGGACGAATGTGGATCTGATGATGCTGTATCAGGCTCCGTTCACAAACCCATCACAGAATGAGCAGGCTAAGTATTTTTACAGAAAATTGGAGAATGCAGTGCTTAGCAATTTCAAAAGGTTTGAAGACTTTCCTCACAAGAAGTCGTATGTCAAAAAATACAGAGGTGTGTTCAAGTGGGATGGGAAGAAAAATGAGGATGGAAAGAAGAGTGGCTCTAAGAAGCAGTTCTCTAATGTATTGTATCCTCCAACAGAGAAGACAAAGACAATACCTCTGCCAATGCACCATCTTGAGGATTGTCTACATGACTTCCAAACTTGGGCATACAGTGATTACTCCGGTGAAGCGAAGATTCTCTGCAAATCAAAGACGATGAATGTTATGGAAGTTCATGACCTGATGAGGTTTCATAAGAAGGATATTCTAGTTCTGGCCAAGCATCAGATTGAAAGCAACAAGGAGACTGAAGAATATGCTGAATGCTATACGCGAGCTGTTGCAGAGATAGTAGCAAAAGAGTTGTGGTATGATCCAGCAACAGTGCAGTTATCCAAGAAGTTCCGAATGTGAAGACTGCAGTCTAATGCTAAAGCCTAGGGGAAGATTGTAGAGACCATAATTGTTTGAGGCTTTTGCATTAGAATTACTTTGGGCTAGTTTAATAGTATTTGGGCTAAGCTTGTAGATAGGTTGTGTGGGCTCCTTTGTTTTGGTTGTGTTAGGGTCCATTAGGTCGATTTTTTGTAGCTTGTTTAACAAGCATATGTTCTCCTATATAAGGGGAGCTAGGCTAGAGGATTAGGGTTGTTGATTTCTCCTAGGGTTTTATTGGTGTTTTTGCAGATTAAAGGTGTATCGAATTCACCTTGTGAATTCGACTTTCAAGTGTGTGGTAATCGAATCTTGTTCAAGTATTCTCAATTGGTTGGTATTTCTTTTAATTATTTCTTTGTGTTTGCTATACTTTTCGATTAAAACTTGAATCTAGTCACCGGATTCCGCACGGGGACTATAGGCTTTGATATCGCGTGAGGGGTTTAATTGATCCTTACAGAAATCAAGTTAAAAGATGCTTTGTTCACTTGTGACAAATTTCAAATTGCAAATAGAAAGGCTGAGAAGTTATGGATGGGAGGGATGTATGGTAAGGTTGGTATTGGTTACAAAAATGTTGAACCACCAATTGAATACTCACCAGCAATCAAACCAATTGAAGCTTTGAAAACAGACTGTGAAGTTAGTCTTACTGTTGATGACACCTCATCACAGTCAAGTTTTGAAAACACTGCTGAGTCAAAGAAAACTGAAGTTACTGATGCAAGCACTTCTGCATCAGCTGACCAATCAAATATTTTGAAACCTTCAATTGTTGTGCCACCACCAACTATCTATGACCTAAAAGATTCAAAAGTTGGAGGAAAGCAACATGAGCAACCAAAGGGAAGTCAAACTCAAAGTTTTGGTCAACTCACTTTCAACCAAGTGACCAAACATGAGTCTCCTAGGAAATTTGAAACCAAAATTGTTGAATGCATGTTCTGTGGTGAACAAGGTCACCTAGTTACTGTATGTCAGTTCAACCCACTAAGTAGAGTCAAACCATTTTTGAAACCAAAATCTGTTTTGAAACCAAAGGCTGATTTTCAAAAGAAACTCACAGGAAGAATTTCACCTGTGAAAAGCCACACAATGAAGCATTTTGGATCTGAATCCAACAGGGTTTTAATTGGTAACGAAAGAAATGGAAGTTTTTCTGTTTTAAGGAAAAATCGTCTTCTGGCTAAAGTTCAAGCGGAACATTCTTCCGCTCGAACTCAAGTTCAATCGGAAAACAAAATTCAACCCAAATCAGCTACTACTCAAAAGTAGAGACCACAAGTACACTTTGCTGATGGGTTTGAGCATTTTGAAGCTCAAGGGAGAAGAAATCCTTCTAGAGGAAAGATCACCTCTAGAGAAAAAATTTCAAGAAGCAAAAAGTCCAACCAACCTGAAATTGAATTTGCTACTAGTTCAAGTGGAAGTCACACTGTTCTATTTCAGGGGGAGAGTTCAAGCCAAAACAAATACTTTCCTCAAAGATTTTCGAAATCACCTGAAAGAACTAAGTTGGTTAATCAAGGAAATGAAAAATCTAAGAAAATAACCAACAAGCAAAGAAAATTTAAGGAATATACGGAAATAAAAATTGCTGAAAGGAAAAACAACAAAGGAGAAAGATTTAGTCAAACAAGTACTCAGTATGAGAACTTAAGTTTTGACAATGAGATCTACTCACTGAAGCTCCAGTCGTGAATACTTTAGTACTCAAGGAGTACAAGTATAATGATGCTTATGGCAGACCCAAGACCACACAGGCTTGGGTCCCCTATAGAAACTAATCAATTTTGATATGTGCAGGTGCAGAATAAAGGCCAAAATAGCCTATGGGTAGTTGACAGCGGATGCACTTGCCATATGACAGGGAATAAACATATTCTGGAAAATGCAAAAAGAATAAATGGAGGACCAGACGCCTTTGGAAGCACTAAAGGCCATATCTGAGGAAACTATAAATGTGTCTTTCAATGAAAAATCTCCTAAAAATTTTGAGCCTCAGCCCAGTTGGTTATTTGATATTGATGCACTAACCACTGCTTCCAACATAAATGTCGATAAGCCTGTGAGCTCTTTAGTGCAGGGACATAATTTTTATAGGTCTGCTGATGAGTATTGGAAGAGGAATCAAACTATGACCAAGAAGCCAATCTTCTTCTCTTCAATGAGCACTCAACCTATCTTGTCAGGCAATGAAAAGAAACCGACTAAAATAATTCAAATTGAAGAAGAAATAGTTTCGGTGAAGTCCAAGCGGAACCTGTTTCTCTGGTTCAAGTTCAACCGGAAAACTCAATTTCAGAAACTGAAGAGAATACTGAATCAGGGTCAAATGTAGCTGAAAATTCAAATGATAGCACATCAAATGAGCTCAATTTAGAGCATCTGACCTACAATTCAGACACAAATTCTCATGAATCAGTTGGAGTTTCAGATGCTGTGTCAAAACTTGGAAATGTTGAGCTTGATCACATACTTCCTAGGTTCAACATATCATCAAATCGAAGAAGCCATGAGTTCCCCATGCTCATAGACAGAAGAATCAACAAGAATCACCCTTTGGAGAATGTTATTGGAAATGTGAAAGCACCAGTGTTGACAATAAGTAAATCTGCTGATGCAAACATTTGTTTGCATGATGCATTTTTGTCTCAAGAAGTACCTAAGAAAGTAGCTGAAGCTTTGGAAGATAGCAGCTGGGTAGAGGCAATGCAAGAAGAATTATTTCAAATCAACAAGCAGAAAGTTTGGGAATTGGTAGATCTGCCTGATGGAGCAGAACCAATTGGTACAAAGTGGGTATTCAGAAACAAGAAAGATAACAGGGGTATTGTTGTCAAAAACAAAGCAAGGCTAGTTGTGCAAGGCTATGCACGGGAAGAATGCATAGATTATGATGAAGTGTTTGCACCTGTAGCTAGATTGGAAGCAATTCGAATTTTTCTAGCTTATGCTGCCTTCAAAGACTTCCAAGTATTTCAAATGGATGTCAAAAGTGCCTTCCTGTATGGCCTACTGGAACAAGAAGTTTTTGTCAAACAACCTCCTGGTTTTGAGGACCCTCATCATCCAAACAGGGTATGCAAACTGATCAAAGCCCTTTATGGTCTCAAACAAGCTCCTAGAACATGGTATGAAACTCTTTCTAACTATCTTCTAGAGAATGGCTACAGGAGAGGTGCTATTGACAAAACTCTCTTTGTCAAATGTGTTGGTAAGGATATGAAAATGGTTCAAATATATGTGGATGATATTATTTTTGGTTCATCTAACACTGCTTTGTGCAAAGAGTTTGAAACTTTGATGCAATCTAAATTTGAAATGAGGTCCATGGGAGAACTCACCTTCTTCTTGGGCTTACAAGTGAAGCAAACTACAGCTGGGATTTTTCTGAATCAGTCAAAGTACATACAAGATATGCTGAAGAGATTTGACATGCTGACATGCTCAAGTGCTAAAACTCCTATATCCACTTCTCACAAGTTAACAAGTGACTTAAGTGGCAAGTCAGCGGATGTACACATGTATAGAGCCATGATAGGATCACTGATGTATCTCACAGCAAGTAGACCTGACATCATGTTCAGTGTTTGCTTATGTGCAAGATATCAGTCCTCACCAAAGGAATCACACATGCTAGTAGTCAAAAGAATTTTCAAGTATTTGAAGGGTCAACCCAAATTGGGATTGTGGTACCCTAAGAATTCTGATTTCTCCTTCAAAGCATTCACCGACAGTGACTATGGAGGATGTGACATTGACAAGAAAGCAACATCAGGGGGTTGTCAATTCTTGGCTGAAAGGCTTGTATCTTGGCAATGTAAGAAACAAACTTGTGTTTCTACATCAACAGCTGAAGCTGAATACATTGATGCATCAAGCTGTTGTAGTCAAGTCCTTTGGATCCAAAATCAAATGCTTGATTATGGGATCACCTTCATGGAAACTCCCATTTTTGCATACAACAACAGTGCCATATCCATCACCAACAATCCAGTCAAGCACTCCAAAACAAAGCACATTGATATCAGGTATCACTTAGTTGTTCAAAGTTCATACTGATCACCAATTAGCTGATCTGTTTACTAAATCTTTTGATGAGGCCGTATTCTTCTACCTTATCACATCTATTGGAATGATGAACTTTGACTAACAGACTTTTCACAATTTTAATAAAAGAGAAGCATGTGCTCATGAGCCCGTCTCTTGATACAAAAAGAAAAAAAATTGAAAATTTCTTGTGTTAATCAGAATGCATTTCAGTTCATAGTCAGTAACTGCTGTTAAACTATGAACGATTAGCATAAATTTTCAAAAATCATGTGTTTTGGTTTTCCGGTTCAAGTTCCGATTCAACCTAAGAAAGGAAAACCTTTCAAAATCTCCGGGTAAATTTCAATCGGAAAAATGCTTTGTAAATTCGTGGGAAAAGGTTTTGAAAACAATTATTCCAAGCGCAAAAATCTTCCGCTTGAAGTTCAAACGGAAGAAATTTGGTTTTTAAAATAAAGGAGAAAATGGGTTCCGCCTAAACTTCCGGGTCAACAAGTCAAAGTTAATTTTCATTAAATTACCCGGAAGGCACAACTTTTTATGTGGATACACATTTAATTACCCATTGAGTTTTTAACCTTTAAATGTCTGAGGTTTCAGTAAAATTCTTTTGGATAATGACATGCATTACCAAGTTGTACCGTATAACCCATAAAGCACCAGTCACATCAATTACTGAATCAACGGTTTAAAACCTCTCTCCTCCACGTCATCGACAAAAAGGTAAAAGCCCTAAATTACCGTCATTTTCCCATTTCTCTCAAACCCCACTCACAAATTACTCCCAAAATTTCTCCCAAACCCTCTCCGTAACCTCCAAATAACCATCAATTTCTCTCAAACCTGCAATTAACAATGGCTCCTAAGGCGAGTTCTAGTGGCAAGAAGCCTGCAAGTGACTCAAGGTTCCCAATGGAACATAATTTGGTGGCCTATCTTGAAGAACCCAACAAGACCAACATCTACAATGGTATGATAAACTTCTTCAAGAACTGTCATCTTCATTATGCGCTGACAGTTGAAGCGGTAATCTTTGAAGAAATCATGGAGGAGTTCTGGTCACACGCTAGGGTTAACGATGACGATGGTGGTAGTGAAAATATTATGTCCACAGTTTAGGGCCAAATAGTGGAAATTGATGAAGCCAAGATTCGAAAGGTGTTAAAACTAAGGGATGAAGATGGGTATGTGTCTTTTGACTCATCGGTGTATCTAAAACTTTTTAGAGATATTGGCTATGGTGGTTCAATGGGAAGCATAACCATAAAGAAGGGGCAATTGCCTTACAAGTGGAGATTCTTAGCCCACACCCTTCTAGTTTGCCTGACTCCCAAGAAAGGCGGGTTTGACGAACTTGCTGCTGAACAGGCCTCAGCATTCTATGTTATGGTCAAAGGTCAAAATTTCAACTTCTCTAAACTAATTTTTAAGGGTCTCAAAACAAACATTTCACCAGACTATGTCTATTTGTACCCAAGGTTTTTAACATGTATTCTCAGGGAGGAATACCCCTAAATTGTTTTGGGTGGTACAATTTTGCAATCCAAACTCCTAAATGAGAAAACCTTTTCAAACCTAGCTTTAAACAAGTATGTCTTTCATGGAAGGGACATTGACCATCCCATGCCAATTCCAAGGCAGTTTCCTGATGAACCTACTCAAGCTGAGGTTCAAACGGAAACTGTGAAAGCAACTGAGCACCCTGCTCAAAATGACAAGACTATCAACCCAATAGCTCCTGATCCCACATCTGTCCCAGCTTCCTCTACTCTACAAATTTACAAATCCAAAAAGAGGACAGCTTCCACTAAAACTACCACCACTGCCACTTCCTCTTCCGTATCCCCTCCTGTCATATTCAATAGACAGATAAATGTGGTCACTAGGTCTCTTCCACCTAGTACCACCAACCAACCTGAAGCTTCAAACCCCGTTCAAGGCAAAAAGCCTAAATGGAAACTGGTAAAATTGGGATTTACCCTTAGGGATGAACCTTATCTTGAGGGGGAGTCAATAGAAACAGATGTACAATCCCCATCTGACCAATTCTCTCCCCTGCAACCCATATCAACTAGGAGTGACAGTGCCCCTATTCCCGGTCCAAATGAAGGTGTTATTAACTCACCCACCTCATTACATGAGAACAGTCTGATGGACCTGGACCCTGTTGCACTGAACCCACATTCCTCACCGGAGGTGAATCTCAGGAGTCAAGAAGAGATTCACGCAGAACGGGCTGCTGCTGCCCAAGCATCCCCACTGGATCTTGGTGCTAGCAGTAACATAGATAAGAACACCCAATCTTGGTTTCGTCCAGGGATACTGGTAAAAAGCCAGTTGAGGACAGTTATACACTACCCGAATTGACGAGTTTGCACCTTAATCTTTAAGCGCAGGTTGATTACTTGAATGCAACTGTTGCTACATTGGTGAAGGCTGCTCCAATAAAAGGTGAGGCAGGTCCTTCAAACCCAAACAGAGAAGCTGATGAAGCTGATACTATCAAATTGGGGGAGAAGATGACTTCAACACCTGCAATAATTGAAATAGAAGAAACCAAAAGAATACCAGCTGATGTTAGAGCCACAGCCTGCAAGAAATTTGGTGCTAAGACCTTCACAGTGGAGGAAAGTTGGGTCAATATGAAGAGCAGTCAACTGATTACCATTTCTCCATTTGAAGATCCCAACCTCACTGAGCTAGTACAATCTTTAATGCTGATTGTTAGTGCTCTCCCTGAGCACATCAATATGATCACAAGATTACTAAAAGATGTTATCTTTCCGGATGAAAGAGCCAGTGATCAAGTGGAGAGGAACACTGCTTCCACCAGCAAGGCAGCAACTGATATTGAAGAAAGCACTGCAATTGTTGCAGTTGCTACTATGTTTGAAGGAGGAGATGAAAATCTGATTGGTGAAGATGAAGGAACGGAGATTTTGGAGTTAACAGATAAAGAACCTGAAGTCACCCAACCTCAGGTGGTGACTGAAGGTCTAAACCTTCTTCAACCGGAAGTTCAACCGGAAGTCCAAGCGGAAGCTCAACTGGTAGTTCAACCAGAACTTCAAGCTAAAGCTCCGGTTGAAATAATTCAAATAGACGAAAACTCTCCTGATCCAACATATGGACCTGGTCATTCAATCTTTGGTTCTGATCAGCCATCTGAGGTTCAACCGGAAGAACATGTTGATACACGGTTCCTGATCGTCATGTGAAGTATCGAATACAATACGAATCACACAAGATTGCTGAGGTCCGAACTCAGGCCGAACCTGGAGTTCAGACATGGCCGAACGATGGGACGAACTTGAGGTTCGGACCACGGGTTTAGCTTAGTATAAATATGTTATTTTGTGTAGAATTCATGGGCTTCTGAGTCATATATTCTCTGTGTACTTTGTGGTCATCTCTGTGGTTAATACAAAGCATAGTTGTACTTACTCTTTGTGTATTACTCGTTTACATTGATTTCATTATGACTAATTAGAAGATCCACACGCTCAGGCAATTTCAGAACAGTTAAGTAAAGAAGCTGAAGATATAGTTGTAACATTAATAGCTATGGGAAGTACAGAGTCATTTCAAGCGGAAGAACCTGTTCAACCTGAAACTTTTAAAACTATTCAGCAGGTTGTTCAAACTCCTGAAGCTGTGTTAAAGATGGTGGTAGATGCTAGAAGAGTAGCTGAAGATGAGAGGCTAGCCAAAGAGCTCCAAGAGGAATTTGATCTATATTCACAAGTTGAGGTTGTTGAAAGTTTGTTGGGAGAGGCTAAGAGAAGGTCTTTTGATTGGATACTGAAGGATTATAATTTGGATGCAATGACTGATGTTGAAAGGCAAAGGTTGATCTCAATTACCTCCCAGATGCCTACCAAACTAGTAAGGAATGATGAGAACTACCTACTGTTGAAGAAGAATAAAAAAGGGCCTTGGTTGTCAGGAATTTGAAAACAGAAAAAGAGGTAGCTTAGTTGAAAGTCAGGGAGCTTTGCAACTTGATTGACTCAATCTTTCATGAGCTCAAAGGAGATATAGCTGCTGTGAATCCAAAGCTAGTGATGCCTGCACTCTCAGAATTCACTTCAGGTACATCATCTAACTTAAATGTAGAACCTGAGCTTGCTGATGATGCAGATATACAACCTCCACCTTCTTTCATATACAACCCAAACCCCATACCAACAACAGTTCCATCATTTCCACAGTCACTTGACACCATACCCTACAAACCACCTTCAATTTCCAGAAAGGTAGCCACCAAATTTGCCAACCCAAATACAGAACAGAAAATTTCACACCAATTGTCCCTTTTAAGAAGAAGCCTCCACCTACCATCGAATTCTCAGACATCTTTCCACCTACTCCACCTACCAGTCCCACACCAGAAGCTAGTAAACCACCATCTCAAACTTCCTTACCTCCACTCACCATCAGAGAACCATCAGCCACCACCAATGCTCCTACCCCTCCTGCCAAACCTACTGTAGTTCAACCTGGCCCCTCTTCATCCTCAATAAAAGGCAAAGCACCTATTGTGCAAGAATCAGGAAGTGATTCTGATGAAGAGAGGAAAATGATAAAGAGGAAGCTGATGCATGCCAGAAGGAAGAAAGATCAAAGCAAAAGAAAGAAAGGGCCACCCAGAAAGAACAAAATCATTGGGTGGACAATGAATGAAGACAATTTTGATTTTTCCTTCCAATTGGCAAATGGCACAACCCAAGTAGTGAATGCTCACAAGGCTACTACATTTTTTACTGGACTACAAATGACTGACATCATTCTGAAACTTAGAGAAATTCTAAGTCCTTCAAGAGCCGAGCACTTGTTAAGGCTTCACATTGAACCAATAGTGCTATATTGTGGTATTCTCTACAAGAGCAACTTAGATGATGATTCGGCTGAAGAAGAAGAAGAGCCTGTTAGTGACATTAAATTTATCATTTGGGAAGAAGAAGAGAAGTTGTTTTAGGTATACAGAGCCGATGGTACCTTCACTGTTCATGAATCCATTTCAGTTCAGACTGAATGGAGTGAAAGAGATTAGGCAACATTCAAACATGTGAAGGTGACTAAAACTAACTCTAAGGAGCTTGCTCAAAATCCAGATGGCAACATCAAGTCTGTTGACAAGTAGGTCAAGGAGAAGAATTTTTTGGTACAAGTCAGTTTTTTGAAGATAGACTTCGAAGTAAAGAATAATTTGACAGCATCAGCTTAGGGGGAGATTGTAAGGAATATTACACTTAGAAGATTTCCGGCTGAAAGCCATTTTTGATAAGTTCCGGCTGAAGTTGAAGTTGAAGCAGAATTCTCAAATTCAAGCGGAACCAGCTGTTCAAGCAGAAGAAGCAGTTTTGTCAGCTAGCGAATATTCCAGGTGAACTCGATTATCCACCAGATAATGAGTTCAACCGGACTTTTCCTGAGATGACTTTTCAGCAAGTCCAATCCTGCAAAAGCTTCTCGTTTGCTTCTAAATTTATCCAAGCCGCTCTCCAAAAGTAGTATGATGCTGATCACACGCAAGTTATTCCAATTGTCGAAGTTTATGCTTTTTGTAGTTTATATTTTACTTTGTATTAAACGGTTTAGATTAGATCGTTTGAGATCAATGGCTGTCATTGATCTCATCTGCACTATATATAGCATAGTTAGCTCTTAGTTTTACACACGGTTCTTGATCACCTTGTAATAGTGTAACTTTGAGTTAATGCAAATAGTGTCGAGTATTTCTTACTTCATTATTACTATACTTATGCAAATCAAACACTACCTATTACAAGAGAACTAAATTTGCAAGAGTAAAGTGAAGTATAACTTTAATTCTGCAGGGTTATATTTACAAGTAGAGGGTTCTTGTTTTAGTTTAATCATAACTATTAACGATTCTACATGCTTCAATCCATATGGAGAAATAGTCTGTCATTGCAAGCATAAATACTTTCCCTCTAGGAGCCTTGGGCAGCTTACGCACAATATCCATGCCACAATTCATCAATGGCCACGGGGATACTATAGGATGCAGGTGCTTAGCTGGTTGATGCAGAATATTGTTGTGCCTTTGGCATGCATCACACTTTTGTGAGAAGCTCATGGCATCTTTCTTCATTGTAGTCCAATAGTAACCAAATCTCTACTTCTTCATTGTCATTAATCGTGTGAGCTTCCTGTTGAGCTATTGCCAGTGTGAGGATGTATGTTATAGGAATCCTGATATCCTCAGGGATCCTGAGCGATGAAGCCAAGTTTGCTAAAGCATCGGATTCTGAATTGTCTTCTCTTGCAACCTGTGAAATGTTAAAATTTTCGAATAGCAACGATAATTTTTTAACAATATCAAGATATTTGATTAGATTCTCCCCTTTTCACTACATAAGAACCATTAAATTGGTTAGTCAATAGAAGGGAATCAACAAATATACACCGGATGCCCATATCTCTAGCCAATTGCAACCCAGCAATCAAAGCTTCATACTCAGCTTCGTTGTTGGTAGCCTAGAATTCACAAGATATGGATAGTGGTATTATGTTCCCCTGTGGCGATTTTAGTAGGATGCCCAGCCGTATTCCTCTAACATTTGAGGATCCATCAGTGTAAAGGATCCTGTTTTCTTCTAGCTTCTCAAGCTATTAGACTTCCTTGTCAACTTCCGGTTCTATATCACTGTTGAATTCTGCCATAAAGACAGCCAAGGCTTGAGATTTTTTATTGTTGTCCTCAGCTCATACTTGATGTCATAGGCACTCAACTTGACTGTCCATTTAGCCATCCTACCTGACTTCTCCGGCTTCCTGAGAACTGCCTTAATAGGATAGTTAGACTTTACAATTATAATATGAGTTTCAAAATAATGTCTATGTTTAGTGGAAGCCATTATAAGAGCTAGAATTAAGTTTTTGTGACAACCCGTATATTCCAGGTTAAGTTTAATATTATATTAACATGCAATTATCTGATTATCTATATGCATTAGGCTTAATTTATTTAAATTAGGTGAACTTACTTGCGAACATAGACAATTAGGTCCGACAACATTTACCCGTAGTGGAAATCGACTTAAAGTTCTGTGTTTATTCAAGCTAGAACTTCAATAATAAAAATATAAATATTCATTTTATATTTACATAACATTATGTTACGTCGTAACGTGTTCAAAACAAGTCATTTATTCAAATGACGAATTCATTTCGTTCAAAACAAAAGTTTACATTCATTTTATTCAAAACATTATTTCACCTCGACAAAAATAATCTTAACATTCAGTTAGATTCAAACGTCAAATTCAAAACTATCACGTTGTGTCCGACGTAATCCAAACATAATGTTCATTCGAACGACAATCCATTTCAAACAATAATTAGCTTTATTCCTAAAACTACTTCAAAAAGTCCAAACATTATTTCCATCTAAAAACACAAAACATTGTCACCGAAATTCCAAACAATAAATGCTCATGTCGAGCGAAAATTTTATTTCTAAACTTTAGTACGTCATTGTGCATAATCAAAACGACAACCAATCAAGACATGTGACATTCCCGTTCATTAAAAATTAAACGCGACACTTATTCATTTATTTTATTGATTTATATTTATATATAAATCATCCGTTCTCGAGCCAAACACCGACTTTTCACTCGTTTACCCTTTTGACTCAAACAAAGTGTCGTTGGTCGTTGGATCGACCCGGACTCAACCCGACCCGACCCGAGACCCGGTTCAGCCCACTGAGCCCAATGGGCCTACCGGCCCAAGTCCTCCTTTCTTTTCTTCCCGAGTTGGGCCGCAACCCACTCTTCCCTTTCTTTTTTCTTTTCCTTCGGTTGGGCCAAGGCCCATTCAGCCTTTCCTTCTTTTTCTTTTGGGCCGAGCCCGGTTCCTTCTTCTTTGTTTCTAATTGGGCCACACCCGATTTCTATTCTTTCTCTTTGTTTCCAGCCGGTTCGAATCCCATCTCCATCATCATATTTATTTAAAAAAATAAATTAGTACATAGTCCACAAAATCGGCCCCTTTAACCTTTCCCCTAACTAAACCATAAACTATTATTTAGTTGAACCAAATCTCCTAAAGTCTAGTTGGTTACAAAATCAAGCATCACATGTCTATTTTATGTTGTCCCTAGATTCCATATTTTTATCCATTGATTAATGATATTAACCAAGTTCATGCATCCTAGATTACCAACATTCATGTCCCCTATAGTACTTAACAAAGTGTCTATCCAATGGTCCATAGTTTTACCCACTTAAGTGAAGACAAATTTTGTCTCCAATCATCTTCTCTCTTGTCCCCATGACCGGTTCATACATCCCCACAAACACACACTTTAACCATTTCAAACACTTAAAAACATAAGAGTTGTGAGCTAGGACCAAGCCACCTCTCATTTTGTTCTTCCTTTCTCCTCTTTTCGGTTCAAACCAAGCAAAACCGAGCCCCTCTCGGTTCATATAAACCGAACCCAAGCCCCACTTGGTCACATATTATAAACACTTAAGAATTCATATCCACACATAAACATTTCAACACAAACACTCCATCTCTCTAGTCTCTCTCTACCTCTCGGCTCTCTTTAGAGCCGCCGCCAACCACCCCCATTCCACCATCATTCACCCACCATTCAACCTTAATCCAATTTTCTAATACCTTCTTTGGTCAAGGTAATCCATTCCTCTTTCTTATTTCATCATTATTCTTTCATTTTCTTTCTAAAATCTATCAAGAACAACCCCACTAACCTTTTGTTTCTTTCATCATATCCATGATGTTTCATCTTTCCTTTCACCACCTTCTTCCTAGTCAAAGATCAAGGATGGGTTTAGGAGCTAAATCGGAAGCTTAATCAACAACCCATCAAGTCATTTACCGATCCGGTTTAAGTTTAAGTGAGAAACCTCTTTCTTTTCTTAACTTATTCCATGATTTTTTTTCATATAATGTCACAAATTCATGTTCATGATTAAGTCTTGATTGTGTTGTTAGATGATTACTAGGAAACTTGTATGTTAGTAGCATTATGTTCTTTGATGGAAAACTAGAATATTGTTTGAACCAATTTATTTATAAAAAAATATGAACATAACATGAACTCTTATGTTAAAAGTTTCATAAATGGTGACAAAGTTTATAAACCATGACATAACCTAAGTTTAAAGGAACTAGTGTGTTTGATTTGGTGGAAATACATAAACAAAATGTTTGGAAATTGGATTTCATGGAAAATTTATGTTTTGTAAAAAAAAAAACTGACCAGAGATGACACACATTCTGCGTGTCATAAAACTGTAGTCACTTTGGAAAATATATGATGTACAAAACTGACCAGAGATGACACACAATTCTGCTTGTCATAAAAACTGTTGTCACTTTGGAAAAATATACATTTTTACAATCTTGAAAACACTTATAGTTTTGACTCCAAAACTGAAACCAAATTTATCTTAGAATGATTTTGAGTTACTAAAGTGTTATTTTGAAGATTGATTCATAAAATCTTTAAGAAATGAGAAAATGGAATTTTTATGATATAAATATCATTAATTTTCATGAAAAATTAAGTAAAAACCCTTGTGACCAACAAATGACTACTTAGGACTTGTAACATATGATTTAGGGCTGCCAAGATTATTTTCCAAATTTACAAAATGATTCGGGAAGTTAAACACTTGAAAACGGAATAATCGGAAACCGTAAAACAACTTTTCGACAAACAAAATATAACTTATTTTTGAATAAGAGTTGAACCCTGTCCAGAACATAAAACATGCTACTCTTGACATATAAAAATGGTTCCTAAGGCTCAAAAGTGGAAAAACATGTTCTAGAAGTAAACCGGACCAAAACTATAACTTTCGGTAACCCGAAAGCGTCTAGTTTTACCAGTTAAACTCCCGCTGGCACACTTGGCAACTTAAGACCCTGAAACACATTAAAACAAGTCTATTAACAAATCTTAAGTGTTAAGGAAACTTAAAAAGTCATAAAACAAGTCAAAACGGTCAAACCGGTGAAACCGGCTAACTACCGGATAAATCGACACTTAATTTTACCAAAATATAACTTCTTATATTTTGGAAACATTTCTTCGTACACGTGGACATACTTTCAAGTGTCAAAATTCTTTTCATAAAACGCAACAAATACCGTGTATTGACGCGCGGTATACTACGCGCGTTCGAACCTTAATAAATGAAAGATTTTATTTATTAACTTAAAGGGGTTCAAGACCTTACAAATATTTAATAAATTAAATATTCGTGACGATTTATGAAAAAAAAATAACGTATATTATTCAATATATACTTCAAACGCGAAAATTCATTTATTATTTATTTATTCAAATAAATAATAAATTCCATCAACTTTAATATTATTTATTAGCCAATAAATAATATCCTAGGATTTCCATCTCTATCATCCGGTAATAACAGTCGAGACTTAACCTTGAACATGGGGTGACGTATTCACTAACCCATATAGCCAGACCCCTAATACGTCATAACATTATCTTGTAGACGTTTGCTAGGCTAAGTTCAACCATTCATATATGTCAGTCCATCTTCATATCAAATGAGTTTCACGACCCCTTTTACTTATTTCTGTTTTCTAAACTATGGGGGAGAATTCAATGAATGCCAATTCAAATTTCATTTTGTCTGATATTATGATTTCTGTAAGACGTACTGATTGCATGTTCTTTTCATAAACCCCAATCTGTGTATTCATGTTGATTCATTTTATATGCCTAAGTCCCACTATTAATTGAATTCAATTAGTTCATTCGAAACGATAGCTTGTGAATAGATCTATTTGGGTTGACGACCCTGCCCCGACTTGGTCGCTCTAGTCCTGACTCCACGGAAATAGTCAAGGGGTACATTAGTTATTCTAGTCATTCGGTGTACATGGGGTTGGACACCAGGATTGGGTAAACAGTTAGTTTTGAATTCAAGGTTCATGCTTGATCTTTACAACATCAGAGTCAACAAAAATAATATCATGACGGCCAAACATTTCAAACATTGATTCAAACACTGTTCAAACATTTTCATCTGTCATCAAACCTGTGAACTCACCAACAATTCTGTTGACTTTTTAAATTTCTTGAATTCTCAGGTGATTAAGGATGAAATTCAATGTCTTTCTGCATAGATCATGTTTGTCTCATATCATGGTCTGCTTGCCGCGTGTTCATGCATTTCACTTGGGAGATTTAGTCACATTACACCTTAGGGTTGTCATGATTTAAAATCTCATAAAGTTGTCTTTTGAAACTTAACATGTACTTCCACTACTATTTTTCGTTGCCACTATTTTAAATATTTAAATAAATGTTTAAGACTTATGTTTTCGAAAGACAAATGACTTTTCTAAACGTTCACTTAGATGTCAATCATTCATAACCATGACCATGATGCCAAATCAGTCACATGCCCACATTCAGCCATTCTCGGGGTGTGACAGTTTTCAAGGTGAGAATACCTGGAATCTGCATCTAGCAGCGTTTTGCTTACGTAATATATCGGATGCTACTGACCTTGATGGTCTTTTACCAGGACTACACTAACTGAGCTTCTGGAAATAGCTAGATACAAATATAGTGGCTCCCCATCTTCTGGTTTCATTAGCAGCGGAGCTGCTGACACGTAGTCTTTTAGGCGTCTCAATGATTCTTCGTGCTTTTCAGCCACTCAAACTTCTTGCTTTTTCTCAGGATATCGTAGAAATCCTTGCTTTTTTATAAGGATCTTGAGATGAACCTATTAAGTGTTGCGATCCTGTCTGTCAATCTTTGTACCTCCTTTACATTTGATGGGGCCTTCAAATTTAAGATCACTTTGATCTGCTCAGGACTTGCCTCGATTCCTCTTTCAGTAACCATGTAGCCCAAAAATTTTCCGGCTCGCACTCCAAAGTGGCACTTGGAAGGATTGAGCTTCATGTTATACTGATCAAGAACATCAAAGTCAGTTTGGAGATCCCTGACATGATCTTCTGCCTTCTGAATTTCACTACCAGGTCATCTATGTAGACTTCCATCGTGTCCCCTAGTTGCTCTTTAAACATCATATTGACAAGATCGGATAGGTGGCACCTGCATTTCTTATACCAAATGGCATAGCAGTATAACAATAGATACCTATCGGAGTCATAAATGTTGTATGCTCCTGATCACATAGTTCCGTTTGGATTTGTTGGAATCCCGCTGAGGCATCCATAAAGGTGAGCATCTCGTGACCAGATGTGGCATCCACCATTGCATCAATATGAGGAAGTTGAAAAGGATCCTTTGGACATGCCTTATTCAAGTCTGTGTAGTCAACACAAACTCTCCACTTTCCATTCTTTTTCTGGACCACCACCACGTTTGCTAGCCACTTGGGATATTTGACTTCTCTGATCATCTTGGTTTTGAGAAGCCTGTCAACATCCTCCTGGATGAGAACATTCTTCTCCGGAGCAAACTTTCTCCTCTTTTGTTGTTTGGGCTTGAAAGAATGATCTAAACCAAGTTTATGAGTAGTAACATGTTTAGGGATACCTGTCATATCCTCATGCTTCCAGGAAAAGGTTGAGGTTCTGGATTTTAGAAGCTGAATCAGTTCCCGTTTGGTATTCTCTGGGATGCCTTTTTCGATGAGCACCTTGATTTCAGGATTCTCAGGGTCTAGAAGGACTTCTTTGACATCAAGCTCCCTGTCCTCCTATACTTCAAGTGCTCTTTTATGTAATTACTATCCCTTTGTCATCTTGGTGGGGTTATTCATTGAAGTTGAGTAGCAATTCTTGGCTTCCTGCTGGTCACTTTCAATCAATATAACTCCCCAAGGTGTGGGAAGCTTGATGCATTGATGATAAGTTGAAGGGATCGCTTTCATCTCGTGTATCCATGGCCTGCCAAGAATTATATTGCAACAAGAGAAAGAATCTATAACACAAACATTTTTCATAGAATTTACCCCCTCTATGTATACTGGTAACCTGATATCCCCAACGGTGCTTTTAGTTTAACCATTGAAGCCAACCAGGACTGAGGATCTCGCAACTATTTCAGTTTCTGGGATCCCCATCTTTTTAGCACATTGAGACGAATTATGTTTACTGAGCTTCCATTATCAATCAGGATCCTGCGAACAAAATGTTTAGCAATATATAAAGTAACCACAAGACTATCATGATGGGGATCCTGGACATGAGAACGGCCGCTCTCATCAAAGGATATGAGTTTGTCTTGAGTTAAGGTGGATGTCCGGACATGCCTGTCACCCTATTCAGATTTGGATTCCTTAGCATGTTTCTTGGACGAGGAATAGAAAGTGCCACAGATGTCTGAGCCTCTGATATGAAGTTGATTTTTGAGCATCCTAAGGCGGAGAAGCTGCTCTCTGAGAAACCTTGTCGGCTTCCTGAGTCTTGACTTTCTTTCTGCCAATCAATTTTTTAAGATGCCCCTTACTAAGCAGGTAACTGGTTTCCTTCCGGACTGCTATGCATTCATCTGTTAGGTGGCCAATATCTTCATGGAAGGCGCACCACTTGGTTTTCTCGTTCTAGGATCCCTGCTTATCATTTTTTCTAGACAATCTTGCTTTTTCACCGAGATCCTACATTGCACACATTAGACCACCAATATCAATAGAAAGCCAATACTCAGATACCTTAGGATACTCCTCCTCGTCATCATCTTGGTCCATAGCATTGACTTTTTGATTATATGGTTTGGAATATGGACGGGATCTATACGGCTTCCCGGGGGATTTTGACTTCTTACTATTGAGATGATAATTAGGAATATCCAACCTTTGGTGGATCTTTTTTTCATCTTCTAAACGGATAAATCTCAAGGCCCTGCTGCAAACTTTGTCAAGGTTCCTGCAAGGAGTCATGACAATGTCATAATTAAAACGCGAATCCGTAGAGAGCCCTATTTTGAAGGCTTCAACGGCTGGTGCCATATCCAGATGAGGAATCTCGAGGGATTCTCGTCCAAATCTAGAGATGTATTCTCTGAGCGGCTCATCGGGTTTCTGGACTACTCGATATAAGTCTCATGTGAGCTTCTCAAAGGTTCTGCTACAAGAAAATTGATTGTTAAACAGGGTAACTAAATGAGAAAATGATGTAATAGTGTTAGGAGGAATGCTCGATAGCCATTTCATGGCTGGTCCTATTAAGGTTGAACCAAAGCCTTTGCACAACAGGCTTCCTTGATTTCTATTAGAATGGGATTGATCTCCATGCGCTCCCTGTAATGTACCACGTGTTCTTCAGGATCTATAGTTCCATCGTAAAGCTTCATGCTTGGAGTTTGGAAACACTTCAGGATTTCCACTTAAGAAATCGGCCAAGTGAATCTGGAGATCTTGTGGCTTTCCAAAGGAATTTCAGGAATAGGCTTCAGGATTCCTGAAACACTAGATATCATCTCTTTCATCTTCTGGAGCTCCCTAGCGATACTTGGATTAATACCTGAATCATAAGGAGCACCTTGGTTAGAAACTACAGGAATTGAGTTGGACACATTACCTGGGCCAAGATCCTGGACTATAATCCTGGGATCATATCCATAGTTTATTGGGACGTTCGGTTCCATAGTGGCTGTTGTCTGCATGGGGATAAAATCACCATCATGTACTTCTGAGGAGCTAGCCCTGAATGTTACTGCAGAAATAGGAAGGTTAGAGTGATGATATCCCTGGGAGTTCTGGCCTGGGTTTCCCGCAGAAAACGGATATCCTTGAGATGGTGCAGCCAAGGATCCCATAGATAGCAGAGTCCAAGGATCTTTGGAGTGTGCTTGTAAAGATTTTGGTGGAACGGCTCCTGAGAATCCGGCAGTACTCCTTGTATACCCAACAGCCTAAGAAGTTGTTATCGAAGCTGTAGCAAAACTCGCTGCTGATTTATAACCGTAGCCAAGCGGATATGAGGATTCTGAGGCGTTAAAGTCAAGAATGCCTGGTAAATAGAGGACTTTGTTCCTCCATAGGTTTCTTAGACTTTTTAAGCTCCTCGACTCCTTCATCACCGTTTGATTGGTCTTTTCTTGCTGATCCATCTGATTCTTCACCTGCTTGATCAAAGTAAACAAATCATTGTTAGTAATAACAAGATCAACAGATTGAACCTGGGATCCCGTGAACACGGGAAAATCAGTTTTTCTCGGCTGCTCATCCACTTTCTTCTGACGGTCATTAGTTTTCTTCTGGCTTCCTGGAGCGGAAGGAAGAGGAGGAATGGAGGATGATACAGAAGCCGAAACAGGTTTTTGTTGGTTAGACATCTTTTGATCAGAGATCAAACAGAATGAATGAAAGATGTAATTTTTGTAGGAATAATTGCTAGTATGCTTTTCAACAAGGTGATTTCGTATTCCAAACTTAGAATGTGCGGTAATGTGCTTTTCGATTAGGATGTCAATATACATGAAATGTGGAAATGAACACAAGGATGTAACGAGTGAAAAATCCAGGATCCTTCGAGTTGCCTCTAGGAATCCTAACAAAAAAACCTCGGGAGCCGGCCTGAAGACCCTGCTTCCTCACTATTTTATTGATAAGAAATTAGAAATTACAAGTGTTTTGGAGGATTGATCGATCGATGCTAAAATTTTACTAAAGGGAGGGTAGACATAGGGATCTTAGATTCATCAGAGAGATATGAAATTTCATATAACGCGTCAATCTTAGATGCTGACGAACGACGGAAACTAGAAGAAGAAGAAGAGGAACGGGACAAATTACCATGATCTTGATTCATAGCTGGATTTAGGCTTTCTGCAACAGTCTATCGAAAATTTCAATTTTCGTACCAAATTTGAGATTACTGCGACCTCCTCGTCGACTTACCACTCAACAACAATCTTTCTACTCTTTTCGATCTAGGGTTCAGTGTGTCTGTGTAAGGGAATAATTTGTGGACTATTTCATCTTTTCTATTCTTCCCCTTGCTTTTTGTTTTTTTAAAATAAACACACATTTTTTTTATTTTTTTTTATTTTTTTTTATTTTTTATTATTGACACACAGACACATCACTAAATATCTACTAAAACTGGCCAAGCTAACCTTCAAAGTTTATATTATGAATATTTTCATAAAAAGTTGAAGAAACCAATTTCAAAACAACACAATGTTAAAAAACCTAAAGTTGCCCCTCCAAAGGTAACTAAAACTATTTTGAGAAAGAAACCTGAAATGAAAAAGGTTGAAAAACCTAAAGTCACTATTCCAAAAGTGACTAAAACAACTCATAAATCACCTCAAATTTGGAAACTTAAATCTATGGCACCCACAACTCCAATTCCTGATTTTACAAAGGGCATGTGTTTAAAAGAAGTAACTTTCGTTGATTCATCAGGTCTACCCAGAACCACTATGGCCTGGGTTCCATTGGCTAACTGATCTCTCACCTTGTGTAGGAACAGTCAAGTAGGACTTTCATTAACCTTGTTTGCTTGTTTGTGATAGTGATTGTTCCAGGCACAGGAAAGGAGGCATCTCTTCACTTCATGACATGCAGATCTTTATGGGGGGGGGGGGGTATGTTTCCTTGTGAGAGGTAAATCTGAAGTAAAAAAAATCAGCAAGGTACTGTCTGAATTGTTTGTTTCTTGGCTAATTGTTTGTTTCAGAAAATTTTCAAAAGATAAACTTTGAAGGTTAGCTTGGCCAGTTTTAGTAGATATTTAGTGATGTGTCTGTGTGTCAATAATAAAAAATAAAAAAAATAAAAAAAATAAATAAATAAAAATGTGTGTTTATTTTAAAAAATCAAAAAGCAAGGGGAAGAATAGAAAAGATGAAATAGTTAACCCCTAAAAAATTGTGCTTTTTAATTTTGAATCTTTTGTTTGTGTTTGAGAAGGCAGGGAAGTGAAATATTTTCGTTCTCAGAATGACTGACACATGTAAGGCAAAAGTGAAAGACATGATCCAAGGTGATGTGCTCGGTAGGCTCAGTTCCAAAAACAAAGGTATGGGTCACAACACTTAAAGATAAAGTATGTCATTTGACGGGAAACACACACTTAGGTTAAGTGCTTGTTCTATTTGACTGCGAAATTGTTCCCGATACACACGCCGGACTCCAAAGTGTTGAATCGAAAATCTCAAAAAGTCGGCGTCCCCTCTGTTTTGTGTGAGCAAAGATCTGGGGATGTCAAAGCCGTCAGTCAAGTCTTGCCTTTGCTTTGCGTGAGCAATGACCTGTTGTAGAATGGTTGACGTGTTAATCAGATTTTCCTCTGTTTTGCGTGAGCAAAGACCTGGTTAGTCTGGATTAACGTGCTTGCAGATCACTGTATATAATTTACACCCCAAAAGATGCCAATGTGCACAACAAAAGAGACCCTCTAGCGTCCAAAACCTTTTAGCCCTGACTTTGTGACTAGGCTTATGTGTTTGATGAAAGGTTACCACCTGACTGATAAACGCCTCTGAGTTGAAATCATACAAGTCTTTGTATATTATTTCTATCTCTTTTATGATCTGTTCTTTCTCTTCTCAACCAAGTCTCGAGAAAAGATTCAAAACTCTGGATATGGGAATGTGAAAATATGTGGTAGGGGATGATCAAGCTTGGTAGACTGCACATATTAATTACCTAGGATTTGTGTGTGACTGTCGGATGTTCATAATTAATGCACCTAAAAGATAAATAAGTGACAAACAACCGGGAAAATGAGGAACATGGGTTTAAGTAGGACCAATATACTGGCAATCGCCTGGACGTGTTCGAGTAACAGATGCTGAAAAGGGTTCCTCAGTTCAGACAAAGACGGTTTGATCCCAAAATAAAACCTTCTCGTTTAGAAATTTGGTATGTTTGTTTTATTTTTATTTTTCTTTTGTGTTATCTTAAGTTTTTAGTGTTTATTTTTCAACCATGGCCAGGTTAATTTAAAGGTTTTAATAAGTTTTATGGGTTTTATGCAAGAAAGTATCACCCCTCCAGAATCTCGGGGGGAGATAAGGTGAAGAGTCTTCGGGTTCAGGGGAAGCGCTTTTGGTTAAATAATGCTAACTCGATAACTAGTCATCGTCTGGTTAGTGTTTGTTCCATGTTATGCTTGACAGGTTAAGTGAAAAAAAAACAACTCATGGAAAAAAATCAAGGACTCAGTTGATCAAAGCAAGAACTCTGTTGCTGATCAAGTTGAAGAACCAGCAGGAAAATGACTTACCTTTGCTTAGGGGAAGTTTGTTGGTTGTTCAAGAAAAGCTTCCAAAGACTCAAAAGACACTGTTCACGAGTTGAGGGGAAGCTAAATGCCGTCAGTTCAAAGATCTACAATCAAGAATGCCAAGATAGAGGTTTTCAAAATTTAACCTCTGAAGTTAATGGCAAGTCAAGATAGTTACTGATGATTCAGCAAGGACTCAACAGTTTTCAAGAAGGAGCAAGTATTTGAGAATCCTCCTCTCATTACATGTTCGTTATTTAAAGTCCAAACTAATGATGATTGAGAGAACACTCCCTAAAGTCATTTGTTGTTGCCCAATGAAGATTGTTAAAGAAAGGAATCTTCACCAACCCATGCTCAAGCCAAGGTGAAGACTACAAGTTCTGAAGATTGAAAGTAGAAGACATTTAATATCACAAGCCAAGGGGAAGATTGTAAGGGAATAATTTGTGGCTTGTGTATTAAATCATCACTTGGCGGACTATTTTGAAGGCCTATGTGATAGAATAGGTGGAGATTAGCTGGGTTATGGTTATATTGGGTCACTGGGCCAATTTAGATGTGGTTGGGCTCAATTAAACAATGTGTAGAGGGAGTTTAGTGGGCCTATATGGTCAAAAACGGGAATTAGTGGGTAATTAGGGTTACCAAAGATAGATTAGCTTGTTTTCCAAGCTAATCTCCCCCTATATAATGATAGCTTATTTAGAAGATTAGGGTTGGTTGCTCTAAGGTGTTTTGCGATTTCAAGTGTACCGAATTTCTCATTGAGAATTCGGCATTCGTCAAGTGTGTTGCAATCGAATTCTTCAAGTGCTTACAATTGGTTTGTGTGATCTTTATTGCTTTTCTATTTGTTTATTATCGATTATATTGATTGTTCTTGAATCTTCACTAATCACCGGATTCCGCACGGTGATTAGTCGACTTGATATCGCGTGAGGAGAGATTTCGATCCTTACAGTCGGACCAGTCTGTTAGAACCTAACTAGGTTGGTTTTCTGTCGGCAGAGATCAGCACATATGTCTGCAGGGCCGGAGCATACTAATCCAAAACCTTGGGTAGGGTAAACAGGAGAGAAACCGCTCTGATACCAATTATGGTAGGGGGATTATGGTAGGGGGTGATCTATAGAAAACCAGAGAGAACCGGGGGTCGATCTAGACAGATCTAACAGCGGAAGGGGATAGATAGGTTTGACGACCACAAGGTTACTGTAAACTTTCAAGAACTCTTATGTAAATGCTCCTCTTGACATGAAGAACTCATGAAGAACTCATGAAGAACACATGAAGACTCTTAACAAATACTAGAGAGAAAGATAGAAGTAATGTTTATTTCAAACAAGGTGTCCCTTACAATGAGGGGGAAGCCTTCCTTTTATAGGACAAGGAAAGGCAACTATTACAATATAATAATACAACTAGTGGAATAAATAATGGATGGGTCCATTAAATAATTCAAACTAGTCAACAAAGTACTACTAGATGCTTTCTTTCACTTTAAGAGTGAATTAAGCTTTATTTAATGCTAAACACACTTCGCACACTTAATTAAACACATACATAAACACACTTATTTAGAACACTCATAAATGCTACATTCTAGATCCTTCTGATTACGGATCTTTTGTAGGATTTGTCTGAAGCAGGTGTCTTGCTGGGTAATGTATAATCCCATGTTCCGAGTTCATCTGCCATTAATGAGCACGAGAATTTGGTGAGGTGATTGTCGATGTGGTGTCTGTGAGCTTCTACCCAATCCTTTGAGTAAGGATTATCATTTTTCCAAACATTGAGTCCATTCCAAATGGTTGGCTCTACGTCTTTTTCTTTCACATTGTTTGCATATGCCAAGTACCTGCGTATTTTTAGCCAATCGTCCCTATGCTTGTGCTTGACTATTAGGTTGGATGGCTTTTTGTCTGTCCATTCATGGATGAAACACAGTGGAGCATGAAGAATGGCCGACTTGTCATTCTGGATGGCGGAGGGAGGTATACAATGTCCTGGACATTTGAACATTACCACACAGTATTTTTTTGTGAAGACCAGCCATCATTCTGAGCCATTGATAAGATAGGAGAAACCACTCAAGTAGGGTTAATGTGTTTCTGTACTTCTTGGGGAGATCTCCAATCTAGCATTCTGAGACAAACTGGAGTAATTTTGCTGAGTTGAAACTCATAGCAATGACATGGGATTCAAAGAGATACCAGAAAAAGCATAAAGCTTCTTTTGGTAGAGTATACAGATCCCAAAATATGGAACACACTTAAAAAGGCATATTCTGGGTGAAAAATTGAACCTTTAATGAATAACCCGTGGTTTCTGAGAGTTATCGTGAGAAAAGTTTTATAGTTCAAGAGGGACCTTTTCTTGAGGGCAAGATCTGCAATAATTTCTGTGACTTCTTCTGGAATGCCTTTTTCTTTGAATTCTTGCTGGCCTGGATCTTTTCCATGGGTGCTTGATGGTTCAGCCATGCATATGGTGAAAACTGTCTGGAGAATTTGGTGATGGGTGTGGCTTAGTTTGACCATGTTAGTGCTCTTGGCTTTATAGGCTTTTGGTCTAGACAGAAAATCTGCCAGAATATTTTCTGTACCTTTTATATGTTTTACATCAAATGTCCACTGTGTAAACCAACTTGCCCATCGTAGTAATTGTGCCTCTGGTAGGACCTTTCTTTTGAACTGGAGCATCTTTGTGAAAGATGTCATATCCACCTCGATAAGAAATCTGTGGCCAATAAGGAAGAATTGGAATTTTTCAATACCTCTTTTGACGGCTAGGATTTCTTTGTACGTTGAGTGGTAGTGCTTTTCTGACTCACGGAACGTGCCACTTTTGTAGCCACATATTGATCTGGCCTTTTTGTCATCTTCAATGATTAGTGTGACATCCGAGAATTCCAAGGTTAACTTCCGTTAGACAATCTCCGCTAGTTACGTTATAAGTGTTAACTTAGTAACTAATGCTTAACTAGGCCGAATACGTCCACGACCTTTGGTTGATCACCGAACCCGCCCATACGTGTTATGTATTTATTTATTTATTTAATGTTATTACGTGCAACGTGATTTAAATGCATGATTATTATTAAAAAGCATGACTATTTGTTTACTTGTTAAATTATATGACAAATCGCTTAATTGTGTATTTATGAGATTAGTCAAGTAATTAAAGTGTATGCATATATGATTAATAATGGGCTAGTAATTAGACTAATGATAGACTAATCATTGGGGGCCCAAATCCCAATGATAAGCCCACAAGGCCTTTAGTATTTAAATGGAGCATTAAACCCTAATCTCTATTTCCTTCCATTTACATCACCATACAACACACACACACACACTCCCTCTCTCTTTCACGAAATCTGGATCAGCTGAGAAGCACCACAAGACCAGCCCATCATCTCTGTTGGTGAAGATCATCCATCGAGCTTGATCAAACCGTGAGTCCCATGACCATTCTTCTTGCCTTTTCTTTGTATATTCTTAAAAAGTATGCTTAGATCTTCATGGAATTGCTTGATCTTCTGTTATAATGCTTAGGAATGCTAGATCTATCATAAAGACTACAACTTTACGTGTGAAACTGATCCATAATGAAGATTCATGTTAGATTAGGTCATTTTGTGTAAAAAGTGTTCTTGATGATTCGATGATGAAAAACCATGTTTAAGGTGTTAAAAATGCTTCTGTGATATTGGTAAATGTTTATGTATGCTAGATAATGAATTACATGAAGTATGGAAGTTGTTAGAAAGATTTTTAGTCAAATTTACGGGTTTTTAGCGACTAGCGAAACTGTGCATTCAATAGGCGAAACTATTCAGCGAAATTATGTATATCTTCATCCAGCGACACTATTAAGCGAAACTATAGTGTCGCCTGTGAACGAAACTACCAAGCGAAACAACCATAGACCTTGTCCCCGAACGAAAGTTCAAACCAGTTTCGAGCGAAGCTATGCTAGCGAAATTGTGTCATCAGTTTCGAGCGAAACTAGCTAGCGAAACTGTGTCATCGGGTATTCCCTAGCGAAAGTGCTGCCCGTGCACATAGCGAAACTGCGTAGCGAAACTACGTAGCGAAACTGTAGCGAAACTGTGTAGCGAAACTGAGCTAAGACCAAAACCCAAACTTGTGCAACTTATTTGAATGTTATGCCACGACTACATGATTATGCAATAATGAAACATGTTTTGATTTCTGTGTTATGTGAACCCTCGTTTGTGATCAACCATCGGTGTCGTGTGTCGGTATGTCGAGTCATAGTTCCAACGTGCTATGTTATGGGCCATAGTGACGTAGTTAAAGTTTAGACACAACCTAACACCTAAGACCTTAATGTGATTATTAGGTCTTCGTTAGCAATCATAATTGGATTATTTGAAGTGTAAGCTGTGCAACCTAAGGTGAGTTTCACTGACCCTTTAATTGTGAGCCCGTTTGGGTCACAACGAATATACTTAACGGAAAACAACGCTGACATTTTGAGGTATCGCCAAATGGGACATCTGTTATGGAAGTTGGAGTGTTTTATGGGAACACTTGCAACTGTCCATCCTTGGGGTTTCAAATTAAATCCGTAACCAACCACTTAATACTCGCACTCATTTGGGATTTCAAATGAAATCCGGAACAACCATTTTGACACTTAAACTCTTTTTAGGATTTCAAATGAAATCCAGAACAAACGGTTTTAATATGACTAGTGTAGGTTAAAGTCTAAATCAAATGATATCACATGATTTCTAAGGATGCCTTAAAACTTAAAAGTCCTCAACAATTTAGTACCATTAATTTGTGAAGCGAGGGGATGTTGGGTAGATCTACTGAGGGTTTGACAAACCCTGCTCCGCGGTACACAAATGTGTAGCCAACCGGTTGGAGGCCGAACGGAGTGCAATATCAGCCTATTTTAGTTGTGGGTCCCATGAGGAACACAACTGGAGGCACAAACCATCGGCAAATGCCGAACTCTGTTACGTCAGCTTTGGTACGAACTTCCTTAGTGCATGGAAACCGGATTAGCTACCCGCGATATCGGTTGACCGCTTTAACTTTTACTTAACTAGTGCATACTCGATAATTCAACACTCGGCAATTGTTTTGCAAAACTATTACTTATTTTTATGTTGATACATACGCTTATGAGACCGGGCCACTGCATGACATGCCCACTGTGAACTCACCAACCGTTAGGTTGACACTTGTGTGGTTTTCACTTTTGCAGATCGCTGAGGAGTATCCACTGGAGGTTGGCATGGCACCCGAAGATACTTATTTTATTTTGAACTTAAATTGGGAATCAAACAACAATTTATGTTTTGTAATTAAAGCACGTGGTTAGTGCTAAGATACTCATGTTTTCTTTCCGCTGCAAAATTTCTAAACTGTTTTATGATGAATGTTTGGACTTTACTCTGATTCGTTAGTATTTGTAACTAATGGTTGTGGTCCTGGTTTGCTCGCACCCCTTAACGGTATAAACCCCGTTAGTGGCTAATTTGGGGGTGTGACAGATTGGTATCAGAGCCAGGTTGCGGAGAACTGGAATCATTTTTGAAAAACGATTTGGAAACTGCAACTTGAAACCTTAGTTACAAATGGACAAACAAATTCCCAAAAAAGTCAAATTTTTACGTGCCAACCTGGGATACTCGCTCTGCTGTGTAAGTAAATACTTCATATGTATGTATATATATATATATATAAATATATATATAGACCGTGTCTAGGTAGTCTAACGGAAAACCTTAGGAAAATTTTCACACACGAATGCGAAATGCATACGCTAATACGCACACTATTCCGGGGGAAAGCGACAACGAAACAATGCTACACGCTACGTCCCGATTTCTACTACGATGACTACGCCGACGGTGACTTTTATGGGAAAGCCGACTTTCGACGATAGTACCTACGACTTACGACGTTCTCCGACGACGCCTTGATTTTGCACGAAAATTTTTGAACTAATAGTGGGATAACGGGAAATGGTTAATATACATATTATGGGATATGTATAGAATATAACTGTGACTGAACACAGGCTACTTTAACTGTCCAGCAAAATGTCTGGAAGAGGACACGGAAGGAGCAACATTAGCATGACGCCTGCACAACTGCAACTATGATTAACGAGCACGTGCAAGCCGCAGTGGCAGCCGTCCAAGCTGCATACGCCGCGCAGGGTAATTATTATGCCGGTTAAGGCACGAAGCGAATTATATTTTGACTTGTTTAAACTTAAAACCCGAACTATTTATGCATCAGGAAACCACCATCACTGCACGTTTAAGTCCTTCATGGACTGCAAGCCGATAACGTTTTCCGGCGAAGAAGGAGCGGTAGGACTCCTCAGGTGGATCGAGAAGTCTGAGAAAGTCTTCTCTATGTGCAACTGCCCTGCTGAGAACAAAGTGAAATTTGCGACTGGTACTTTCGAGGGAGCTGCTCTCTCCTGGTGGAACGCCGAAATCCAGATGATTGGGGTAAATGCGGCTAATGACATGGAATGGGAAGCGTTTAAAGAACTGATTATGGAGGAGTATTGCCCTCGGGACCAAGTCAAGAAGCTGGAGGGAGAATTTTTGAACTCCAAGATGTCTGGATCTGAGGTTGAAGAGTACACTGCGCGTTACCACGAGTACGCGGTGCTATGTCCGACAATGGTTGATGCTGAATTTAAGCGCATTGAGCGTTATCTGGAGGGTCTCGCACCCCAAATCAAGAGCTTGGTGACCGCAAGCAACCCAACAACCGTGCAGCAAGCCATCTGTCTGGCTCATAAGTTAACCGATCAGGAAATCGAGAGGGGTACTCTACCCGCAAAAACCACTGTGAAGACTGCCTTAAGTGGCAAGCGTAAGGCTGAAGAAGAAGCTCCAGCAACATCTGTGAACAATCAATCTGTTGGAAATCAAACTGGGAGATCCTCTAACTCCCAGTATCAGAACAAGCGATCTGACAACACAAGGTCCAATTTCAACAGTGGCAGCAACAGTGGAAGTAACAATCGCCAAGGCGGGAATGGAAACTACAAGGGTAAAGCTCCGTTTTGTAACAAGTGTGGGAAACACCACAATGGTATGTGTAGCAAAGGCCTGGAGTGTGGAAGATGTGGGAAACTGGGGCATGAGGCCAACAACTGCTGGACCAACTTACAAAAGTTAAAAACAACGGTCAGAACCAAGGAGGAAATAACAACAACAGGGGAAACGGAAACAACCGCAACGGGCAAGGAAACAATCAGAACAACAACAATGGTGGAGCCCGTGGCTGTTATGAATGTGGTGCTCAAGGCCACATGAGGAAAGATTGCCCGCAATTACGCAGGCAAGGGAATGGTAACAATGGCAATGGTGGGAACCCGGGCAACGGAAATGGTAATGGTGGAAATGGTAATGGTGGAAACGGTAATGGTGGGAATGGTAGAGGTCGTGCCTTTGTCATGGGTCAAGGAGAAGCTCGCAACGATGCCAACGTGATTAACGGTAAATTTATGCTTAATGGTTTCTTCGCTACTGTATTATTTGATTTTGGTGCTGAAAGAAGTTTTATTTCCACTAAGTTTGCTAGATTAATTAATGCTAAACCGATTGACTTAGATGCTACATATGTGGTAGAGTTAGCGAATGGTAAACTTCATGATACAACTCAGATAGTTAAGGACTGTAAGATAGAACTAGCTGGCTATACGTTAGGAATCGATCTTATGCCTTTCCCGATTGGTAGTTTTGACGTCATAGTAGGGATGGACTGGTTATCTGAAAACCGAGCTGAAATTCTATGTCAAGAAAAAGTGGTTCGTATCCCACTCAAAGACGGTGAAGTGTTAACAGTTCAAGGTGGAACAGTCACCGGTATTATTTCGTTTCTTAAAGCTCAAAAGTGCCTTCGTAAAGGTCACTTCGCGATCCTTGCAAACGTCACAGACACGACACTTCCCGAGCGTAAAATCGACGACTACCCGATAGTCCGCGACTTCCAAGATGTATTTCCTGAAGATTTGCCTGGTTTAACTCCATTTCAACAAGTCGAGTTTGGAATCGATTTAGCTCCTGGAGCCGCTCCGATCGCACGCGCACCTTACCGTTTGGCGGTAAGCGAACTCAACGAACTCTCCACGCAACTTCAAGAGTTACTCGACAAAGGATTTATTCGTCCAAGTTCGTCTCCATGGGGAGCACCGGTATTGTTTGTTAAGAAGAAAGATGGAACGTTCCGAATGTGTATCGACTACCGAGAGCTTAACAAGGTTACGATCAAGAATCGGTATCCACTTCCTCGAATCGATGATCTTTTCGACTAGCTGCAAGGTTCGAGCTACTTTTCAAAGATTGATCTACGGTCCGGATATCACCAACTTCGTGTTCGCGATGAGGATATTTCTAAGACTGCTTTCAGAACTCGGTATGGTCACTATGAGTTCCTGGTTATGCCGTTTGGGCTAACCAATGCACCTGCTGTATTTATGGATCTGATGAATCGAGTGTGTAAGCCGTACCTCGATCAGTTTGTGATAGTTTTTATTGATGATATTTTGATCTACTCCAAGACAAAGGAAGAACACGAGAGACACCTACGACTTATCTTGGAATTACTCCGCAAGGAACAGCTTTATGCTAAGTTTTCAAAATGCGATTTTTGGATTCGCGAAGTCCAGTTTCTTGGACACATTGTTAATCAGGATGGAATTCATGTCGACCCAGCTAAAGTGGAAGCTATCAAGAATTGGTCTACTCCGAGAGCGCCGACCGAAATCCGACAATTTTGGGACTTACCGGATATTACCGAAGATTCATCAAGGGTTTCTCGCAATTGGCACAACCCTTAACAGCCTTAATACACAAAGGAGTGCAATATAGATGGGGTGAAAAAGAGGAACACGCGTTTCAAACTCTTAAGGACATGTTATGTTCAGCTCCGATTCTCTCGTTACCTGAAGGGGTTGACGACTTCATGGTCTATTGCGATGCATCCATTCAAGGACTCGGTTGCGTGTTGATGCAACGAGACAAGGTGATTGCCTATGGGTCCAGGCAATTGAAGGATACTGAAAAGAATTATACAACACATGATTTGGAATTAGGAGCCGTTGTATTTGCACTCAAGATTTGGAGACATTACCTCTACGGAACAAAGTGCACGATATTTACCGACCACAAAAGCTTACAACACATATTTGAACAAAAGGACCTCAACATGCGACAACGACGGTGGGTCGAGCTACTAAATGATTATGACTTAGCAATTAAATATCACCCGGGAAAAGCCAATGTTGTGGCTGATGCCTTAAGCCGAAAAGAGTACGAAAAGCCTCGACGAGTACGAGCGCTGCAGCTTACCATTCACACGGGACTGCCGAACCGGATCCGCGATGCCCAACGAGAAGCTTTGAAAGAAGAAAATTTCGCAGCTGAAGCACTACGAGGGGTGGATGGAAATTATGAGATTAAGTCCGATGGGCTCAGATATTACAATGACAGAATTTGGGTTCCTTTACTTGGAAATCTCCGTGAGCTCGTGATGGATGAGGCTCACAAGTCAAGGTATTCGGTGCACCCTGGATCGGACAAAATGTACCAAGATTTGAAGAACTTGTATTGGTGGCCGAATATGAAAGCCGACATTGCGCGATATTTGGCTAAGTGTTTAACCTGCTCAAGAGTCAAGATCGAATACCAAAAGCCTTCTGGATTATTGCAACAACCAAAGATCCCAGAATGGAAATGGGAGGATATCTCCATGGATTTCCTAACAGGATTACCTCATCGATCGAATCGACCAGATGCGATTTGGGTTATCATTGATCGACTAACCAAATCTACACACTTTATTCCTATGAGGGAAAGTGACAATATGGACAAGTTGACGAAGCTGTATATTGACCGAATTGTGGCACGTCACGGAGTGCCTAAGACCATTATCTCTGACCGAGATCCTCGATTCACTTCCCGACTATGGCAATCTATGCAAGAAGCACTGGGAACCAGACTGGATATGAGTACAGCTTATCACCCGCAGACCGATGGCCAGACGGAACGAAGTATTCAGACTTTGGAAGACATGCTCCGAGCTTGCGTTCTCGATTTCGGTAAAGACTGGGAGGCTCACCTTCCGTTGGTGGAGTTCTCCTACAACAACAGTTATCATACGAGCATCGGTGTAGCACCTTTTGAAGCACTATATGGCAGAAAATGTAGATCGCCCGTGTGTTGGGCCGAAACGGGTGAGAAGGGACTCACCGGATCGGAAATCGTTCATGACACAACGGAACGAATTATTCAAATCAGAAAACGGATAGCCGCAGCACGTGACAGGCAAAAGAGCTATGCCGACAAACGCCGTAAACCTTTGAAGTTCGAGGTAGGCGACAAGGTGCTATTGAAGGTATCTCCCTGGAAAGGAGTGATACGCTTCGAAAAGCGTGGAAAGTTAAATCCTCGCTATATCGGTCCATTTGAAATCATCGGGGAAGTAGGCCCGGTGGCCTATCGATTACGACTCCCTGCAGAACTCGATGGAGTTCACAACGTGTTTCACGTCTCGAATCTGAAGAAATGTCTGGCTGAAGACACTGAAATAATTCCTTTGGAGGAATTGGAAATTGATGAACATCTGAGATTTATTGAGCAACCGGTGGAAATCATGGGACGCGAGGAGAAGGGCCTCAAACGTAGCAAGATTCCGATCGTCAAGGTTCGATGGAACTCAAAGCATGGACCTGAATATACTTGGGAACGAGATGATCAAATGAAGAAAAAGTATCCTCACTTGTTCGGGCAAACGTCCACGGAAACTCAAGGTATGATTTAATTTTGGGGACCAAAATTCCTTTAACAGGAGGCGGATGTGGCGACCCTAAAACTTTTGCTTTCTTTCCCCAGCAACTACAATAACAACGACAGCCGAGGCTGCGAACGCTACAACGCAAAAATAATTTTCGGGACGAAAATTCCACTTACAAGGGGATGATGTGACATCCGAGAATTCCAAGGTTAACTTCCATTAGACAATCTCTGCTAGTTACGTTATAAGTGTTAACTTAGTAACTAATGCTTAACTAGGCCGAATACGTCCACGACCTTTGGTTGATCACCGAACCCGCCCATACGTGTTATGTATTTATTTATTTATTGTTATTACGTGCAACGTGATTTAAATGCATGATTATTATTAAAAAGCATGACTATTTGTTTACTTGTTAAATTATATGACAAATTGCTTAATTGTGTATTTATGAGATTAGTCAAGTAATTAAAGTGTATGCATATATGATTAATAATGGGCTAGTAATTAGACTAATGATAGACTAATCATTGGGGGCCCAAATCCCAATGATAAGCCCACAAGGCCTTTAGTATTTTGAAGGCCTATGTGATAGAATAGGTGGAGATTAGCTGGGTTATGGTTATATTGGGTCACTGGGCCAATTTAGATGTGGTTGGGCTCAATTAAACAATGTGTAGAGGGAGTTTAGTGGGCCTATATGGTCAAAAACGGGAATTAGTGGGTAATTAGGGTTACCAAAGATAGATTAGCTTGTTTTCCAAGCTAATCTCCCCCTATATAATGATAGCTTATTTAGAAGATTAGGGTTGGTTGCTCTAAGGTGTTTTGCGATTTCAAGTGTACCGAATTTCTCATTGAGAATTCGGCATTCGTCAAGTGTGTTGCAATCGAATTCTTCAAGTGCTTACAATTGGTTTGTGTGATCTTTATTGCTTTTCTATTTGTTTATTATCGATTATATTGATTGTTCTTGAATCTTCACTAATCACCGGATTCCGCACGGTGATTAGTCGACTTGATATCGCGTGAGGAGAGATTTCGATCCTTACAGTCGGACCAGTCTGTTAGAACCTAACTAGGTTGGTTTTCTGTCGGCAGAGATCAGCACATATGTCTGCAGGGCCGGAGCATACTAATCCAAAACCTTGGGTAGGGTAAACAGGAGAGAAACCGCTCTGATACCAATTATGGTAGGGTGATTATGGTAGGGGGTGATCTATAGAAAACCAGAGAGAACCGGGGGTCGATCTAGACAGATCTAACAGCGGAAGGGGATAGATAGGTTTGACGACCACAAGGTTACTGTAAACTTTCAAGAACTCTTATGTAAATGCTCCTCTTGACATGAAGAACTCATGAAGAACTCATGAAGAACACATGAAGACTCTTAACAAATACTAGAGAGAAAGATAGAAGTAATGTTTATTTCAAACAAGGTGTCCCTTACAATGAGGGGGAAGCCTTCCTTTTATAGGACAAGGAAAGGCAACTATTACAATATAATAATACAACTAGTGGAATAAATAATGGATGGGTCCATTAAATAATTCAAACTAGTCAACAAAGTACTACTAGATGCTTTCTTTCACTTTAAGAGTGAATTAAGCTTTATTTAATGCTAAACACACTTCGCACACTTAATTAAACACATACATAAACACACTTATTTAGAACACTCATAAATGCTACATTCTAGATCCTTCTGATTACGGATCTTTTGTAGGATTTGTCTGAAGCAGGTGTCTTGCTGGGTAATGTATAATCCCATGTTCCGAGTTCATCTGCCATTAATGAGCACGAGAATTTGGTGAGGTGATTGTCGATGTGGTGTCTGTGAGCTTCTACCCAATCCTTTGAGTAAGGATTATCATTTTTCCAAACATTGAGTCCATTCCAAATGGTTGGCTCTACGTCTTTTTCTTTCACATTGTTTGCATATGCCAAGTACCTGCGTATTTTTAGCCAATCGTCCCTATGCTTGTGCTTGACTATTAGGTTGGACGGCTTTTTGTCTGTCCATTCATGGATGAAACACAGTGGAGCATGAAGAATGGCCGACTTGTCATTCTGGATGGCGGAGGGAGGTATACAATGTCCTGGACATTTGAACATTACCACACAGTATTTTTTTGTGAAGACCAGCCATCATTCTGAGCCATTGATAAGATAGGAGAAACCACTCAAGTAGGGTTAATGTGTTTCTGTACTTCTTGGGGAGATCTCCAATCTAGCATTCTGAGACAAACTGGAGTAATTTTGCTGAGTTGAAACTCATAGCAATGACATGGGATTCAAAGAGATACCAGAAAAAGCATAAAGCTTCTTTTGGTAGAGTATACAGATCCCAAAATATGGAACACACTTAAAAAGGCATATTCTGGGTGAAAAATTGAACCTTTAATGAATAACCCGTGGTTTCTGAGAGTTATCGTGAGAAAAGTTTTATAGTTCAAGAGGGACCTTTTCTTGAGGGCAAGATCTGCAATAATTTCTGTGACTTCTTCTGGAATGCCTTTTTCTTTGAATTCTTGCTGGCCTGGATCTTTTCCATGGGTGCTTGATGGTTCAGCCATGCATATGGTGAAAACTGTCTGGAGAATTTGGTGATGGGTGTGGCTTAGTTTGACCATGTTAGTGCTCTTGGCTTTATAGGCTTTTGGTCTAGACAGAAAATCTGCCAGAATATTTTCTGTACCTTTTATATGTTTTACATCAAATGTCCACTGTGTAAACCAACTTGCCCATCGTAGTAATTGTGCCTCTGGTAGGACCTTTCTTTTGAACTGGAGCATCTTTGTGAAAGATGTCATATCCACCTCGATAAGAAATCTGTGGCCAATAAGGAAGAATTGGAATTTTTCAATACCTCTTTTGACGGCTAGGATTTCTTTGTACGTTGAGTGGTAGTGCTTTTCTGACTCACGGAACGTGCCACTTTTGTAGCCACATATTGATCTGGCCTTTTTGTCATCTTCAATGATTAGTGTGACATCCGAGAATTCCAAGGTTAACTTCCGTTAGACAATCTCCGCTAGTTACGTTATAAGTGTTAACTTAGTAACTAATGCTTAACTAGGCCGAATACGTCCACGACCTTTGGTTGATCACCGAACCCGCCCATACGTGTTATGTATTTATTTATTTATTTAATGTTATTACGTGCAACGTGATTTAAATGCATGATTATTATTAAAAAGCATGACTATTTGTTTACTTGTTAAATTATATGACAAATCGCTTAATTGTGTATTTATGAGATTAGTCAAGTAATTAAAGTGTATGCATATATGATTAATAATGGGCTAGTAATTAGACTAATGATAGACTAATCATTGGGGGCCCAAATCCCAATGATAAGCCCACAAGGCCTTTAGTATTTAAATGGAGCATTAAACCCTAATCTCCATTTCCTTCCATTTACATCACCATACAACACACACACACACACTCCTCTCTCTTTCACGAAATCTGGATCAGCTGAGAAGCACCACAAGACCAGCCCATCATCTCTGTTGGTGAAGATCATCCATCGAGCTTGATCAAACCGTGAGTCCCATGACCATTCTTCTTGCCTTTTCTTTGTATATTCTTAAAAAGCATGCTTAGATCTTCATGGAATTGCTTGATCTTCTGTTATAATGCTTAGGAATGCTAGATCTATCATAAAGACTACAACTTTACGTGTGAAACTGATCCATAATGAAGATTCATGTTAGATTAGGTCATTTTGTGTAAAAAGTGTTCTTGATGATTCGATGATGAAAAACCATGTTTAAGGTGTTAAAAATGCTTCTGTGATATTGGTAAATGTTTATGTATGCTAGATAATGAATTACATGAAGTATGGAAGTTGTTAGAAAGATTTTTAGTCAAATTTACGGGTTTTTAGCGACTAGCGAAACTGTGCATTCAATAGGCGAAACTATTCAGCGAAATTATGTATATCTTCATCCAGCGACACTATTAAGCGAAACTATAGTGTCGCCTGTGAACGAAACTACCAAGCGAAACAACCATAGACCTTGTCCCCGAACGAAAGTTCAAACCAGTTTCGAGCGAAGCTATGCTAGCGAAATTGTGTCATCAGTTTCGAGCGAAACTAGCTAGCGAAACTGTGTCATCGGGTATTCCCTAGCGAAAGTGCTGCCCGTGCACATAGCGAAACTGCGTAGCGAAACTACGTAGCGAAACTGTAGCGAAACTGTGTAGCGAAACTGAGCTAAGACCAAAACCCAAACTTGTGCAACTTATTTGAATGTTATGCCACGACTACATGATTATGCAATAATGAAACATGTTTTGATTTCTGTGTTATGTGAACCCTCGTTTGTGATCAACCATCGGTGTCGTGTGTCGGTATGTCGAGTCATAGTTCCAACGTGCTATGTTATGGGCCATAGTGACGTAGTTAAAGTTTAGACACAACCTAACACCTAAGACCTTAATGTGATTATTAGGTCTTCGTTAGCAATCATAATTGGATTATTTGAAGTGTAAGCTGTGCAACCTAAGGTGAGTTTCACTGACCCTTTAATTGTGAGCCCGTTTGGGTCACAACGAATATACTTAACGGAAAACAACGCTGACATTTTGAGGTATCGCCAAATGGGACATCTGTTATGGAAGTTGGAGTGTTTTATGGGAACACTTGCAACTGTCCATCCTTGGGGTTTCAAATGAAATCCGTAACCAACCACTTAATACTCGCACTCATTTGGGATTTCAAATGAAATCCGGAACAACCATTTTGACACTTAAACTCTTTTTAGGATTTCAAATGAAATCCAGAACAAACGGTTTTAATATGACTAGTGTAGGTTAAAGTCTAAATCAAATGATATCACATGATTTCTAAGGATGCCTTAAAACTTAAAAGTCCTCAACAATTTAGTACCATTAATTTGTGAAGCGAGGGGATGTTGGGTAGATCTACTGAGGGTTTGATAAACCCTGCTCCGCGGTACACAAATGTGTAGCCAACCGGTTGGAGGCCGAACGGAGTGCAATATCAGCCTATTTTAGTTGTGGGTCCCATGAGGAACACAACTGGAGGCACAAACCATCGGCAAATGCCGAACTCTGTTACGTCAGCTTTGGTACGAACTTCCTTAGTGCATGGAAACCGGATTAGCTACCCGCGATATCGGTTGACCGCTTTAACTTTTACTTAACTAGTGCATACTCGATAATTCAACACTCGGCAATTGTTTTGCAAAACTATTACTTATTTTTATGTTGATACATACGCTTATGAGACCGGGCCACTGCATGACATGCCCACTGTGAACTCACCAACCGTTAGGTTGACACTTGTGTGGTTTTCACTTTTGCAGATCGCTGAGGAGTATCCACTGGAGGTTGGCATGGCACCCGAAGATACTTATTTTATTTTGAACTTAAATTGGGAATCAAACAACAATTTATGTTTTGTAATTAAAGCACGTGGTTAGTGCTAAGATACTCATGTTTTCTTTCCGCTGCAAAATTTCTAAACTGTTTTATGATGAATGTTTGGACTTTACTCTGATTCGTTAGTATTTGTAACTAATGGTTGTGGTCCTGGTTTGCTCGCACCCCTTAACGGTATAAACCCCGTTAGTGGCTAATTTGGGGGTGTGACAGATTGGTATCAGAGCCAGGTTGCGGAGAACTGGAATCATTTTTGAAAAACGATTTGGAAACTGCAACTTGAAACCTTAGTTACAAATGGACAAACAAATTCCCAAAAAAGTCAAATTTTTACGTGCCAACCTGGGATACTCGCTCTGCTGTGTAAGTAAATACTTCATATGTATGTATATATATATATATAAATATATATATAGACCGTGTCTAGGTAGTCTAACGGAAAACCTTAGGAAAATTTTCACACACGAATGCGAAATGCGTACGCTAATACGCACACTATTCCGGGGGAAAGCGACAACGAAACAATGCTACACGCTACGTCCCGATTTCTACTACGATGACTACGCCGACGGTGACTTTTATGGGAAAGCCGACTTTCGACGATAGTACCTACGACTTACGACGTTCTCCGACGACGCCTTGATTTTGCACGAAAATTTTTGAACTAATAGTGGGATAACGGGAAATGGTTAATATACATATTATGGGATATGTATAGAATATAACTGTGACTGAACACAGGCTACTTTAACTGTCCAGCAAAATGTCTGGAAGAGGACACGGAAGGAGCAACATTAGCATGACGCCTGCACAACTGCAACTATGATTAACGAGCACGTGCAAGCCGCAGTGGCAGCCGTCCAAGCTGCATACGCCGCGCAGGGTGATTATTATGCCGGTTAAGGCACGAAGCGAATTATATTTTGACTTGTTTAAACTTAAAACCCGAACTATTTATGCATCAGGAAACCACCATCACTGCACGTTTAAGTCCTTCATGGACTGCAAGCCGATAACGTTTTCCGGCGAAGAAGGAGCGGTAGGACTCCTCAGGTGGATCGAGAAGTCTGAGAAAGTCTTCTCTATGTGCAACTGCCCTGCTGAGAACAAAGTGAAATTTGCGACTGGTACTTTCGAGGGAGCTGCTCTCTCCTGGTGGAACGCCGAAATCCAGATGATTGGGGTAAATGCGGCTAATGACATGGAATGGGAAGCGTTTAAAGAACTGATTATGGAGGAGTATTGCCCTCGGGACCAAGTCAAGAAGCTGGAGGGAGAATTTTTGAACTCCAAGATGTCTGGATCTGAGGTTGAAGAGTACACTGCGCGTTACCACGAGTACGCGGTGCTATGTCCGACAATGGTTGATGCTGAATTTAAGCGCATTGAGCGTTATCTGGAGGGTCTCGCACCCCAAATCATGAGCTTGGTGACCGCAAGCAACCCAACAACCGTGCAGCAAGCCATCTGTCTGGCTCATAAGTTAACCGATCAGGAAATCGAGAGGGGTACTCTACCCGCAAAAACCACTGTGAAGACTGCCTTAAGTGGCAAGCGTAAGGCTGAAGAAGAAGCTCCAGCAACATCTGTGAACAATCAATCTGTTGGAAATCAAACTGGGAGATCCTCTAACTCCCAGTATCAGAACAAGCGATCTGACAACACAAGGTCCAATTTCAACAGTGGCAGCAACAGTGGAAGTAACAATCGCCAAGGCGGGAATGGAAACTACAAGGGTAAAGCTCCGTTTTGTAACAAGTGTGGGAAACACCACAATGGTATGTGTAGCAAAGGCCTGGAGTGTGGAAGATGTGGGAAACTGGGGCATGAGGCCAACAACTGCTGGACCAACTTACAAAAGTTAAAAACAACGGACAGAACCAAGGAGGAAATAACAACAACAGGGGAAACGGAAACAACCGCAACGGGCAAGGAAACAATCAGAACAACAACAATGGTGGAGCCCGTGGCTGTTATGAATGTGGTGCTCAAGGCCACATGAGGAAAGATTGCCCGCAATTACGCAGGCAAGGGAATGGCAACAATGGCAATGGTGGGAACCCGGGCAACGGAAATGGTAATGGTGGAAATGGTAATGGTGGAAACGGTAATGGTGGGAATGGTAGAGGTCGTGCCTTTGTCATGGGTCAAGGAGAAGCTCGCAACGATGCCAACGTGATTAACGGTAAATTTATGCTTAATGGTTTCTTCGCTACTGTATTATTTGATTTTGGTGCTGAAAGAAGTTTTATTTCCACTAAGTTTGCTAGATTAATTAATGCTAAACCGATTGACTTAGATGCTACATATGTGGTAGAGTTAGCGAATGGTAAACTTCATGATACAACTCAGATAGTTAAGGACTGTAAGATAGAACTAGCTGGCTATACGTTAGGAATCGATCTTATGCCTTTCCCGATTGGTAGTTTTGACGTCATAGTAGGAATGGATTGGTTATCTGAAAACCGAGCTGAAATTCTATGTCAAGAAAAAGTGGTTCGTATCCCACTCAAAGACGGTGAAGTGTTAACAGTTCAAGGTGGAACAGTCACCGGTATTATTTCGTTTCTTAAAGCTCAAAAGTGCCTTCGTAAAGGTCACTTCGCGATCCTTGCAAACGTCACAGACACGACACTTCCCGAGCGTAAAATCGACGACTACCCGATAGTCCGCGACTTCCAAGATGTATTTCCTGAAGATTTTCCTGGTTTGCCTCCATTTCAACAAGTCGAGTTTGGAATCGATTTAGCTCCTGGAGCCGCTCCGATCGCACGCGCACCTTACCGTTTGGCGGTAAGCGAACTCAACGAACTCTCCACGCAACTTCAAGAGTTACTCGACAAAGGATTTATTCGTCCAAGTTCGTCTCCATGGGGAGCACCGGTATTGTTTGTTAAGAAGAAAGATGGAACGTTCCGAATGTGTATCGACTACCGAGAGCTTAACAAGGTTACGATCAAGAATCGGTATCCACTTCCTCGAATCGATGATCTTTTCGACTAGCTGCAAGGTTCGAGCTACTTTTCAAAGATTGATCTACGGTCCGGATATCACCAACTTCGTGTTCGCGATGAGGATATTTCTAAGACTGCTTTCAGAACTCGGTATGGTCACTATGAGTTCCTGGTTATGCCGTTTGGGCTAACCAATGCACCTGCTGTATTTATGGATCTGATGAATCGAGTGTGTAAGCCGTACCTCGATCAGTTTGTGATAGTTTTTATTGATGATATTTTGATCTACTCCAAGACAAAGGAAGAACACGAGAGACACCTACGACTTATCTTGGAATTACTCCGCAAGGAACAGCTTTATGCTAAGTTTTCAAAATGCGATTTTTGGATTCGCGAAGTCCAGTTTCTTGGACACATTGTTAATCAGGATGGAATTCATGTCGACCCAGCTAAAGTGGAAGCTATCAAGAATTGGTCTACTCCGAGAGCGCCGACTGAAATCCGACAATTTTGGGACTTACCGGATATTACCGAAGATTCATCAAGGGTTTCTCGCAATTGGCACAACCCTTAACAGCCTTAACACACAAAGGAGTGCAATATAGATGGGGTGAAAAAGAGGAACACGCGTTTCAAACTCTTAAGGACATGTTATGTTCAGCTCCGATTCTCTCGTTACCTGAAGGGGTTGACGACTTCATGGTCTATTGCGATGCATCCATTCAAGGACTCGGTTGTGTGTTGATGCAACGAGACAAGGTGATTGCCTATGGGTCCAGGCAATTGAAGGATACTGAAAAGAATTATACAACACATGAATTGGAATTAGGAGCCGTTGTATTTGCACTCAAGATTTGGAGACATTACCTCTACGGAACAAAGTGCACGATATTTACCGACCACAAAAGCTTACAACACATATTTGAACAAAAGGACCTCAACATGCGACAACGACGGTGGGTCGAGCTACTAAATGATTATGACTTAGCAATTAAATATCACCCGGGAAAAGCCAATGTTGTGGCTGATGCCTTAAGCCGAAAAGAGTACGAAAAGCCTCGACGAGTACGAGCGCTGCAGCTTACCATTCACACGGGACTGCCGAACCGGATCCGCGATGCCCAACGAGAAGCTTTGAAAGAAGAAAATTTCGCAGCTGAAGCACTACGAGGGGTGGATGGAAATTATGAGATTAAGTCCGATGGGCTCAGATATTACAATGACAGAATTTGGGTTCCTTTACTTGGAAATCTCCGTGAGCTCGTGATGGATGAGGCTCACAAGTCAAGGTATTCGGTGCACCCTGGATCGGACAAAATGTACCAAGATTTGAAGAACTTGTATTGGTGGCCGAATATGAAAGCCGACATTGCGCGATATTTGGCTAAGTGTTTAACCTGCTCAAGAGTCAAGATCGAATACCAAAAGCCTTCTGGATTATTGCAACAACCAAAGATCCCAGAATGGAAATGGGAGGATATCTCCATGGATTTCCTAACAGGATTACCTCATCGATCGAATCGACCAGATGCGATTTGGGTTATCATTGATCGACTAACCAAATCTACACACTTTATTCCTATGAGGGAAAGTGACAATATGGACAAGTTGACGAAGCTGTATATTGACCGAATTGTGGCACGTCACGGAGTGCCTAAGACCATTATCTCTGACCGAGATCCTCGATTCACTTCCCGACTATGGCAATCTATGCAAGAAGCACTGGGAACCAGACTGGATATGAGTACAGCTTATCACCCGCAGACCGATGGCCAGACGGAACGAAGTATTCAGACTTTGGAAGACATGCTCCGAGCTTGCGTTCTCGATTTCGGTAAAGACTGGGAGGCTCACCTTCCGTTGGTGGAGTTCTCCTACAACAACAGTTATCATACGAGCATCGGTGTAGCACCTTTTGAAGCACTATATGGCAGAAAATGTAGATCGCCCGTGTGTTGGGCCGAAACGGGTGAGAAGGGACTCACCGGATCGGAAATCGTTCATGACACAACGGAACGAATTATTCAAATCAGAAAACGGATAGCCGCAGCACGTGACAGGCAAAAGAGCTATGCCGACAAACGCCGTAAACCTTTGAAGTTCGAGGTAGGCGACAAGGTGCTATTGAAGGTATCTCCCTGGAAAGGAGTGATACGCTTCGAAAAGCATGGAAAGTTAAATCCTCGCTATATCGGTCCATTTGAAATCATCGGGGAAGTAGGCCCGGTGGCCTATCGATTACGACTCCCTGCAGAACTCGATGGAGTTCACAACGTGTTTCACGTCTCGAATCTGAAGAAATGTCTGGCTGAAGACACTGAAATAATTCCTTTGGAGGAATTGGAAATTGATGAACATCTGAGATTTATTGAGCAACCGGTGGAAATCATGGGACGCGAGGAGAAGGGCCTCAAACGTAGCAAGATTCCGATCGTCAAGGTTCGATGGAACTCAAAGCATGGACCTGAATATACTTGGGAACGAGATGATCAAATGAAGAAAAAGTATCCTCACTTGTTCGGGCAAACGTCCACGGAAACTCAAGGTATGATTTAATTTTGGGGACCAAAATTCCTTTAACAGGAGGCGGATGTGGCGACCCTAAAACTTTTGCTTTCTTTCCCCAGCAACTACAACAACAACGACAGCCGAGGCTGCGAACGCTACAACGCAAAAATAATTTTCGGGACGAAAATTCCACTTACAAGGGGATGATGTGACATCCGAGAATTCCAAGGTTAACTTCCATTAGACAATCTCTGCTAGTTACGTTATAAGTGTTAACTTAGTAACTAATGCTTAACTAGGCCGAATACGTCCACGACCTTTGGTTGATCACCGAACCCGCCCATACGTGTTATGTATTTATTTATTTATTGTTATTAAGTGCAACGTGATTTAAATGCATGATTATTATTAAAAAGCATGACTATTTGTTTACTTGTTAAATTATATGACAAATTGCTTAATTGTGTATTTATGAGATTAGTCAAGTAATTAAAGTGTATGCATATATGATTAATAATGGGCTAGTAATTAGACTAATGATAGACTAATCATTGGGGGCCCAAATCCCAATGATAAGCCCACAAGGCCTTTAGTATTTAAATGGAGCATTAAACCCTAATCTCCATTTCCTTCCATTTACATCACCATACAACACACACACACTCCCTCTCTCTTTCACGAAATCTGGATCAGCTGAGAAACACCACAAGACCAGCCCATCATCTCTGTTGGTGAAGATCATCCATCGAGCTTGATCAAACCGTGAGTCCCATGACCATTCTTCTTGCCTTTTCTTTGTATTTTCTTAAAAAGCATGCTTAGATCTTCATGGAATTGCTTGATCTTCTGTTATAATGCTTAGGAATGCTAGATCAATCATAAAGACTACAACTTTACGTGTGAAACTGATCCATAATGAAGATTCATGTTAGATTAGGTCATTTTGTGTAAAAAGTGTTCTTGATGATTCGATGATGAAAAACCATGTTTAAGGTGTTAAAAATGCTTCTGTGATATTGGTAAATGTTTATGTATGCTAGATAATGAATTACATGAAGTATGGAAGTTGTTAGAAAGATTTTTAGTCAAATTTACGGGTTTTTAGCGACTAGCGAAACTGTGCATTCAATAGGCGAAACTATTCAGCGAAATTATGTATATCTTCATCCAGCGACACTATTAAGCGAAACTATATTGTCGCCTGTGAACGAAACTACCAAGCGAAACAACCATAGACCTTGTCCCTGAACGAAAGTTCAAACCAGTTTCGAGCGAAGCTATGCTAGCGAAACTGTGTCATCAGTTTCGAGCGAAACTAGCTAGCGAAACTGTGTCATCGGGTATTCCCTAGCGAAAGTGCTGCCCGTGCACATAGTGAAACTGCGTAGCGAAACTACGTAGTTAAAGCTTAGACACATCCTAACTCCTAAGACCTTAATGTGATTATTAGGTCTTCGTTAGCAAACATACTTTAGATTATTTGAAGTGTAAGCTGAGCAACCTAAGGTGAGTTTCACTGACCCTTTAATTGTGAGCCCGTTTGGGTCACAACGAATATACTTAACGGAAAACAACGCTGACATTTTGAGGTATCGCCAAATGGGACATCTGTTATGGAAGTTGGAGTGTTTTATGGGAACACTTGCAACTGTCCATCCTTGGGGTTTCAAATGAAATCCGCAACCAACCACTTAATACTCGCACTCATTTGGGATTTCAAATGAAATCCGGAACAACCATTTTGACACTTAAACTCCTTTTAGGATTTCAAATGAAATCCAGAACAAACGGTTTTAATATGACTAGTGTAGGTTAAAGTCTAAACCAAGTGATATCACATGATTTCTAAGGATGCCTTAAAACTTAAAAGTCCTCAACAATTTAGTACCATTAATTTGCGAAGCGAGGGGATGTTGGGTAGATCTACTGAGGGTTTGACAAACCCTGCTCCGCGGTACACAAATGTGTAGCCAACCGGTTGGAGGCCGAACGGAGTGCAATATTAGCCTATTTTAGTTGTGGGTCCCATGAGGAACACTACTGGAGGCACAAACCATCGGCAAATGCCGAACTCTGTTACGTCAGCTTTGGTACGAACTTCCTTAATGCATGGAAACCGGATTAGCTACCCGCGATATCGGTTGACCGCTTTAACTTTTACTTAACTAGTGCATACTCGATAATTCAACACTCGGCAATTGTTTTGCAAAACTATTACTTATTTTTATGTTGATACATACGCTTATGAGACCGGGCCACTACATGACATGCCCACTGTGAACTCACCAACCGTTAGGTTGACACTTGTGTGGTTTTCACTTTTGCAGATCGCTGAGGAGTATCCACTGGAGGTTGGCATGGCACCCGAAGATACTTATTTTATTTTGAACTTAAATTGGGAATCAAACAACAATTTATGTTTTGTAATTAAAGCACGTGGTTAGTGCTAAGATACTCATGTTTTCTTTCCGCTGCAAAATTTCTAAACTGTTTTATGATGAATGTTTGGACTTTACTCTGATTCGTTAGTATTTGTAACTAATGGTTGTGGTCCTGGTTTGCTCGCACCCCTTAACGGTATAAACCCCGTTAGTGGCTAATTTGGGGGTGTGACAATTAGGACGGCAGCCCAATATTTATCACTAGCTGATATCAGTCTGGAGGATTAGTTTGTCCTCTTGTGCAGGAATCTTTAAGGGGGCATCACATCAATCAACTTTTTGATTTCTTTGACAGCCTGGGTCTGCTTTTCTGACCAAGTTGGTGGCTGCTTTTTAAGCATGGGGAACAGATGAATAGTATGACTAGACAGCTTTGGTAAGAAATCAGCTGTGTAATTTACTATTCCAAGGAACTACTGTACTTCCTTTTGTGAAGTAAGTTTATCCGGAAAACGGTGTAATTCTTGGGAGATGTGTGGCTGTGGTTGATAGGTTCCATTTGCAATTTTCATACCTAGGAACTCGATGGTGCTTACTCCGATCTCCATCTTTTTTTTCAGAAAGCATTATACCGTATTCTTGGATGATGCAGTGAAATTTGACAAGCAGTTCTATGTGTGTCTTCTTATCTTCTGAGAATAGGAGAATATCATCAATGTATACCAAAGCATTACCAAGGATTGGTTCAAAAATGCGAATCATTGTTTTTTGAAAAACAAACGGGGCATTTTTTAAACCAAAAGGCATTACTTTCCATTGGTAGTGATGGTTTGGTATACAAAAAAGCTGTTTTTGGTCTGTCTTCTGGTTTGATTCCTAATTGCTAAAACCCGGATTTTAGATCAAATTTTGACAAAACCTTTGCATTGACCAGGGATTGAAACAACGATTTCTTCTGTGGTAGAGGAAATTTATCATCCGCCAAAAAATGGTTTAATGGCTGGTAATTTATTACCAATCGTAATTTTTCTCGAACTTGATCGCTTCTCTTATTTAAATAGAATGCTTCACATGCCCATTGAGATGAGGTTGGTTCAATGAGATCCTGGTTTCATAGTTCTGAGCACTCTTGTATGGCTAGCTGGGTGTGTTCGGGTTTCATTCCAGGATGACTGGCTTTTGTGGGGTTGATGTCTTCATTCTGTTTGAATGGTAACTCAACAAAAAAGGAATGATTTAGCCATAACGGGTTTTTGTGTTTGGTGAGGAATTCAGTATGGCTAGATGCATATGAGGTAGTGATTATTCTTCTTTTTAGGTCTTCAAAGGAAGGAGGGGAAAGTGTATAGAGCTTTGGGATGGTGCTCCATGGGTTTATGAATTTCTTGTACCTTAGACCTTCTTCTCCATACCTCAGATCTCTTAATCGGTACAGGATATCGAATCCTAATAAGAGATCTTTCCCATGGGTGCTTGAACCTAAGAATTTGTGTTGCACAGTACATGTGGGAAACAGTCTTAGGTGTATAGGGACACTTATCTTGTCGATAGTGAATGTCTCACCATTTGCTGCGAAGAAATGTCTGGTACATGGTTTCCAATACGCATCTGGTAAGACGTCAGGATTCAAGATTGAGCACGCAGAGCCTGTATCAAAGAGAGCAATAACAGGAATGGGTCTTGCGTAAGTGCTGGTGAGAAGATGAACCTTCGTAATTGGAACCGGTGGTTCTAGATTCTTCTGCTGGGGAGAACTTGACATGTAGATTTCCTTCAGTCTTTTCTTCTTTTTATATTTGCGCTGGACCTTGTCTCTTTCTTCTTGTGAGTAGAAATAATCATTCTCAGGGATGAGATAAGAATTTCGATCATCAGAAATATCAACACTTAACTCCATAGGGTCTGGATCCGAAGTGACCATGTGATCCGAGTCGGCTGGGCTTGTGATTTCTTGGCTAATTGGGACTGTGAATTTTCTAAGAGGTAAAGGAGACTGTGAACTTTCCACAAAATGTTTCTCAGAAAGGACGGGTGGGTTTTCAGGCTCATTAATTTTGGTGAGAGCTTTGAGGTACGAGAAAGTGGGTGCGATAACTTTGCTAGTTATAGGCGGGTTTTGGGGCGTGATCTGGGTCGGCGGGGCTTGTGATTTGGAGTACATGCGGTCTTTGGGCCAGAGGTCTAAAGACAGAGAGGGTGATGAGAATGGTTGGTTATTGACATTTCTCCATGGATCTAAAGAATTCTTTTGTTTTTGATGTCTTTCTAAATCAAGCCAATTGTGATTTAAGAAGCTTCATTTTTTGCTTCTTTTTGTATGAACTCTTGTGGAAGTTGCATCATAAGAGTCTCATGTGTAAGCTGGAGTAGATCAATATGGAGAGAAGAAATCTTCTTTTGAATCTGGGAAATTAGTGGCTCTTGAGGTTTCTTAGGACTTGGAAAACTTGGGTAATGAAGGGGGGTTTGTGTCGGAGTGATAGTAAAACATTGTTTTACTTGTGAAGGTGGGTGTTTTGGTGGCGAGGGTCTTGGTGGTGAAGGCTTGTTACCTGGTTCTGTTTTTGGCGAAGGATCACCATAAAGAACATAATAGTCAAACTTTCCAGACGATTCACCTAGAAGGCCAACGCTTGGATTTCCTGGCTCATATTTTTTCTTTAGGGACTGTTGAGATCCTTTCTTTTTTGGAAAATCATCATCATATTCTAGATGAAAAGCTTCATCTAGACAGGCTTGACAATTACAAACATCAAACGGAAAGTGGGTAATGGTTTTAATGCTGGGGGCTGGGATAGTTTTTTGTGGGGAGGATAAACGGGTTTGTTTAGGAGTAATGGGTTATTCAACACTAGAAGTGGTGGGTGGACAGGGTCTAGTTGGGGAGGCTTGGATAGAGGCATGGTTTCGGGTAGATGAAGATAAAGATTTAAAAGGATGGGTAAGGGAGGACAAATTACCATGATCTTGATTCATAGCTGGGTTTAGACGACCACAAGGTTACTGTAAACTTTCAAGAACTGTAAACTTTCAAGAACTCTTATGTAAACTTTCAAGAACTCTTATGTAAATAGCGGAAGGGGATAGATAGGTTTGACGACCACAAGGTTACTGTAAACTTTCAAGAACTCTTATGTAAATGCTCCTCTTGACATGAAGAACTCATGAAGAACACATGAAGACTCTTAACAAATACTAGAGAGAAAGATATCGGCTTTTGTAGCAGGTAGTTGATGAGAATCAAACTTGGAGGCCTGAACAAACTCTTTGGGACCTATGTTTGTGGGTGGGATGATAATATTTTTGACTCGTCTTGACAACGATTTTTGTGGTTTTGAGAAGACACTATAGGGGTTTACGGGTAGACACAGGGATCTTAGATTCATCAGAGAGATATGAAATTTCATATAACGCGTCAATCTTAGATGCGGACGAACGACGGAAACTAGAAGAAGAAAAGGAACGGGACAAATTACCATGATCTTGATTCATAGCTGGATTTAGACTTTCTGCAACACTCTATCGAAAATTTCAATTTTCGTACCAAATTTGAGATTACGGCGACCTCCTCGTCGACTTACCACTCAACAACAATCTTTCTACTCTTTTCGATCTAGGGTTCAGTGTGTCGGACCAGTCTGTTAGAACCTAACTAGGTTGGTTTTCTGTCGGCAGAGATCAGCACATATGTCTGCAGGGCCGGAGCATACTAATCCAAAACCTTGGGTAGGGTAAACAGGAGCAAAACCGCTCTGATACCAGGACGAACAGGTTGAAATCAGGTTTGAGAAACAAGATCAAAGAAATGTTTTCTCAACCATTAACATGATACAGCCGATGCCAAAAAATTCCAGTAAACCAAGCCCCACTAAACGTTCCCCGTCCCAGCCAAAAGAATGCTTCACCCTCACCCCCGCTTCACCATCCACAGATTTCCAAGCCGAATTCCCTCCCTTAACCACTTTTGAAGATCCCCAGCAATGAACAAAACATAGCTGGAAGATACAAACCCCGAACGTCATAGGCCCAAATGGTGCAACTGGTTCTATCACAACTGCTGAAGCAACATTGAACTGGAAGTGAAAATGCTATTGCGCAGAACAATGCTCTTAAAGCTATCTTAGCCCAACAAAGAAACATCTCAATAAACCAAGAAGCCTTAGTAAGCAAAGTTGATGCTCTGTCTGAAATCATATACAAAGTCAGGTCCAAGATCAATGAACTTCAACATGAACTTCTTCACATAGTGCATAATACCCCAGCCTCAGAGATCCTAAAAGATATGTTACAAAAGGAGGCAGAAATGTAGTTCCTCAAAGCTCAACTTAGTGACCTTGAGAGACAGCATAAACAACAAAGGGTTTCAGTCCAGATGGATGACTCGTGGAGATTACCATCCACACCTTTATCGAGACCGTCTTTTGATCCACAACCTTTGCCAACATCACAGTTCTTCCAGAACTCACCATCCTTAAACCTCTGGTCGAAGGAACAAGCGCAGATCAAAACCGGGCCCGAAAGGCCTCCCCAACGAAGAGTGTTTCCTCAGAAAGCGCAAGACCATCAACGAGCCAATATATTCCAGATGATAGCCTGATGATTGCCTCTTCAAGAAACCCAGGTAAGCTACCATTAAAAAAGGAAAATCCCATTTCTTCCTTTTTACATGCTCTCCAAAGAAAGGAGCACACAACATTCCCGTTCGTCGCACCAGTCATCACTCCGTGCTCAGATGACGAAACCACCTCCGGTTCTGACGAAGTTTCTGCATCTCATACTTATGAGGAGATCCCTCCCACATACGAGTTTGAGCACCTATTCATGATGGGTGAAGAACCTGCCTACTCAGAAGTTGATGACACTGCAGAGCAAGCTGTCCCAGAAACAAACAGGACAAGCATAGACTCAAAACTCCAGTTCACCTTTGATGATGTCCCACCATCAGAATGGAGATCAAGAAGTGTCGAAATGTTAGCTTGGTGCTCAGCTGAGCTCCAATACTTCAGTCTTCACATTGTTATTAAACGCTTTCTAACCCAATGTCAAGGAAGACTCCGAGACTGGTACTGTTGAGGGTGTATTTTCAGGATGCTCACAGGAAGCTCAGACAGTTCAGGAATCCTATTGTCATCTGAGAATCTCGTACATTCAGGTATCCTGATTGTTTATTTTAACTAACCTTCATATTTTGCCACATGTCTATTTGACCAGGTATTACCGGAATCATCAACGACCTCCGAAACTTATGCTCCAGCTGAAGAAGATCGTGGACCAAGTGAATGGAGAGGCCTCTAACGGTCGAGTTAGTTGGACGATAGGATCCCGGGAATCCCGGAAAGTTAGTTATCATTGTATTTGTTATATAAATCGAGGATTCGATCAGTAGGAACACACAATTACACTCGCACACTGGTTTCTCTACACGAATTATTGTATCACTTAGCTCTGATCGATCAAACCTCCAACCCGTTGTAACGAATCGTTTGATAATTAATAACATTGACTTGGTGGCGGTTTCCAGCCGGCACCCGAGGTTTTTATCCAAGATTCCTAGAGGCAACTCAAAGGATTCTGGAGTTTTCCTCGCTAAAATCCTTGTGTTATCACCTTTACTTGGATTACTTACCCATTTGATCGTTAAGCACTCTACCTCACAATCTAAGTTTGGAACACAGGATTCCCAAGTGAATTTTTGACCAAAACAGTTTGGCGCCCACCGTGGGGCAAGTGGTGCTTAACCCTACCAAAATCCCATATCTCGTTCATTTCGTTTGATCTCCGATCCAAAGGATGTCGAACTCACAAAAATCTGTCTCGGCCTCTACATCGTCCTCCATTCCCCCTATTCCTTCCTTTCCAGGAAGCCAGAAGAAGACTAATGACCGTCAGAAGAAAGTGGACGAGCAGCCGAGAAAAACTGATTATCCTGTCTTCACAGGATCCCAGGTTCAATCTGTTGATCCGATTATTACTAACAATGATTTGTTTTCCTTGATTAAGCAGGTAAAAAATCAAATGGATCAGCAAGAAAAAACTAATCAAACGGTGATGAAGGAAATTGAAGATCTAAAGAAATCCAGGAAGCCTTTGGAAGAGCAAAGTCCCCTGTTTCCCAGGCATCTCGATTTCAATGCTTCGGGATCCTCAGATCCGTTTCGCTACAATAACAAATCAACATCAGGATTTGCTACAGTCCCTGCAATGACTTCTCAGGCCGCAGGATACGCTGAAAGTACTGCTGGATTCCTAGGAGCTGTCCAACCAGAATTCTCACAGTCACACTACAAGGCTCCCTGGATTCCACCGTTGTTGGGATCCTCAGCCTTGCCGTCTCAAGGATACCCTTTTTCTGTTGGGAATCCGGGTCAGAATTCCCGAGGATACCAATACTCTAACCCTTCAATTTCTGCAGGAATCTTCAGAACCAACTCCTCAGAAGTGCATGATGGTGACGACATCCCCATGCAAACAGCAGCCACTACGGAGCCAAGCTTCCCAGCAAATTATGGCTACGGTCCCAGGATTCCGACCCAGAATCCTGCCTCTGGTAACATGTCCAACTCAATCCCTATTGTTTCTAACCAAGGTGCTCCTTATGATGCAGGTATTCATCCGAGTGTCGCTAGGGAGCTCCAGAAGTTGAAAGAAATGATATCAAATGTTCCAGGGATCCTGAAGCCTATCCCTGAAGTTCCTTTAGAAAGCCACAAGATCTCTAGATTTGCTTGGCCGATATCCCAAGTAGAGATCCCGAAGCGTTTTCAGACTCCAAGCATGAAGCTTTATGATGGGACCACGGATCCTGAAGAACACGTGGCACATTACCGGGAGCGTATGGAGATCAACCCTATTCCAATAGAAATCAAGGAAGCCTGTCTATGCAAAGGCTTCGGATCAACCCTAACAGGACCAGCCATGAAATGGCTACTAAGCATTCCTCCTAACACTATTACGTCATTTTCTCATTTAGTTAACTTGTTTAACAATCAATTTTCTTGCAGCAGGACCTTTGAGAAACTTACAGGAGACCTATACCGAATAATTCAGAAGCCTGATGAGCCTCTCAGAGATTATATTGCCAGATTCGGACGAGAATCTCTTGAGATTCCTAATCTGGATATGGCAGCAGCCGTGGAAGCCTTCAAAATGGGGCTCTCCAAAGATTCCCGTTTTTACGACGACCTTGTTATGGCTCCTTGCAGGAATCTTGATGAAGTACGCAGCAGAGCTCTGAGATTTATTCGTTTGGAAGATGACAAGAGGATCCACCAAAGACTGGAGGTTCCTAAATACGATCCCAATAGCAAAAAGGCAGAATCCCCTGGGAAGCCGTATAGATCTCGTCCATATTCCAAACCGGAGAATCACAAAGTCAACGCCGTTGACCAGGATGATGACGATGAGGAATATCCTAAGGTATCTGAATACTGTTTTTCCGTTGACATTGGTGGTTTGATGTGTGCTATGCAGGATCTAGGTGAAAAAGCTAGATGGCCCAGGAAGGATACTAAACAAGGATCCTGGAAGGACAAGTCCAAGTGGTGTGCCTTCCATGAAGATTTTGGTCACCTGACGGACGAATGTATAGCACTCCGAAAGGAAATCAGTTATTTACTCAGCAAGGGGCATCTCAAGGAGTTGTTAGGCAGAAAGAGGGTCAAGACTCAAGAAGCCGACAAGGTGCCCCAGAGAGCGGCTTCTCCACCACAGGATGCCCAGATTATCAACTTCATCTCAGGAGGCTCGGACATCTGTGGAACTTCATATTCCTCAGCCAAGAAGCATGCCAAGGAATCCAAATCTGAACAGGGTGACAGACCTGTCCGGACATCCACCCTGACTCAAGACAAACTAATATCTTTTGATGAGAGTGACCGTTCTCATGTTCAGGATCCTCACCACGATAGTCTTGTGGTTACTTTATATATTGCTAACCATTTTGTTCGCAGGATTCTGGTTGATAACGGGAGCTCAGTAAACATAATCCGACTTGATGTGCTCAAAAAGATGGGGATTCCAGAAACTGAAATAGTTCCAAGATCCTCAGTTTTAGTCGGATTCAGCGGTGAAACTAAAAGCACCGTTGGGGATATCAGGTTGCCAGTATATATAGAGGGGGTAAACTCTATGCAAAAATTTTGTGTTATAGATTCTCTCTCCTGTTGCAATATTATTCTTGGCAGGCCTTGGATTCACGAGATGAAAGCAGTTCCTTCAACTTATCACCAATGTATCAAGCTTCCTACACCCTGGGGAGTCGTAAGAATTGAAAGTGACCAGCAGGAAGCCAAGAACTGTTACTCTACTTCAATGAAGAGCACCACTAAGGTGACGAAGGGATAGCAATTACAGAAAAAGGCACCTGAAGCACAGGAGGACAGGGAGCTTGATGTCAAAGAAATACCTCTAGACCCTAAGAATCCTGAAATCAAGGTGCTCATGGGAACGAGCATCCCAACAAATGTTGAACAGGAATTATTAATACTTCTCAAAGCCAGAACTTCAACTTTCGCCTGGAAGCATGAAGATATGACAGGTATCCCTAAACACGTAATTACTCATAAACTTGGTTTAGATCCCTCTTTCAGGCCTATACAGCAGAAAAGGAGGAAGTTCGCTCCAGAGAAAAATATAATCATCCAGGAGGAAGTCGACAAGCTTCTCAAAACAAAGATGATCAGAGAAGTCAAATATCCTAGGTGGCTAGCGAATGTGGTGGTGGTCCAGAAGAAGAATGGAAAGTGGAGAGTTTGTGTTGATTACACAGACTTGAATAAGGCCTGTCCTAAAGACCCGTTTCCACTTCCTCACATCGATGCAATGGTGGATGCCACGGCTGGCCACGAGATGCTCACTTTCATGGATGCCTCAGCAGGATTCCAGCAAATTCAGATGGAACCCTGCGATCAAGAGCATACAGCGTTCATGACTCCGACAGGTATATATTGTTATACTGCTATGCCCTTTGGATTAAGAAATGCAGGTGCCACCTACCAGAGACTCGTCAATATGATGTTCAAAGAGCAACTGGGGGACACAATGGAAGTCTACATAGATGACATGGTGGTAAAGTCCAAGAAAGCTGAAGATCACGTCAGAGATCTCCAGACTGCCTTTGATATCCTTGATCAATATAACATGAAGCTCAATCCCTCCAAATGCCACTTTGGGGTGCGAGCTGGAAAGTTCTTAGGATATATGGTCACAGAAAGAGGAATCGAAGCGAGCCCAGAGCAGATCAAGGCAATTCTGAATCTCAAGTCCCCATCAAATGTCAAAGAAGTGCAGAGGTTGACAGGAAGGATCGCGGCACTCAACAGATTTATTTCAAGCTCCTCAGAAAAAAGCAAGGATTTCTATGATATCCTGAGGAAAAACAAGAAGTTTGAGTGGACTGAGAAGCATGAAGAAGCCCTGAGGTGCCTGAAAGACTACTTATCAGCAGCTCCGTTGCTAATGAAACCAGAAGATGGGGAACCACTATATTTATATCTTGCCGTTTCCGGAAGCTCAATCAGTGCAGTCCTGGTAAAAGATTATCAAGGTCAGCAGCATCCGGTATATTATGTAAGTAAAACTCTGCTAGACGCAGAGTCCAGGTATTCTCACCTTGAAAAGTTAATTTTATCTCTTATAATGGCTTCCACTAAACTTAGACATTATTTTGAAACACATACTATAATCGTGATGTCTAACTATCCTATCAAGGCAGTTCTTAGGAAGCCGGAAATGTCAGGAAGGATGGCTAAGTGGGCAGTCAAGCTAAGTGCCTATGACATCAAGTATGAACCAAGAACAGCAATCAAATCTCAAGCATTAGCCGACTTTGTGGCGGATTTCAGCAGTGACATTGAACCAGAAGTTGAAAAGGAAGTCCAGCAACTTGGGAAGCTCAAGGAAGACTGGATCCTCTACACCGATGGCTCCTCAAATGTTAGAGGAACAGGGCTGGGAATCCTGCTAAAATCGCCACAGGGGGACATAATACCTTTATCCATATCCTGTGAATTTCAGGCTACCAACAATGAAGCTGAGTATGAGGCTTTAATTGCTGGATTACAGCTGGCTAGGGATATGGGAATCCTATCTATACAAGTATTTGTTGATTCTCTCTTATTAACTAACCAATTTAATGGCTCCTATGCAGTAAGAGGAGAGAATCTAATTAAATATCTTGAAATTGTCAAAAAATTATCCCTATTTTTCGAAAATTTTAACATTTCACAGGTACCAAGAGAAGATAATGCGGAAGCCGATGCGCTAGCAAACTTGGCTTCATCGCTCAGGATCCCTGAGGATGTCAGGATTCCAATAACTCACGTCTTGACACCAGCAATAGCTCAACAGGAAGCTCAGGCTGTTGGCGATAACGCAGGGGCAGACGTCGAGAATCCTGAAGACGCCCAGGAATCCTGGACATACCCGATCCGGAAGTATCTCAAAGATGGGGAGATTCCTAAGGAAGAAAACCCCAGAGCTTTTCGTACAAAGGTAGTACCCTACACTATAATTAATAATATCCTATATAGGAGATCTCTTGCAGGTGTTTACTTAAGGTGTCTAGAGAAATCAGAAGCTCTTGAGGTGCTTGAAGACATCCATAGTGGAGATTGTGGAAACCATACCGGGGGCAGGGCGCTATTCTCTAAAGTTCTCAGATTTGGATACTATTGGCCAACTATGAAGAGGGATGCCGCGAGCTTCTCACAGAAGTGCGATGCTTGTCAAAGGCATGGTAATATCCTTCACCAACCTGCTGAGCATCTGCATCCTATAGTATCCCCACGGCCTTTCATGAAGTGGGGCATGGATATTGTGGGTAAGCTGCCAAAGGCTCCTGGAGGAAAGGTGTTTATGCTTGCCATGACAGATTATTTCTCCAAGTGGATTGAAGCAGAAGCCTATGTTCAAGTGAGAGAAAAAGAAGTGATATCCTTCATCAAAAGAAACATCCTCACCAGATTTGGGATTCCAGCGGAGATTATATGTGATAATGGTTCCCAGTTTATAGGTAAAAGGACTACAAGTTTTTGTGAAAGCTGGGGCATCAAGATGATCACTTCAACACCTGTCCACCCTCAGGCCAATGGGCAGGCAGAATCCAGTAATAAAATTATCATCAATAACCTTAAGAGGAAGCTGGGTTCCAGGAAAGGTAAATGGGCCGAAGAGTTGCCATTTGTTCTTTGGGCAGACAGAACTACACCCAAGAATGCTACCGGCCAAACACCATTCTCATTGGTGTTTGGGGCGGAAGCCGTAATTCCTACAGAGATTGTATTCCCAACGGCCAGAATCAACTGCCAGGATCCTGAAACAAATAACCAGAACCTCCTTCAGGATCTCGAAACAATTGAGGAGCTCAGAGATATGGCCAAGATCCGGATGGCTTCTTATCAACAACGGATAGCAAAATCTTATAACAAGAACACCAGGCTAAGAAGATTCCAAGTAGGTGACTTGGTTTTGAGGAAAGCTTTTCAGAATACTACCAATCCTGCTGATGGGAAGTTGGCACCCAAGTGGGAAGGCCCTTACCTTATTGATTCTGAAGAGGGTAAGGGGGCATACCGTTTGGTGAATATGGAAGGAGAACCTCTGCCAAGAGCCTGGAATGCCATACACCTCAAAGCTTATTTTATGTGAGAATCCCGTTGAGAATCTCAGGCAGAATCCCAAGGATCCTCAATATATAAATCCAAGGTACGTATGCTAATCCTATCTCAATTAATTCTTATTATTTTTGTGATAAGTTACTGACTTAAGCATCGGAGTGGTGTTAGCTAGGCTAACACCCACGCCTCACCAAGCGTTAAGTGTTTTGCAGATTTTGAGAATCCTAGAGAATTTTGGGTATATCCCCAGTTAGAGGTTGGCCACCTCTCCTACGTTTAAGGTATCCTGCATACCTTCTAAGGTTTGAGAGGCTGACTCCTCTCCTAAGTTTGGGTAATCGCCAGTAGCGCACGACCCTCGCCAGTAGCGCACGTTGTCCCCCGGTATGCTCAAGGTGGCCGGACCAGTCCACTCCAGGGGTGGCTGATAATCTTGTCACTGGAGGCTGCCGGGCGGATTCTCAAGGTTTATAACACTGACGTGTTATCTAAGGTTTTGGCATTTTCATGTCACATACGCATGGGCTTGTCCCCAGTTTTGGCTTAGTCCCAAGAATCCCGGGCTTGTCCCCAGTTTTGGCTTAGTCCCAAGAATCCCGGGCTTGTCCCCAGTTTGTTTAACTCGTTTGCTTTCGAAAATGTCGGCTTCGGCCGGAGGCCAAGAAGCTTTTCGAAATTATTTCAGGTTTTAGAAGAAATTACTGAGGAAACTGCGTTCAGGATCCCTACAAGAATCCCGATTCAGGTAGAAAAAGATATGAGTATTTGGAATTGGAAAGTTGGCTAAGGTAAAATTCAAAGGTCAGTTTTCACTATTTAATCTAACTTGACATATTGATCGAATTTCAAATGGTCTTTCGGCATGCAAATCATTTTTTTATTTTTGATGAGTTTTTACAAATTAATTATACCAATCAAAATTTCAATACAAAAGGCAATATGAGAAACCCAAAAGATACTAATATTATTCATAAGCCATAAAAGGTTGTGAGCTTCTCAAGCTTCGTCCTGAAAACCTCAGGATCCCTCCACTTGAGAAGCTCGAAGGTCAAAAGATTGTTTTTTGGGAATCCTGGTTTCGTCTTGTAAACACAAGATCCCTCCACCAGGATCCCCACCATTGTTGTTGTTTGCTACTTGTTCATTACAGGAAAAGAGAAATTGTTTCAACCACAAGAACCACCAAAAGAACAACCTAAAAACCTAAAAAGTGGGCTCAGACCGTTGCAATGTCCTCATCGCCCACTGTCTTCTCCTCCTCCACCGGCTTCACCACGTCCTCCAGCTTCTTGCCAGCTCCCAGCTCAATCACGAAAGCCCTTGTTGGAGCAACTGGAGAATCCGGAACCACCTTTGAGGAGCCGCCTTCGGTCCCATCCTTTCCTTCCCCGTCACCATCTCCTCCCAGTGATTCCAAGACCAGCTTCCAGCCTGTGACATCCCAACCTGGTACCTGAAAGCCAGCCGCTTCAGCCTCTTCTGCCATCTGAATTTTGCATTCTAGGACGCTCCGGGCAGCCGAGAGTTGGCCGATTTCAGCTTCAGCAGCCATTTTGGCTTCCAGGGCTTGACGCTGCTCAGTGAGCTTATGCTCATAGAGAAGGGTCTTACCCTTGGCAGTTTCAGCTTGGGCCTGAATCTTCTCGTTGGCTTCGGCGAGCTTCTTCTCCATGTCCATAGCTTGGAAGCTCAGCTTCTCAATACCCTGCACAAATAGGAATCCTATTCAGAAGCAGCGACAGGTATAAAACTAACACAAATATTACTTGAGCTTCTTACCAGGTTGATCATGGTCTGCATGGAGAGGATCTTGTTGCTGACCTCAGAAGAAGCAAGATCTTCAAAGGATTCCAGGTACACCACAGGAGCTGCTGGAGTTTCTGGGGCCTTCCTCTTCTTGGAAGCCGAAGCTTTAGGCCGGCTGACAGGTGGCTTGGAGACGGTGGGGTGCTCGAGCTGTTCCTTCTTGACTTTCAGGAGGCTGTCAAGATCTTTCAAGGAAAACGAGGCGCTGGATTTGGAAGCTGTAATCAGAAACAGGTTGTCAGTATCTGAGAAGCTCGTATAACCAAAAAAGTCAGAATCCTGTAAAAGCTTACCAGACATGGCGGGAGTATGGTCGGCCGAATAGCTGTTTTCACTGGTCGTTGTTTCAAGGATCAGGGCTCTCTCGTTGGCCGGAATCTTGTAGATGGCTTCAAGCTTCTTGAAGTCAGGCTGCTTCTTAATGAGACTCTCAAATTTGGGCGCTGCAAGAAAGAAAACAACAAAGAAATTAACAATGTGCAGAAAATTCAACGGAATAAACGCAAAACTTCAGCTTCCTACCCTTCTCAACCCACTTCAACGGTAACTCTGTCCCCCCAGGAATCGAGTCTCGTTTGACAAAGAAGAATCGCTTCTTCCAATCATGATCGTTGTGGGAGGCTCGGGGAATCAACTGGGAATTGGAGGTACGAGCCTGAAGAACGAATCGGCTACAACCATGGGTTCTTAACTTGTAAGCTTCACAGATCTCAAGAATCCCGATGCCGAGATTCCTGGTTTGGTTCAACTGGTCCAGAGAATACAAGATTCTCCAGACCATCGGCATGGTTTGAGAATAAGAAAGGCGGGTGGTCTTGAAGAATTGAGTAATAAGTTCCGGAAAGGGGAATGTCATTCCGAGCAAGAATGGATAGTACATGAAGCAAACCCAGGTTGAGGAAGCGAAATCGGACTTAACAAGGGAGCTGTAGGGTCGGAAAATGGTCCCCGGCGGAAAAATGCCGGAGTTTTTCAGATCTTGGATATCGCGATCGTCGAAGGTGCAACTTTCCTCCTCACAGGGGATGATATACCCCTGATCGTGGAAATCTTCGGCGACCGGAAGGTTTAGTGAAGAAGAAGATCGAGTGTTTTTCTTGGCCATGGCCGAAAAACGCGAAGAAAAGACGACGAAGGAGAAGGATAACTGACCTGGAATACCGGAGAAGCTCGAGAGGTTTTGCGAAGAAGATGGAGATAATCTCAGGAAATTACCTCCTATTTAAAGCAAAATGTCACATCTCTTGGACGCCGAGAAAACAGTCACATCAGTAACCATATTTACCGTTTACACGCCGTTAAAATGGCATCTTTTTGAATTTTAACAGCTGTCAAACTTATCCACAGCTGTTGAAATTCAAGGGGCAATTGTTGAGGGTGTATTTTCAGGATGCTCACAGGAAGCTCAGACAGTTCAGGAATCCTATTGTCATCTGAGAATCTCGTACATTCAGGTATCCTGATTGTTTATTTTAACTAACCTTCATATTTTGCCACATGTCTATTTGACCAGGTATTACCGGAATCATCAACGACCTCCGAAACTTATGCTCCAGCTGAAGAAGATCGTGGACCAAGTGAATGGAGAGGCCTCTAACGGTCGAGTTAGTTGGACGATAGGATCCCGGGAATCCCGGAAAGTTAGTTATCATTGTATTTGTTATATAAATCGAGGATTCGATCAGTAGGAACACACAATTACACTCGCACACTGGTTTCTCTACACGAATTATTGTATCACTTAGCTCTGATCGATCAAACCTCCAACCCGTTGTAACGAATCGTTTGATAATTAATAACATTGACTTGGTGGCGGTTTCCAGCCGGCACCCGAGGTTTTTATCCAAGATTCCTAGAGGCAACTCAAAGGATTCTGGAGTTTTCCTCGCTAAAATCCTTGTGTTATCACCTTTACTTGGATTACTTACCCATTTGATCGTTAAGCACTCTACCTCACAATCTAAGTTTGGAACACAGGATTCCCAAGTGAATTTTTGACCAAAACAGGTACCTAAGTCTTGGAGAATACAGACAGATAAGGCTCAGATCCTCACAATCCCCAGAAGAATTCATACACTTTATACATAGTGAATTCATTGGTGACCCTACCCAACATACGGTCCGTGTAGAGAAGAATTCCTAAAAAGGAAGTGTTGCTCGTTTCAACAAAAGGATCTAGAAAGACATTATAACAAAATGTTTGAAAGATTTTATTGTCTCAATGGCGTAGACGATATAAATCTCAAGCAAGTCTTCGTGAATTCGTTTCCTGAATCACTCTCGAATGAAGCCTACAGATCATTAGAAAACAAAGGAATGACAATTGCTCAAGCTTCACTTGGTGAACTTTACCAGTTACTAATGAACGGCCTCTCAAAGCTGTGCAACTAAAAACGGTTTTTGGTTGACTTTGAAAAAACAGGAAAACGCCTTAATTCTGCATGCAATGATAAACACTTAAAAGTCAAGTGTAAAGATGAATCCACATGCGACTGTTCTGATTCCTCGAAGATATCCAAATGTGGACTCAAGAGGTTTAAAAAGTTTGATTTTTCGCAGGCTCACAGATCAAGATCTAGCAAATACTGGAAATTTCTAAACAAGAGATCAAGACGAGGCCGTGACACTAACAGATGTTAGGTTTGTAACAAGAGAGGCCATTTTGCCAGAGATTGCAAGGATAAAAGGAAAACACAAGCCCATGTTGAAGCTATCAACAAGATTGAACCCGTTAATATCTCTGATCTTGAATCTCTATACTCTTTAGAAGACGAGCCAGGAGAAATGACAGTCTGCTCCATCTTATACGATGATTCATGCTCTAGCGAAGAGGAATCAGACTCTTCTGATTCAGACTCCGGCCCGATGCCGATTTACATGACAAGCGCCTACAACTGGGAGGCTCGCAACAGTAAGATACCTCTTCACGAAGAAGACAAAGAGATACAGTGTTCTAATAAAGAAGCACAGTATTCTAGCAGGAATCAATCATTATTTCCAGGAAAAGATCCACTGATAAAGCAGACAGTAAAAGAAGAGCCTACTCATCAGAAAAAACCAAAAGAAAAGACTGACGTGATGGCGCACCCAAAGATTCCTATAGGTCCAGGCGAAAAAACACAGTGGCCCACTACTGTTCATCAACAGTATCCAAGACCTGACAAAAAACCCAAGTGGCCTACTACTGATCATCAACAGTACCAGTATCCTCTCTATTTAAATAGAAGGATAAGCTGAAGAAAAAATCAACCCGCCGAAACAAAGACATTCAAAATGAGTTCCTCAAGCCCAAAAGCAGAATTCATTCCAGAAGAAGTCTTAGAAGTGATCACCAAACACAAACTGGCGAAAGAAACCCCTCTAAACTACAAAACTTTCTTCAGCCTCACCCTCAAAGAATATGGTTCAGTCTTCAAAGGTGACAGGTTTCACCCAGATTTCCCATTTCTGAACATTTTTCAAATCAGAAGGCTTGACGACTTGCCAACAGAAGCTCTGGCTTTCCTCTGGTACCTTACAAAGCAGTTTATGATAGTCATAGCTTTTAATGCATGGAAGCTGCTTACATTCCTAATTGATTGCTAGCTAGGACAAATCTCTGATGACAAAAGGAATACTCTTAAGTTCCTCGAATTCCGGTCCACATATGGACCCAACTCTTAGGTGCTGCTCCTAAAAAACATTGCACGATAATGTTTAATGATCCTTGCTCTGGCATGCACAATGCTTTCCCACCATACATCATCAGGGTATGATATCAATCCTGCTTCAAACTACTTCAAGATAAGCAATTATAAAAACTGGTTTCATGAAAGAGAACAGATGTTGAAAGCAAATCATATAAACAAAGATGACATCCCACTGGATATCTTAAAAGGAGATATCGGCTTGCTGGATAACAAACTTGCTAAGGAATGGGAATAAATCATTATTGAAAACCTCAAAAAACACCCATTCTTCTCAACGGTTCACATTATCGATTTGCCAAAAGATCCAACTTATGGATACCATAGTCTGCCAGATGTCAAACTCTCTTCTCACAATCCGCCAGAGACAAAATAAATCTGAAGAAAGATCTAGCACCGATTGCGAATATGAGTGTTTTAATTAAGTGTGTTTATGTATGTGTTTAATTAAGTGTGCTAAGTATGCTTAGGATTAAATAAAGCTTAATTCACTCTTAAAGTGAAAGAAAGCATCTAGTAGTACTTTGTTGACTAGTTTGAATTATTGAATGGACCCATCCATTATTTATTCCACTAGTTGTATTATTATATTGTAATAGTTGCCTTTCCTTGTGCTATAAAAGGAAGGCTTTCCCCTCATTGTAAGATACACCTTGTTTGAAATAAACATTACTTCTATCTTTCTCTCTAGTATTTGTTAAGAGTCTTCATGTGTTCTTCTTGAGTTCTTCATGTCAAAAGGAGCATTTACATAAGAGTTCTTGAAAGTTTACAGTAACCTTGTGGTCGTCAAACCTATCTATCCCCTTCCGCTCTTAGATCTGTCTAGATCTACTCCCGGTTCTCTCTGGTCTTCTACAGATCACCCCCTAGTGCTACAATGATTGTAGGCTATCAGAGCTAAAGTGTATTGGTGTTGTGTGTGTTCCTAAATCGATCGAGTCCTCGATTATATAACGAATACATGAATAAAAAAACATTCCGGGATTCCCGGGATCCTATCGTCCAACGATCTTCACTAGCTGGAGCATGTTTCTCGGTGGTAGTTGATGACTCAATGGTACCTGGGTCAAATAAACACGTGGCAATTATAAGGGTTAGTCGAATAAAATAAATTAGGATACCTAGACAAGTAGGATTCCCAGACTGTAGTAGGATTCCTGAATTATTTGAGCTTCCTGCGAGCATCTTGAAAATACACCCTCAACACATTCTATAATACATTAAAACATGATTTTAACTCAAACCAACCATGCAAAATATATTAAGCAGATTATGTAATCACCAAATGGTTTAATTAAACCATTAAACTTGTAATTTAATCCGTATGTTTTCATTTTAAACTAACAACACTTTCATGTTAGAAATATAAGATGATAATCACATTTTCAAACCTTATAACCTTAAGGTTTAAGGAAAATAATAGAAAGAAAATGTAGTTCGGTGTTTACGATCGTTAGAAAAACTTCAGGTTTTAAGGGTTAGTTGTCAAGACCTGGATGATCATATGGGACGTTTAAAATGTATAAAACATAGGAGAAAACGGTTTAGAGGACTCACAATGGAGAGGAAAAGGAAAGCAAGAGAAAGAAAGAAAGGTTTAGTGGTTCATGGCTGCATAGCAGCAGCTCCGGCGGCGGCAGTGGGAGGCAGCAGCTCAGTGGCGGCAGGTGGAGAAGCACATCAGCAGTGCAGGTCGCGATGGTGGTGGTGGTTGCTGCATTTCCGACAAGAAAGAGGAGGAAAGGTGGCGAAGGTGGTGGTTGTTGCTCGTCCGGCACAAAAAGAAGGGAGGGTGGAGGCTGTTGGTGGTGGTTTACGGTGGTGGTGGTGGTGGCTGTGACTGAGAGTGGTGTTGGCTGCGGTTGCTCTCAACAGAAAAAGGAAGGGAAGGGAGGTCTTCGGCCAAGAGAAGCAGAGGAGAGGAGGAGGGGCGGTTGTTTGGTCGTGGTATATGGTGGTGGCTGTAACTAAAGGCGGTGGTGGTGACTGTGGTTCTTCACGGCAGAAAAAAAGGAGAGGGGAGGGGTTGCCGACAATTATGAGGGAGAAGGGGAGAGTGAAGTGTGTAGCATGAGTGGTTGTGTAAGACGTTGGTAGGTTAGGTTGGTGGATGGAGATGGGGCATGTCTTCCAAGACTATTTGGCCATATGATGATTGCTAGGATTAGGAGAATAGGGTGGTGAGTTGGTTAAGTGTTCTTCACACTTTCTAAAAAAAGTCTCCTACTCAAGTTTTATAAAAATTGGATGTGTAGATGATAGTTATGTATAAAAGTTATCATGTTTTGTAAATTGGTTTAAGTATTATCATAGTTTATAAAATATATAAGGGTTTGGGAATAAAATAACCCACACTTTTATAACTAACCAAGGTATAAAATTATAGAAGTTCATGACAAATTTTATAAAAATAATAAGAGGTAAAAATCTTTATAAAAATTGCAAAGTTGATGGGCTAATTTTATTTAAAATAATCCATTGGGATTTGAACTTTATATTGGGCCAAAATCATTTAAAGGAATTATGGGTTTGGGCCGGTTTGGCGGTTTGGGCCGTACGGGTCCAAACTGGGTGCCAGTTCGAGGCCCAGGCCTGTTGTGCATCTGTTGAGGTTATGGATTGCCACGATTGTTCGGATTATCATGATTATGTAATGGGTCAAGGTTTCGGGCTCGGTTTCATTGTTTTCGGGTTATTGGGCCTATTGGGCCGATTCGGGCTCAATTGGGTGATCGGTTGGGGTTTGGCTTAAGTCTTGACAACGATTTCAGTTTGTGATGTTTTTATTTCATAAAAATAATTGTTTGAGTCGATTATAACAGTTTTCAGAAATCAGTTATGGTTTTAGTGTTTCACACATTTTACGGTTTACGTTTTTCAGTTTTGGCAGTTCGTGAAAGTTTTATGCTCGACCGTCCAGATCTTTTAAAACCGAATAGTTTTAGAAATACAATCGCTTATCAGTTTGACGTTTTGATTATATAAACGTATGACACCTGTTCTGGATAAACTATAAAAATACATTTTTATATTTAATTTATTTTTTTTTTGTTATTGAAGTTCCATGATTAATCCATGGAATCTCTATGCAATTAACGAGTATACTAGTACAAATGCGGGATTAGGTTTTACGTAATCAGTTAACAGTCAGGCACAGTAATTAGCAGTTTAAACAGTAATCAGATCAATTAAAGCACATTAATACTAAATTTAAAAGTCAAAGTAAACGGTTTGACCTGAATTTTTGGACCAGGTGTCACATTCTCCCCCAGTTAGGAGAATTTTGTCCTGAAATTCAGTTCTTGATCACAGGTCGACTGCGACGTTTCTGAAAAGACGGGGATACTTCCGACGCATTTGATCCTCGCGTTCCCAAGTGTACTATGGACCTCGTCGAGAGTTCCATCGCACTTTGACAATGGGAATGCAGCTATGCTTCAGTCTCTTAAATTCTCGGGACAGGTTCTTCAACAAAGTGAAGTGTTTCGTCAACTTGAATTTCATCAAGTGGGACGATAAGTGTTTAATCAGACAGGGATTTCTTAAGATTACTAACATGAAAAACGTCATGCACACTACTTAGCTCTGCGGGTAGACGTAGACGGTAAGCTACCGGTCCGATTGTCTCAGTGATTTCAAATTGACCAATGTAACAAGGGTTAAGCTTTCCTTGTTTGCCGAATCTGATGACACCTTTCCATGGTGACACTTTTAACATGATGCGGTCGCCCTTTTCAAAGGATAAGGGTTTGCGACAGTTATCGGCGTAGCTCTTTTGTCTGTCCGTAGCAGCTTTCAGTCAGTTACGGACCTGAAACACTTTCTCAGTCGTTTCAAAGATTAACTCGGGACCAGTCAGGGACTGTCACCGATCTTAGTCCAGCAAAGCGGAGATCTGCACTTTCTTCCATAAATGTGCTTCGAACGGAGCGGATTGGATGCTAGTGTGATAACTATTATTATAAGAGAACTCGGCAAGTGGTAGATGTTCATCCCAATTAGGTCCGAAGTCAATCACACATGCTCGTAGCATATCCTCAAGTGTTTGGATTGTTCTTTCGCTTTGTTTGTCAGTTTAGGGATGGTACGCGTTACTCATGTCAAGGCGAGTACCCAACGCTTTCTGGAGGGACTTCCAGAAGTTCGCAGTGAAATGGCTATCGCGATCGGATATGATAGATATAGGTACACCGTGAAGAGAGAAGATTTCCTTCATGTAAATCTTAGTCCGTCTATCCATACTATCGGTTTCCTCAAACGGTAGGAAGTGAGTGGACTTCGTCAGTCGATCCACTATTACCCAAATAGCATCACAACCTGATCTAGCTCTAGCCAGCTTGGTGATAAAGTCCATAGATATTTCTTCCCATTTCCATTGCGGAATGACAGGTTGTGTCAATAGTCTGGATGGTTTCTTGTATTCGGCTTTTACCTTTGAACATGTTAGGCATTTACCGACGTAGGTAGATGGAATACCTTGGCTTTCATGTTCGGCCACCAGAAGTGATCTCGCAAACCGTGATACATTTTGTCCGATTCTGGGTAGATGGAATATCTTGATTTATGGGCTTCATCGAACACTAGCTTTCTCAAGCCTCTAAAGCTAAGTACCCATAGCCTATCCATAAATTTCATGGTTCCATCAGGCTTTTCAATCAGTTGTTTCTCCATGCCACACATGCATTCGTTCTCCAGATTCTCAGGCTTAAGAGCTTCGACTTTAGCGTCATGAACTTGTGACGTGAGATTCGAGTGTAGGGTCATACTTAATGCTCGAACACAACGCGGTTTGGCATGTTCCTTCCTACTTAAGGCATCGGCTATAACGTTAGCCTTGCCCGGGTGATAATGAATCTCCCATTCATAATCATTAAGCAGTTCAACCCAACGTCGTTGTCTCATGTTTAGCTATTTCTGGTTAAAGATGTGCTGGAGGCTCTTGTGATCGGTGAATAGACGCACCGAGTCCCATAGAGGTAGTGCCTCCAGATTTTGAGGGCAAAGACAACGACTCCAAGTTCTAAGTCATGAGTCGTATAATTCTTCTCGTGAATCTTCAGTTGTCGAGAGGCGTAAGCGATGACTTTCTCACGCTGCATCAGTATGCAACCCAAGCCTTGATGCGAAGCATCACAGTATACGACGAAATCGTTGATTCCGTCAGGTAAGGATAGGATTGGGGCATCACAAAGTTTTTGCTTTAACAACTGGAAAGCAGTTTCAGTTTTATCATCCCAGATGTACTTCTTATCTTTCTGGGTCAGAGTGGTAAGAGGCTGGGCTATTTTGGAAAAAATTTCAATGAATCGACGATAATAGCCAGCGAGACATAAGAATTATCGAATCTCGGTTGGGGTCGTGGGAGTACTCCAATCTTTGATTGCTTCAATCTTAGTCGGATCAACGTGAATACCTCGGTTGTTGATCACATGACCCAAAAAGTGTACTTCGCAAATCCAAGAGTCACATTTGGAAAATTTCGCGTAAAGCTCTTCTTTCTTCAGCAGTTCTAAGATTAGTCTCAAATGTTCTTCGTGTTCTTTCTTATTACGCGAGTAGATAAGAATATCGTCGATGAACACTATAACAAATTTATCCAAGAATGGTTTGCACACGCGATTCATTAAGTCCATGAATACGGCCGATGCGTTAGTCAAACCAAATGGCATCACGAGGAACTCGTAATGACCATGGTGTGTTCTAAAACGCTGTCTTCGAGACGTCTTCATCTCTAACTCGGAGTTGGTGGTACCCCGACCTTAGATCAATCTTGGAATAGAAGCATGATCTTTGAAGTTGATCAAATAAGTCATCGATCCTCGGAAGCGGGTAACGGTTCTTCATAGTCAATTCGTTCAACTCTCGCTAGTCGATACGCATCCTGAACGTTCCATCTTTCTTTTTCACAAATAACATGGGAGCACCCCATGGGGAGTGTGTAAGGAATTATTTCTCCTATAGAAATGATGCTGGTTGGCTAAACATGTTATATAGGAAGAATAGAAGGCCCGAGATAAGTTACCTCGGAAGAACAGACTGCCCGAGATAACTTACAGTTACCTCGGAAGGTTACCTTACCTCGGAAGCTTATTTTACCTCGGGAGCATAGTTTTATCTCGGACAGTGGATATGCCCGAGATAACTCAAGTTACCTCGGTAAGGCGAGTTATCTCGAACATCAACTTGACCTACTCCACTTGTCTCTGACATATCTGATCTAGTTTCCCGCCATTCTCCTGACATGAAGCTGACAAGATTATCTTCTAAACTAGTTTAATATTATTCTAGTTCATGTATCTTTACTAGACGGTCTAGATGATCTTTAGAGGAATCAAGGGTTCTCCTGATTCCTTAGGGTACTATATATAGACACTTGTAACCATGCTTTAAACAAGCAAGTGTAAATCACTCTGTAATGTACTTCGAATCTGCAAGTTATTATACAGTGCTCAGTTTTATTCATATTATTGTTATACTTGTCTTGTATTCGATTTCATATTACTTTACTTCAAACAGAGCATAAGAATTAACTTGTTTCCACCTGGTTAATTCTAAGTAAAACCTTGTAATTGGTTCAACTTTGTAACCAGAATTCGATCCAACAAGTGGTATCAGAGCCTTGGCTCGTGTTTTTTAAAACTTGAAATTCAAATTTCAGTGTTAAAACTCTATTTTACCCACATACTCTGTTTTTAGTAAAAAGTCACTCTTCCATTTTTTTTTCTTCTCATCCTTAATCATGGGAGAATCACGATGATTTTGATACTTGGAAATAACAAATGATAGGTTATCTTCATCATTATGATTACAGAATGTGGAAATCTGTCATGTATGGACCTACTGTCCTTACAGCAAAATCTGCTACTACACCAAGTGTAGATATAGTAAAAGCTGTTGTTGACTATTCCGATGATGACCACAAGTTGGTTGAGGGAGATCACAAAGTTTATGGGCATTACAAGGAACACTTCCAAATTTTGTTCTTGTAGGTTTCAAAAACTGCAAAACTGCTTTCGATTTATGGAAAGCTTTAAATGAAATGTACAAAGGAACTGATGAGGTTAAAGAAAATAAGAAAGATGTTCTAAAACAAATATATGAAAATTTCTTTCACAAAATGGTGAAAGTATGAATGCTCAATATCTACGTTTTGTTCAACTTCTTGATGAATTACAGGGAAATGATGTGAAGATGGAAAATGGCGATGTGATCAGAAAATTTTTGAGATCACTTCCTGATGTCTGGACAGTATATACTATAAGCATAAAGTATAATAAGGATCTCAAAACTTTAAAGTTGAGTGAACTTCATGGAATGCTAAGTGCACATGAAATGGAAATCAATGAAAAATCTGGTATTTTGAACAAACCAGTGAACTTAACCATTCCAACATTTAGTGCACTTATCACTGCTCATGAAGATAGAAGTCACTACAGTGAAAAATCTCCTTTGATCACATATCCTACATCACCAAGAGGTAATAAAATTATGCCTCTCTTTTATAACTTTGCTCATATTGCAGATAACAGTCAGAATGGGCTCACTAGATCAGATCTAGAATGCTTCAGTGCTGATGATCTAGAAGAAATGGACATCAACACCCAACTAGCAATGATCTCCTTACGTGCACAAAGGTTCTACAAAAGAACATACAGAAAGTTCGAGGAGATAGAAATGCTCAAATTGGGATTGACAAAAGTAAAGCCAAATGCTACAATTGTCACCCATTAGGACATTTTGCTAGGGAATGCAAGCAGCCCAGAAGAGAGAATATAAGCCAAGATGGAGGAAACAAGTATCAGAGACCTCACAATACATACACTCCAGTTACCTACCTTTCACATGACATTGGTTCAAGAACAAAACCATCAACTTCAAGTGTATCTACTGAAGGTCCTACTGTTCCCTCATCAAGCTCAAAGCCACAAAGCCATGCAACTGCTGTTATTGCTAATCAAACCAGTTGTGTTGATTAGGAGGAAATCATGCAAGAATTCTCTCCAATCAATCATGCTTTAATGGCAAAAGAAATATCTTACTCTGCTGAGAACTCCTCTACTTCATCCATGGATACTTCTTCAAACTATGAGGTACACACTGAAATCCCAAATGAAGTTCTTTCTCTTCTTTATAAAACTGAATGTGCTAAGCAGATAGAAAATTATTGAAAACATGATCTTGAACTCATTGACGAAATGGCAAGTCTAAAAGAGATCAGAGAATACTCTAGAAAGGCTGATATTGCTTACAACAATAAAAGTGAAGAACTAATCAAAAGTATTGGTGCATTAAAACATGAAAAATTCAATCTTGTTACTCAAATAAAGGATCTGCTCTCTAAACTAGATTTTGCAAACAAAGAAAATGAGGAAATAAAATCTGAATTGAGTATATGTGAAATCAAATTTTCTGTTGCTACTGCTGACTGTGAAAAACTACAGGCAAGCAATGAGAAACATCTGAAACTGTGGCAAAGTCAGAAAGCAACAGGGAATCATCTAAATAATGGAATTGGGTATAATAAGGTTACTTATCCTGATTCATACACTGAGTGTGTGAAAAAGGTTAAGAATGAAGAAACTAAAATTCAACTTACACCTGGTCCCATTATTTCAAAATCCATTGATATTTCAGAGTTAAAAACTGAGAAAGTGTCATCAATAACTGCTGTTTCAAATGAACCCTAGAATCACAGTAACTTTAGTAAAAACAAGAAAACTCTTTGGAAATTAAAAGACACCAAAGAAACTGAATCTTGCTCCAAGCAAAACTCTTCAAATGAGAAAACTATTTCAGTCTTAAAAATGTCTGAGTTTAAAATGATAAAGGAATGTTTGATATGTGGAAAAAAATGGCCATCTTGCTATTAATTGTCATCACAATCCTTTTTTTAATATTAGACTAGCTGTCAAAAGTCAAACTGCTGAAAAAGGAGAAACTAAATCATAATTTGTTTATTGTGAAAAAGTCAACTTTGAAGAATCAAAAAGGCAAAATAAATACCACTCAGAGCAAACAAAATCAAATTTAGTAAACAAATAAAAATTCAGCAATCATGACTTTGAGAAATCTGAACGGTTTCATGTAATCAAAACTCAAAAGAATCAAAAAATTTACTCCTAAGGAAGAAAATTGGACTCCGAGATAAAATTTATCTTGGAAGACAAAATTCATGATCCCAAGGTAAAAAATACCTTGGAGGGACAAAAACAATCTGGAAAACAACAAAATGAAAGAAAAAGGGAACCCGAGATAAAAGTTATCTCGGGAGACCAATTCCTTGTACCCGAGGAAAAAGTTACCTCAGACGACAAAAGTTATTCTAGAAAGAACTTTAGGACTATAAACAACAGTTTTTGTCCTAATCAAATTAAAATTGTTTCAAGCAATCAAAAGAAACAAGTATTTCAGAGAAAATCTTCAAGTTTTGATCCTACAAGTAGTGATCTACTAAATCAGATTTCAAATTAAAACTCTCTGAAACATCAAAAGAAAGAAAACAAACGAAATATTGATCAAGAAGGGATGTCACAAGACAAAAAGCCATAGACTTTCAGTCTAAAATAAACTCTATTTCTATTTCCAAAAACAATCAAAATTCTTCAAAATATGAACAGTCAAAAGCTGAAACTTCAAGAAATGAAGAAGTGACTCAAACACTTGTGCTCAAAGAGTACAGATACAATGATGCAATGGGAAGACCCAAGATCACAAAGGCTTGGGTCTCCTTCAGAAATTAACTCATACTTTGTCTTAACATGTGCAGAACACATTCAATAAATCTAGAACAACATATGGGTTGTAGATAGTGGATGTTCTTGCCACAAGACAGGAAATAAAGAACTGTTGAAAAACATAAAAGGAGTTAATGGAGGACCAGTTGCTTTTAGAAGCCCTTAGGGAAAATTTTCTAGACAATGTATAGTTACCAATGGGAAGTCTACCTTTGATAAGGTAAATTACGTTGATGTTCTCAACTTCAACCTTCTAAGTGTCTCACAAATGTGTGACAAGAAGTTGAATGTTTTGTTCAATGAGAAAGAAGCTATCATCCTTAAACCAGGTATCAAAATTTCTGATGAAATAATCTTGATTAAAGCACCTAGAAAGGATGGTCTATACACTCTGGATATGGCACATACAACATCTAATGATGGTATCACCTACCTTATATCCAAGGCTTCTATAGATGAATCGAATTTATGGCGTAGAAGATTAGGTCATGTGAACATCAAAACTATGAACAAACTTGTAAAACTAGGTTTGGTCAAAGGTTTGCCAAATAAAACATTCACACTACTGAACAATGTATTGCTTACCTGAAAGGAAAGCAACACAAATCTTCTCATAAGCCCAAGTTGGAAAGCTCTATCTCAAATCATTTAGAAATGCTACATATGGATCTATTTGGTCCTACAAGAGTAGAAAGCTTAGGGAAAAAGTCTTACTGTTTTGTAATAACTGATGATTTTTCAAGATACACCTAGGTATTCTTTCTTTCAACCAAAGATGAAACCTCAGAGATTTTAAAAGCTCTAATTACTCAGCTTGAAAATTAATCTCATTTGAGAGTCAAAACAATAAGAAGTGACAATGGTACATAGTTTAAAAATCATGTTTAAAACTCTTTCTGTGAAGAAAAAGGAATTGTTAGACAATTCAGTGCAGCCAGAATTCCTTAGCAAAATGGTGTTGCTGAGATAAGAAATAGAACTTTAATTGAGGCTGCAAGACTATGTTGGCTGAATCAAAATTACCTGTAACATATTTGGCTGAAGTAGTAAACACTGCATGCTATGTACAAAACAGGATTTTAATTGTAAAAGGTCAAAACAAGACACCGTATGATATTTGGAGAAAAAGAAAAACTAACATATATTTTCTCAAATCATTTGGCTGTCCTGTAACAATACTGATGACCGATGAGCAACTGTCAATATTTACTAATAAAGCTGTGGATGGCTATTTTGTGGGATATTCTGGTGTCTCTAAGGCATACAGAGTATATAACACCAGTTCTAAAAGTATTGAAGAAACCTTAAATGTGGTATTTAATAAAAAATCAAAGAACACTTTTAGAACTGAGCCCTCATGGCTATTGATATTGACTCACTAACTACTGCTTTTAATATAACTATTGATAAGCCTCTTAGTGAAAATGTGTAGACAGAAGTAGTTCAAAATGCTACAAATGGCAGGTTCAAAGGTGTTGATCCTCCATTCTTCTCATCTGTTAGTACAAAACTTTATGTCCCAACTGTTGGGTTACGACAGTGGTATTCGGGTTCCCGGTAACGACAAAAAATTTGAATTAAATAAATATTTATGTCGAATAATTATTAAATCATTTACCGAGTAAATATGTAAATTAAAATAAATTAAAATAAATTAAATTAACTAGTAATTTAATACGCAGCGGAAAACAATTTAATTTACAAAACTAATTACCAGTAAATTAACGTAAACCTATCGACAACAGGATTCGACAATCACCAAACGCGCAAACACCAATCGCGTTAAAAGAAGAACGCGATACATATAAAATAAATAATAAAATAAATCTAAACTAACGGCGAGTTTAGATATACCTGAGCGGTGATTCAAACAGATGCTTGAGACACCGAAAGTCAACGGGTGACGTGGGTTTCGCAGGTTTCGACTCGGCGAATGAATCGGTCAATCCTCGCAGGTTACAGGATTCATGACGCGGTGAATCGGGTACCGATAGAATCACCTATGTCGGATATGGCGCGATTAGGGTTTCGCAAACCACGAGCGAACAAGCCATGTGATGGCGGTTCGCGGTTGCGGATGTCGGCGGGTAAACCGGCGACGGCGAGGAGAGAGCCGGCAGGGGCGGCGACGGCTAGGGAGATGATCGATGGAGTGGCAGCGGGTGGTGGCGGCTCGGCTTGTAGCAGCGGCGGCGGACGACGAAGGTGGCAGCGGTGGTCCGACTCGGTGAGGCGTCACGGCGGCGGGGTCTCGGCTTCCTCACAATGGTTCGTCGAAAAAATAAATCACGGCGAAAATGGTGATCAACGGATTAGAGTTCTCACGATCGGATGAAAACGGATCGCCGGAGAACAAAGAGACGGCGGTGTGGGATGGTGGCCGGCGTGAGATCGAGATAGGGAGGGAAGGGAGGCTGGAAATCTTAGTCTGTGGATTAGGGTTTTCGCTTCCTTAATCAGATAAGTATCTGATTAAGTTTCCGATTAGTCCCTCATTTTTATCTAATCCTTAATCGAACCTTTTAATTGCGTGACTAACGTTTTAACTCATTAAAATATTTGTCGCCTGCCGAGACTTAATGAATAATAGTTAAATAACTAATTCGTTAACTTTCGTCTTAGACGTAAATAGTATTCAACGTCTTTGTCGCCAAATTAATCATAATGATTAATTAGGAATAATTAATTAATTAATTTATTAAACCAGTTAATAAATAAATATTCAATTTTCTGCGAATTTGCCGGTTAATCAGTTAAGCAGACTTAAATCCCGTTACCTTCGGTGTAATTCTTACGGGTCTTGACCGGGTCAGGTTCTTGATTTAGTCGGGTCTGGACACTAAATCCAACACCAACAACCAGTTTCAACTTGAGTCCAAGAGATGTTACTCAACTCAATTCTGATGGAAAACCTATTCCTCATATTGCAAATGAATCAGGACAACCAGCTGAAAGTCAACTAGTAACTCATCAAGACACAGCAGTAAATCTTGGAAACTCAAGAAACAAAGATGATCTGAACAACCAAGCACAGGCCTTAAAACAAAATCAGATAGGAAGTAGCAACTCAAACTACACTTTACCTGAAGGTTTAAGCCTACCTACTCCTGTTGATAACCTTAATGAAGAAATCACTAAGCCTGCTGCTTCACAAATTCAAGATGTTCAAGAATCACCTTCTTCAACATAAATACCAGAATTAGTGCTTATGAATGAGTTTACTCCATTAAATCTTTCTGAGCCTAATTTTCATCATTAATTCCCACCTACTTACAACTCTAGAATTTTGAAAGATCATCCTCTAGAGAATGTTATAGGAGAAGTGGAAGCACCCTTACTCACAAGAAGCAAATCAACTGATGCAAATATATGTCTACATGCATGCTTCTTATCATAGGAGCAACCAAAGAAAATAAATGAAGCTTTAAGAGAAAACAGTTGGATTGAAGCTATGCAAGAAGAATCGCTTCAAATCAACAAACAAAGAGTATGGGAATTGGTGGATCTACCAAAGAATGCACCGCCACCAATTGGAACCAAATGGGTTTTTAGAAACAAGAAGGATGAAAGGGGCATTGTAGACAAAAACAAGGAAAGGTTAGTAGTTCAAGGCTTTGCTCAAGAAGAAGGAATAGACTATGATGAATTTTTTACACCAGTAGCAAGATTAGAAGCAATTAGGATATTTTTTGCCTATGCTGCTTACACAAACTTCCATGTCTAACAAATGGATGTCAAAAGTGCTTTTCTGTATGGATTACTAAATGAAGAAGTGTATGTATGTCAACCACCTGGGTTTGAAGATCCTCATCATCCAAACAAGGTGTGTAAACTGATAAAAGCTATGTATGGTCTTAAACGGGCACCAAGAACCTGGTATGAGACTCTCTCTTGTTATCTAACTAAACATGGATACAAAAGAGGAGCTATTGACAAAACTCTCTTCATTAGAAATGTTGGTAAGGATCTTTTAATGGTACAATTTATGTTGATGATATAATCTTTGGTTCAACAAAAGATGCTCTTTGTAAGGAGTTTGAAGCCCTAATGCAAGCAAAATTTGAAATGAGCTCAATCGGTGAACTCACTTTCTTTTTATGTCTTCAAGTAAGGCAAACAAAAGAAGGCATTTTCTTGAATCAATCAAAATATATTCCGGATATGCTAAAGAGCTTTGACATGCTGCCAAACTCCACTGCCAAAACTCCTATATCAACATCACACAAGTTAAAAACTAGTGAACCTGTTGATGAGCACACATATAGGGCCATGATTGGTTCCCTTATGTATCTTACAGCAAGCAGACCTGACATCATGTTTAGTGTTTGCCTATGTGCTAGATATCAGGCTGGACCAAAGGAATCACACATAAATGTTGTGAAAATAATTTTTAGATACCTAAAAGGACAACCAAAGCTTGGGTTATGGTATTCTAAAAATAAAGACTTCAATCTGAAGGCTTTCACTGACAGTAACTATGGTGGATGCAATCTTGACAAAAAGTCAACATCTAGTGGATGTCAAGTTCTAGGAGATAGACTTGTACCATGGAAATGCAAAAAGCAGACATGTGTCTCAACTTATACAGCAGAAGCATAATACATTGCAGCTTCAGCATGCCGTGGCTAGGTACTTTAGATACAAAATCAGATGATGGACTATGGCATCAACTTCATGGAAACTCCTATGTATGCTGACAACACAAGTGTCATCAGCATCACTAACAATCCTATCAAACATTCAAAAATAAAGCACATTGAGATCAGGTATCATTTTATTAGAGATTGTGTTGAAAAGAAATTAATCAAACTCCATCATGTTCCAACTAAAAATCAATTGGCTGACTTATTCACAAAAGCATTTGATGAGGCCAGATTCTTCTACCTCATCACAGCCATAGGCATGATGAATTTCGATTAAATAAAATCATTTCAAATCTAATAAAATATTTTTTTTCTCTCTTGATACAAAAGAAAAGAATTTTCTATTAAAACCTTAAAAAGTCCTTAATTGCTGTTGAAAGAACTACCAAGGAAATCTCACTCGAGATAACTTCATCCGAGATAACTAAAATTACCAGGGACAAGTAGTTATCTCACCCAAGATAACTACTCCCGAGGTAACTTTATCTATATCGGATAAAGTAATCTCACCCGAGATAACTCCATCCGAGATAACTAAAATTACCTGGGATAAGTAATCTTACCTGAGATAACTACACCCGAGGTAACTTTATTTATATCGGATGATGTCATCTCTCTGAGATAATCTCACCAGGTCACTTAAAAGAGATTAAAAGAGTTATCTCTGATGAAAACCTCGTCCGAGGTAACTTCACCCGAGATAAAAAATTTACCTAGGTCATTGGTAAAAATATCTTCTGAGATAAAATTATACTGATAACTTAAGAAAAAGGTAATCTTCTCAAAATATCTATTACAAGTTGTTTGACGTGTGCTGAAGTGTCTATCAAAAATCGGCCAAGTCAAAAAGGGAAAATCCTGAGTGACTAAACACATGCGTAGGGCAGTGTACCCATCGTATGCAGAATAGTATCGGTAAATACCCGGATGTCAAATCCAAAGACGCAATGCAGGCTCTCGATATGTGAACTTTGCTAATATTTAAACAAAATTTTTTGAATTTCAGATAAACAAAGAAACAGATAAGCAAGTAACTAGAAGCAACTAAAGAACAAAGCAACAGAATCTAAAAATGAAACCAGTAATGAGACGGATATCACTCGGATAAGAATCCTCTAAGCATGACTTTGACCTCCAGTCTGACTAATCAAAATGACAACTACCCTGCAAATGATAACTACCAAGGCAACCTAGACTATAGACACATCCTAGTTACCAAGGCAATCCCAAATAAAAGTCTAGGTAGAAAACTGAATGAAACCGCCTAATTGCCTAGTTGCTTCGGTCAAAGCTAACCAAACACACACGAAACAAGGATCACACAAGGAAGGTCTTCCTAAGTCGGCCCTATAACGTGAATAAATCTGAATCAAGACCCTAAGAACTTAGGCAATGCTACACACGAAATGACAAGTCAAAACCTTACGGTCATAAGCATTCTAACCAACCTATCAATGTCTAGCAACCACCTAATGTGCAAAACGAATCGGTCAACTCAATTTCAACACAAATACATACAAGATCAGCCCCAAATCTAAATCATACAATCATGTAGATTGTCATCGAATCATGCATTAACCTAAAACTATAAAAGTCTAAGATTAACAATGAGGAATTTAACAATTTGGTTGAAGTTCTTCAAACCACATCAAATTACCCACATCATATGATTCAAATAGAAGCTAAAAATGCATATATGATCATTCAAAGCATCCAATTCAGAATTAATAGGCAATTTCATCAAGTCATAATGAAAAGTCAAACCGAAAAGTCAAAACATGCTTAAAATCATCAAATCCAAGTGATAAAAGGAAATCTAGCCTAACATCATGAATCTAAACATGAAGCAACTCAGATCTGATGTAAACATGTCAATACAAACAAGATCTAGGAAGAAATCAAGGAAGAATGATGAAACCCAAACCGAAATCTTCACTTTCCAAGCTTTTACTCCCAAAATCCTTGCTCCTTTAGCCTTGATCTCTTCAAAATCAATCTCAGAACCCTAAAATTATGTAAACTAGTCGAAATGGGGGAGAGTGTGTGGAGAAAAACGGCCTTCGATCTTTTTATAAGGGTTTCCAAGGGTTTTTCATGTCTGATGGTCGATGCGGGCCATCTGGGTGTGAATAAATGGTGCAAGTGGCCCGCATAAAGTGTTCCTGAAAAATCCGCCCAGCCTGCATGCAGGCCATCTGAGTGTCTGTGTAGCAGGCATGCTGCCTGCATGGCCTTGTTGTCTGCAGCTTTAACCAGACCATGCAGCCCATCTGAAAAACATAGGAAATGGGCAAATGGCCCGCATGTTCATCAGAATCTCAAAAATCTCTATTTTCTTCTATCTTCACCTTCGGATGCCAATCCAACTCCAAAGTGCCTCGTTTCCATCCAAAATGACCACACGACCCCAGCCAACACCTTAAATCCACATATATAACAATTAAGCATCGAATCTAACCAAAACATAACCAAAATATAATCAAAATGAGGGATTTATTCATCAAAAATAATAAACAAGATGCTATGCATCAAATATCCCCACACTTGAACCTTTTTCGCCCCTGAAAAAGTCCGCAATGAGATCATAACCGGAGAATCGACCTTCTAATTTATTCTAAACTAGATACTCACGCGCTAAAAGTGATTACCGGTATTTCGGTCCGACTAAACCCAACCGCCGAAAACCAAAGCCCCTGAACATGCTTTATTCAGAATATTTACCAAAAATGGGTCCCACACTTACAGTTTCGCATCTAGGCCAAATCCCATCTCAAAGCACGAATCAGCACAGGTTAAACTGGATTAGGGTTTTTTTTCCCACCGCAATCGAATACAATATTTATGATTTGGAGATTATGGAAAGTGAATTGATGGAATGATGGTGAGCTTGAATTGAATTTATTTATTTGATCCTAAAACTAGGGCGAGTCTTCACCAGACATTACATCTCCTGAGTCCCTATCCCGAGAGGTAGTAAGCAGGCTTTGACCCTCGCACACAAAACCACATCACCCGAATAGATCATCTCCGGAGTCACTATCCCTAGAGGTAGAACGTAGGATCAGCGAATTTTATGCACTTTATTCGATTTTTTTTTTCATTTTTTTCTTTTCTCTTTTTTTTTCATAAATAAAAATTCAAAACAAGCTCAAGATGGATGGATGGATGGGGTGCCACTATTTCTCGGATTTATTTTTATAAAAAGATCATAGTGTGCCAGGTTATCTCCAAATCATAAACATTTTATTCAAAAGAGGTACCTATCAGCCTATTCAACAGTTTCGGCTTTGCTACTATGCTAAAGGCGGGAACCCACAATATTTATTTATTAAGGTTATTTAAATAGCGAAATCAGGATTTTTAAGCTTTTAGAAATCAGCTAGGCCTACCAGCACATTACAAATTAGGCACGCTTTCAACTTTATTTATTACTTATTTATTTACAAAAAGGTATCAAAACTCCGGTTTTACCTATCATTTCTCATTTTGTTGCAGACCAAATCAATGACATTTTTGAAAATTTTGAAATTTAAGCGCAAATTACACAATTTCATGTTTTCTTCAACCGTTTCCCTCCCCACACTTGAATCGTACATCGTCCCGAATGTACGTGAATGACAAAAAATAAGAATAAGGGCGATGGAAACTGAAAACTCCCCTGAACGAAGATGTGCAACTCTCGACGAATGCCAGAACTGCCTGAATGAGTCGTGAGGGGCCAAAAATCTCTGAAATGGCAGGAACAATAGATCTCGACCACAGGTGCCAGAAATGCGTCCTGATGATGCTCCAAAATGTAAAAATATAGAAAACAGCTCTTGACGAATGCCAGAACTGCCTCCGCATATCACTAAGACAAGCACACAAAACAAGGCATCAACCATAACAGATAATATACAGAAATATAGATAATAAAGTGTGTCAGAATGTAAGCACCCAACCCTTATACACAAAATAACCCGAGTTTGTAAATGATGAATACAAGAAAAGCAAAAGTACAACTCGGATAAGGGTACAACCAGATCTGATCAAGGCTGTGGGCCTGGTGGTGGTAGCAAGCGGACTCCGAGAATGGAGCGGCTCGTATGCGGTAATCTCAGCTGAAATTGGCTCGCCATCGACTGGGAACGGCATATCCTGCATATTTCTCAACAACAAAAGTAAGCATAATGAAAATCATGAGAAAAGTGGAAATCGGGTTTCAAACAGGCAATTGCTTAAATATTTTGCAAAATAATGAAATTTGGTCAGATACAAACGACGGGAATGGAGATTGAGTACCCAACAACTTGCATTTGACCAAAACCAACAACGCCTGAATGAAACCCTAACACGAACCGCCTAATTGTCGTTTATGAAGTTGACGGTTCGCGTGAAACGGTCAAAGATGTTTAGAAAACAAGTGTGCGGACGTTAAGTGTGGGGATATTTGATTTAAAAATTATGAAGTGACGTTCCGCAAACTCGAATTCCAAACAAGCCCCAAAAATACCGTCTTACGGACCGTTGGAATGGAGATTGAGTACCAACGGCCCGCATTACGGTAAGATTTTCAGAAAAATCGGGCATGACCCGTTCGTTTTTCGGACAAACCAACACCCAACTTTGGGTGTTCCAATCAATCAATATCAGAGAAAGGCAGATCAGACATGCATAAACGAGTAACCAGAATGAGATTTTGAGAAAGAAAAACTAAAATAGCTAAAATAAGTAAGAAAACATAACAAACAAGAACGTAAATCCTAAAGTAACGAACCTTCAAAACAAGAAAATTAAATAAAAACCTAAAAGAGAACCTAAACGAAGAAAGAAAAAAAAATTAAGTTGAAACTAAAAACCCTAACGGATTAAAAATATTTTTGATTTTTTTATTTTTTTATTATTTTATTTTTAGGTGAGAGAGGCGGCGGTAATGCCGGCGAGCGGTGGTCGGGGGTGGTTGGTTGCTGTGGCGAGAGGGTGACGGGATTGGTGGTCGTGGGTGTAATAGAGAGGGAGAGATGGAATTAGGTTAAAATTGATTTGGGGGAGAATTTAAAAGAAATCTTGATTTATGAACTCATGCGGGCCATCTGAAGTGTATTTATGTGTAGGCAAGTGACCCGCATGACCTGTGCACCAGCAACCAAAATTTTTCTTAAATGGCCAAAACCAAATCAAATCAATTTCCGACAATTCCAATCATCACCAAACATCATTAAAACATACCTGGGACTTCTCGGGACTCAAAAATGATATCACAAACCTGTTTTGCTCGTTCTTTACCCGAAACATCTCCAAAATTCCAAAAATACCCATATTTTGCAAAGTCTTCAACTTAACATGCATTTCCATGAAAAAGACATCCAAATGAATCTGAATTCTGTCCCGAATGTTATACCAAACCTGCAAAACTTAAAACCAAGCGTAAAATGGAAAAAGAAAACAAAATTGTAACTAATTTAACTAAAAATCAAGCAAAAGTCAAAGTGAACTTCCAAAAAGTCAAACTAAGCTAAAAATACCAAAATAACCACAATAGAACTAAGTAAACTAAAAACCTAATCGGGTTTCCTCCCGCAAGCGCTGAAGTTATTTACGAGTCGTCAGCCAGACTCGACCCCGCGATTAAGTCAACCGGGGTCATGGACGAGGCCTCCCTCACTACCAAATCTGCTCTCATCAAACTCGTGCACGCGCCATTCCTTAAACAAGGGCTCAACTCCCTTATGTCGATCACGCAGATACATGGCGTACACGTCAGCTGCCCACGGCCTTTCACTCACTAAAGCCTTTTTCTTCACATCAGGCGGCTTTTTTTGCTTCACTTTAACACCCGCCTTCTCCCCACACTTCTTCTTTGCCGTGCTGTGCAAGATTTTAGAAGTCTTCGAACCAGCCATAAGTGGATTGGGGAAAGTATTTGTGGCTCCAATAAACATGCTCTCAGCTAATTTATCCTCATGTGATGATTCTTCATTAATTTCCATACCACGCCCTCCATATAGCATGGCCTCTAGCTCCTCGAGATCACTATCTGGATCAAAAGTATCAGCATTCTCAACCACGAGTGGGACAACCAGCCAATCATCTCCAAATTCCTCAAACATCTGATCATCAAATGTATCATGCTGGGCTGGATCTGTAGCCTCAATCTGATGCACAACGGCCTGCTGATGTTTCACGTGTTGTGTAGAACCGGCGACATTGAATGTCACAGCCTCATCATCCACTCTCAATGTTAATGTGCCTTTCTGCACATCCACCAATGCACCAGCTGTAGCTAAGAAAGGGCATCCTAAAATGAATGGTATATTGGTGTCCTCGATCATATCCAGAATGACAAAATCCACAGGAAACACAAATTTATCGATCTTCACCAAAACATTCTCTATCATCCTGTGTTGAAACTTAACGGATCTATCGGCAAACTGAATGCGCATGCGAGTCGGCTTTGGCTCACCTAGGTCTAGCTGTTTAAATAGAGAATATGGCATCAAATTGATGCTAGCACCTAAATCAGCAAGAGCATTCCTAACAGACAAACTGCCTAACATACAAGGGGCAGTGAAACTCCCTGGATCAGTCAGCTTCGGTGGCAATTTGTTCTGGATGACCAATGAACACTCCTCGCTGAGTGTAACCTGTGGAACATTTGGAATTTTCTTCTTGCTACTCAGCATGTCTCTTAGAAACTTCAAGTATTTCGGCATGTGCCTGAGTGCCTCAACCAATGGAATGTTGATATGCAACTGCTTTAAGATATCAATGAATTTCCTATGCTGCTCTACTTCAACTTGCATTAGTCTCTCCGGATATGGAATGCGTGGAACGTAAGCTCTAATCGGTTCCATGGGACGTGCTGTACTGGCTGGGCTTAGCCTAGATTGCACCTGCCCAGGAGCCTCAACCTCAATCTCCTCGTCAATCTCATCATCACTATCCTCATCAACCGGCTCAGCAGCGACTGCCGGCTTTGGATCTGGAGTGGTTTTGCCACTCATAGAAAAGATTGCACTCACATTTTGTTTTGGGTTTATTTCAGTGTTACCTGGTAAACCTCCGTGCTGACGCTCTGACATAGATTTGGCAAGTTGGCCCATCTGTCTCTCAAGATTTTGCATATGAGTGCCCATGTTTCCCATTTCTTTCACAACAGTGGAGATATCCTGCTCATTTTTAGACAAACGCAATCCATTCTGCTGGGCAACTTTCTGAATATCCAAAGCAGATTGCTGGTTCTGCTGCATCATCTGAGCCATCATGTCAGTAAGATTCTTCATACCCATATCCTCAGACTGAATCGGGATCTGCCTAGTGCTCTCAGGGTTAGGGTTATAGAAACCCTGTTGTCTCTGTGGCGGTCGTGGTTCAAACCCCGGTGGGTTCGAACTGCTCGGCTCTTGCCTCCACCCCGAATTCTGGTTTGGTCTCCAAGCCTGATTGTAACTATACTGGTTGGGCGGTGGGCGGGCCTGGCTAGCCATATAATCGACCTGCTCAGGTAGCTCGGTGCTACCAATAATGGGACAACTGGTAATATCATGAGGACCAGCACATAACTGACATAATTTCACATGCTGCTGAGTCGCCTGTGGCTGGCTCATATGTGTCTGACTCGTATGCATCCCTTTCATCATTTGCGATAACGCCTCGACCTGCGCTGAAAGAGCTGTAACGGGATCTACCTGATGAACCCCTCTAGCCTGGGGCTATCTACTCCGCATGGTAGACCACTGGTAGCCGTTCAAGGCAAGCTCCTCGAGTAAATCACTTGCCTCCTCCGGCGTTTTGTTGCTCAGAGATCCACCGGCGGAACTGTCAACAGTCGGGCGCGTGAGGGCGTTCAGGCCACCATAGAAAATCTGCACCTGCTGATGCAACTCAATGCCATGAGATGGGCATTTCCTCAACAACTCCTTAAACCTCTCCCATGCCTCATATAAACTCTCGGTGTCCTCCTGCACGAACGAATAGATTTTGTTTCGGAACATCGCGGCTTTCGACGGAGGAAAATACTTGGAAACGAATTTCTGGGTCAAAGCATCCCAAGTAGTAATAGAACCAGGCGGAAGGGACTGAAGCCACGCCTTCGCTGCACCACGAAGGGAAAATGGGAAGAGTCTCAACTTCACAGCCTCCGATGGAACTCCATTGAGTTTAAACGTGTCACAAGCCTCCGATGGAACTCCATTGAGTTTAAACGTGTCACAAACCTCAAGGAAATTTGAAATATGAGCCATCGGGTCATCGTTCGGAAACCCATCGAACTGAACAGGATTTATGATCCTGGAAATGGTCTGAGGCTGGATCTGGAAGTTGTTAGCCTCCACGGGCGGGCGTATGACATTGGGCTGCGCCCCCGCGATATCGGGACGAGCGTAGTCGACGAGCGTGCGTCTCGGCGGAAGTGTCATCGGAACTGGAACTACTAATGCCTCCAAACGTCGAAGTCTATGAAAAACCCTCTCAGGATCTGACAACGGTGAAAAAGGACTCCGACGACGACGAATGCGCATAAAAAGACGAAAAACGAAAAAGAAAACGGAAACAAAACATAAAGAAACTAGACTAAGCTAATAAACTAACTAACACGTAGGTAAACACATAATTAAACAGACATACTAGAAACATGCAAATAAACAAGTAACGAAAGCAAGTAAAAGGCTACACTACTAGCTCCGAACTTTCTCGAAATCTGCGCGTCCCCGGCAACGGCGCCAAAAACTTGACGTGTGCTGAAGTATCTATCAAAAATCGGTCAAGTCAAAAAGGGAAAATCCCGAGTGACTAAACACACGCGTAGGGCAGTGTACCCATCGTATGCAGAATAGTATTGGTAAATCCCCGGATGTTAAATCCAAAGACGCAATGCAGGCTCTCGATATGCGAACTTTGCTAATATTTAACCTAAAATATTTTGAATTTCAGATAAACAAAGAAACAGATAAGCAAGTAACTAGAAGCAACTAAAGAACAAAGCAACAGAATCTAAAAATGAAACCAGTAATGAGACGGATATCACTCGGATAAGAATCCTCTAAGCATGACTTTGACCTCCAGTCTGACTAATCAAAATGACAACTACCCTGCAAATGATAACTACCAAGGCAACCTAGACTATAGACACATCCTAGTTACCAAGGCAATCCCAAATAAAAGTCCAGGTAGAAAACTGAATGAAACCGCCTAATTTCCTAGTTGCTTGGGTCAAAGCTAACCAAACACACACGAAACAAGGATCACACAAGGAAGGTCTTCCTAAGTAGGCCCTATAACGTGAATAAATCTGAATCAAGACCCTAAGAACTTAGGCAATGCTACACACGAAATGACAAGTCAAAACCTTACGGTCATAAGCATTCTAACCAACCAATCAATGTCTAGCAACCACCTAATGTGCAAAACGAATCGGTCAACTCAATTTCAACACAAATACATACAAGATCAGCCCCAAATCTAAATCATACAATCATGTAGATGGTCATCGGATCATGCATTAACCTAAAACTATAAAAGTCTAAGATTAACAATGAGGAATTTAACAATTTGGTTGAAGTTCTTCAAACCACATCAAATTACCCACATCGTATGATTCAAATAGAAGCTAACAATGCATATATGATCATTCAAAGCATCCAATTCAGAATTAATAGGCAATTTCATCAAGTCATAATGAAAATTCAAACCGAAAAGTCAAAATATGCTTAAAATCATCAAATCCAAGTGATAAAAGGAAATCTAGCCTAACATCATGAATCTAAACATTAAGCAACTCAGATCTGATGTAAACATGTCAATACAAACAAGATCTAGGAAGAAATCAAGGAAGAATGATGAAACCCAAACCAAAATCTTCACTTTCCAAGCTTTTACTCCCAAAATCCTTGCTCCTTTGGCCTTGATCTCTTCAAAATCAATCTCAGAACCCTAAAATTATGTAAACTAGTCGAAATGGGGGAGAGTGTGTGGAGAAAAACGGCCTCCGATCTTTTTATAAGGGTTTTCAAGGGTTTTTCATGTCTGATGGTCGATGCGGGCCATCTGGGTGTGAATAAATGGTGCAAGTGGCCCGCATAAAGTGTTCCTGAAAAATCCGCCCAGCCTGCATGCAGGCCATCTGAGTGTCTATGTAGCAGGCATGCTGCCTGCATGGCCCTGTTGACTGCAGCTTTGACCAGACCATGCAGCCCATCTGAAAAACATAGGAAATGGGCAGATGGCCCGTATGTTCATCAGAATCTCAAAAATCTCTATTTTCTACTATCTTCACCTCCGGATGCCAATCCAACTCCAAAGTGCCTCGTTTCCATCCAAAATGACCACACGACCCCAGCCAACACCTTAAATCCACATATATAACAATTAAGCATCGAATCCAACCAAAACATAACCAAAATATAATCAAAATGAGGGATTTATTCATCAAAAATAATAAACAAGATGCTATGCATCATTTTTCGATGGGACAACCGTAGGTCCAACAAGAAGAAGCCATGTCAACCCATTTGTGCATTTTACAATAACCGGCCCTTCCACATCCCTAATTTAAGGCGACAAGCAGTAACCTAAAACCCATGATTCCATAAATTAAATGCATGCAGTTACTCACCTTTACACCCCATATACTTCCAAACATTTACTTTTCTCCACTACCTGCTCATACTTCTCTGATTCTCTTCATCTTGAAACAAACATTAACAAATGGCACCGAAAGCTAAGAAAGGGGAATCATCATCTGATGCAAATTCCCTATTCCATGCTGACTACAATACAGTGGCACTACTGTCGAAAACAGAGAAAAGATCTGTGTTTCATGAAATGATTGACTTTCTGAAAGCATCACACATTTGCTACGCTCTAACAGTTTACCGAAACATTTGCGAAGTCGTGATTACAGAATTTTGGCAAAATGCCTCAAGAACAAAAACTATTGAAGGAGTGTATGAGGTACACTCAAAAGTTTAAGGTCACAAGGTAATAATCACTGAAGAAGTCATCCGAACACATCTATAGTTCAATGACCAAGGAGGATACAAAGAAGTGCCCTCCTCTGAGTATCTTGCAACCTTAAGGGTTGTGGGGTATGGAGGGTCAGACAAGAAGTTAAAGAAATCACAATTGCCATTAAAATGGAGATTTCTTGCACATGTGATTTTGGCAAATCTATCCTCGAAGAAGAGTGTTGATGAACTTTCTTTAGTTCAGGCCTCAGCTTCTCATGCTCTGGTACAAGGTCAAAATTTTAATTTTTCTAGAATGGTGCTGGATGGGATGGTGTATAATTTAAAACCTAACAATGTTTATTTCTTTCGTATGTATCCCAGATTTTTGCAACACATTCTAAGGTGTTTGATAGCCAACTTAAAAATATCAGATAAAATTTATCAATTAAGGGTACCAACTGAAAAATTATTTTCATACTTGTCAAGCAATGAAAAGAACAAATGGTATATAGGTGTGGACACTGACCATCCTATTACTGCGCCAAGACCTGCAGTGGGTGCACCAGTGGTGCAATCACAGCAAAATCCTGAGCCAATTGCTCCAGTTGACAACCCTGTGTTACCAGCAGTGGTTCAACCCCCAACTACAATCCTTCCTCTTCCAAACAAGTCCCACCTAAAAAGAGGAAGAGACACTCAAAATTTGTCAATATTTCAGCCATTTCATCCCCTCCCAGTGATCCAGAAAATCCTGAAGAGGGTGCAAGGTCTACTCCACCTGTGCAACCCAAAGCCACCCAAACTGTAAGCCCTGCCAAGGACAAAGTCCTTAGGCAGAAAAGAGACAAAAGGGATAGCCAAGAAACAGGTGACTCTCCTAAAGGAGATGAACCTATAGGGTTGAATGTACTTCCCTCATTCACTAGCAAAACTCCAACAAGACCAAGCCAGTTTACACCTCAAAGTGAAGGTGATGACATTTTTTGTACTTCTTATGATACACTATCTCCGGAAACCATATTTGCAAGAGATGTGCTGAAGAGTCTCAAAGAAAAATCACCCCAACCACACTTTGGTAAGGAGTTCAAACATAGGAGTATAGACATGGCTGATGTGGAAAGGGATGCCACACTTGAATCCCCACTGGATCTAGTGGACAGTGGTAACATCAATAAGACCCCAATTCATGGCAACTAGACCCTCTTCTGACCCAAAGGCACCTTTAGTGGCACCCGAGGTAAATGAGGATGTGACTAGGAGTCCAAGAAGCCAAGACAACCAGGGTGAGGGACATGATCAAGCAAGGCTTGATGGTCCTTCTGTGCTCAAGGATATTGGTTTCAAACCAATGGAGAGCAAGCTTTCACTAAATGAATTAACGGTTTTGTGTCAAAATTTACAAACACAATAAACTTTTCTTTCACACACTGTGAAATTGCAGGGTGAAGAATTGAAGTAAGTCAAGCATCAGCGGGATCCTTATGCAAAAGAAGATGTCACCAGAACCTCATGCTCAAAATCTAAAGCCACCACTCCACCACAAGAACTTGGTACTAATGAAGATTATGCTACCAAAATGGAGGGGTATAGGGCCTACAAAGAAGAAGATTTCACTAATTTTGACTGGTATACAAGAGTACCCAAGGATGTTAGATTGAAGATGTTTCAATATGTGGGAAGAGAGCTATTTACAATTGAAAAAGCATGGAGAAAGGTCTCAATAGTTGACATCCTTGATATGGCCCCACATAAAGACAACGTAAAGGAACTATTTATCTTCACTATGATAGCTGCAGGAGCTCTTCCTGCTTCTATCACAGAAATTCAGCAAATTATAGAAAGAGACTTTATTACCCCTGAAATGATGGCAATTGCTAAAGAAGAAGGAGTTGATCTTGATGTTGAGACAGAAGTAATGGATGAAGATGATACTGATGATGATGATGATGATGACAATAATGGTGATAATGGTGATGGAAAGAAAGATGATGAAGAAGTTCAAAGTGTGTTAAAAGGAGACACTACTGACAAAGATCAGAATATTCAAGATATCAACAAAGATGTTTACAAAATTGATATGGATATTGCTGATGAGCAAATTGAAGAATTTTTGAAGGATTATAGAGATCTGATTGATCCCGAGGTAAATGATGAAGTTACCTCGGAAGCTGAAGAAGTTATCTCGAGAGAACATATTACTCCGGGTGAATAATTTACCTCGGAAGAGAATGTTATCTCGGGAGATCAAATTATCTCGGAACTGGCTATTGTTGCTGCTGCTGATCAACTTACCTTAGGACAAATAGTTACTCCGGAGGATGAAACTAATACTCTTATGTTCTCTGCAGCAGACACAGAGCAGCCAATCAGGTTTGAGTTTACTCAAGCAAACATTTGGGAAGAAGCAAAAACACTGGCTATGCTACATGCAAAAATGATTTATCAAGGAATGAGCTTTTCTTGGTTAACTTAAGCTCCTTCTCCTCTTGTTGAACCTGAAAAATTCTGATGATTGAAGCTTACTTTCCACCAACAAAAGACTATTCAGAAATTGTTTATGTGGCTCCTTTAACTCCTATGGAGGAAATAGTAAGAGATATTTTGGCCAACTACTGGGCCAAATATAAGCCAGGAACATGTGAGGTAAAGTTCAATTTACTGCCACCATTTGTCAAGAGAGCTGCCATCAGTGACAAAGTCATAACCTACCCTACTGACAATCCAAATCTTGGGAAGGGTAAGAAGAAAATGACTGATGATGAACTCCTACAGGCAGAATATGAGAAGAAGTCTTTGATATTATAAAAGAAACCAAAAGAAGGTCTATAGAAAAGAAAAAGAAGAAGCTAGACCAAGCCAAAGAAAAGAGGCAACAATTATTTGCTAAAGAGGCCAGCATTGTTGTAAACAAAGAGAAGGAACAGATTAGGCTAGCTGCAAATGATGCCAACTAGGAATTACTGAAAAGATGGAGAGACATTATCTTAGCTAGAGGATGGATCACCCCTGAAGCCATTAGCTTGACCTCTGCTAAAGATTTATGTGATTTGATGTCAATGGTAGTAGAAGAAGAAGGAAATCTCAGGCTCAGCCAAAGACTTGAAGCTGATAATATCACTCATGAGCAATTGAGGACTAAGGAAACACATAAAATTATCAAAGTTCCTCTCACAAAAGCAGAGAAGACAAGAACACTCAAAAGGTACTTCATTGAGATTTTAGGAGAAGAAAAGGACACAGTCAATCCATGTTCTTTAAACACCTTAAGACGAAGCTATGATGAGATAAGAAAGAAGCAATCAAGGATATCAGAAAGAATAAGAATTCCTAGACCTCCAGGAGCTTACACCTTCTCTTCCTCCTAAACCTATGAGTCTCATAGACTCACTTCTTGGCAATACAACATATGTTCCACTCACTACTACACAAATCTCTACCATTCCTATCAAAAGAAACCCACCCAGGGCCACTAGACCTCAATTCACAAAGCCACCTACCAAAAAGTCCAAACCTAGCAAACCCATTCCACCAAAATTCAGAGCTGATAACTTCACCCTTATTGAACCTCTCATCAAACCCAAACCAAAACCCACATCAAAATCATCCCAAATTCCTTCAATTCAAAAATCAACTCACCATTCCACACAACCACCTTCTACACAACCAACCTCAACACTCATTGAAGCAACCAACCCTGTGAACCAACCAGAACCCACTACAGGTACATCAAGAAGAAAGAAATCAATGGTAAAAAGGAAAAGATCTCAAGTCATTTCCTCTAGTTCTGACTCATCTTCAGACTAGAAAGAACCTGAAGATATGCATACTGATAGAAGAAGAATTCTTTCTTGGAAATTTTATGAAGACTCGAGTCTCTACCTATTCACTACAACCACCAACGAAGTTCTAAGAGTCAGCAGCAATGAAGTTTTCACTACTTTTTCTGACTTAGAACTTGGTGATGTAAGAAATGTGGCTGGTGATGGCAAAAGACTAAGTGCTCAAGAGCAGTCCCTCATGATTAAGATAAGGATGCACTTTGACACAACAACAAGGGAAACTTCATCTGTTGCACCGATTAGAACTGATTGTCCTGTTACTTATGTGGAATTGGATCTAGCTACTGACAGATACTTAGTATACAGAGTTGATGGTTCATTCACAAGACACAGAGAGATAAATCCGACTGTTCAGATTTGACAAGACAAAGGATTGTATGCTCATAAACCGACTGTTCAGATTTGACAAGACAAAGGATCAGTAGAAGGAATCAGCTTTGCTGAAGAAGTTAGTTGTTTTTGGCTCAAAAACAGTTTCAACCGTTTTGTTTTTCATTTAGTATGATATTCGGAAGATTTTGGAAGCATTATCTTAAGGGGAGATTGTAAGGAATTATTTCTCCTATAGAAACGATGTTGATCAGCTAAACATGTTATCTAGGAAGAATAGAAAGCCTGAGATAAGTTACCTCGGAAGAACAGACTGCCCGAGATAACTTACAATTACCTCGGAAGGTCACCTTACCTCGAAAGCTTATTTTACCTCGGGAGCACGGTTTTATCTCGGACAGTGGATATGCCCGAGATAACTCAAGTTACCTCGGTAAGGCGAGTTATCTGGGACATCAACTTGACCTACTCCACTTGTCTCTGACATATCTGATATAGTTTCCAGCCATTCTCCTGACATGAAGCTGACAAGATTATCTTCTAGACTAGTTTAATATTATTCTAGTTCATGTATCTTTACTCGACGGTCTAGATGATCATTAGAGGAATCAAGGGTTCTCCTGATTCCTTAGGGCACTATATATAGACACTTGTAACCATGTTTTAAACAAGCAAGTGTAAATCACTCTGTAATGTACTTTGAATCTGCAACTTATAATACAGTGCTCAGTTTTATTCATATTATTGTTATACTTGTCTTGTATTCGATTTCATATTACTTTACTTCAAACATAGCATAAGAATTAACTTGTTTCCGCCTGGTTAATTCTAAGTAAAACCTTGTAATTGGTTCAACTTTGTAACTAGAATGCGATCCTACAGAGTGGCTTGGACGAATAAAGCCCTTATCTATCAACTCTTGAAGCTGGCTAGATAACTCTTGCATTTCTGACGGTGCTAGTCGATAAGGGGACCTAGCAACGAGGGCGGCTCCGGGTGTTAGGTCGATGCGAAACTCTACCTATCGTGTTGGGGGTAAGCCTGGAAAGTCTTCTGGAAAGACCTCCGGGTATTCGCAGACAACATGAATGTTTTTTATACGCTTCTCCTTCGGTTTCTTCTCTGTGACGTGAGCTAGAATGGCATGGCATCCTTTGCGGAGGAATTTTTGTGCCTTCATACATGATATGATATTTAGTTTGGGCCCAGTCTTTTCACCTTGGATGTTCAGAGTGTTACCATCTGCTATTGGCACTCTAACCATCTTCTCATGACACACGATTTCTGCATGATTCTTAGCTAACCAATCTATTCCAATGACTACATCAAAACTACCTAAACTAAAAAGCATTAAGTCGATGCTGAAAGAATGGTCGGAGAGTTCTAATGGGCAGTTCAGGTAGATGATTTTGGTTTCTATCAAATCACCATTCGATAATTCTATTGGGAACTTAGTGTCTAAGGCAATAGGGGTGATTTCAAGCATTTTACTAAAATCGGTAGACACAAAGCTTCTATCGGCACCAGTATCGAATACAACAGAAGCAAAATGGTTGTTTAGTAGAAACTTACCCGTCACCGTGTTAGGGTCACGGAGGGCATCTCCGGCATTGATCACGAAAGCTCTATCTCTAGCCTGGTTGGCATCTTAATTCTTCATCTTCGGGTATTCATTCTTGTAGTGCCCAGTGGCCCCGCAACCATAGCAAGTGCGCTTTGGGCAATCGCGTGCTACATGTCCCTTAACCTTACAGATGTTATAGTAGACATTACCACAATCCAGAGTGTGGTGAAGGTTGTATTTGGAGCACAGAGGGGCGGTACCGGTGTAACCGGTTTTGCGGACAGGATGTGTGGGAGTAGTGGCGGCATAGACCTTCGCCGGTGCGGTTTCCTTAACTAGGGCTTTCTCAGAATTCTTATCATCGTGATTCTTCCAGAATGTGCGCTTCCTTTTGTTATCAGGTTTCTTGCTTGATGAAGGGATGGTGCTAACATCCAAGGGCTTGTTCTCAGATGCTTTCTTGCCAAAGTTTACACCTTCATGATTAGCCTTGTAAATGAGGTTGTGTGCCATGCGCACAGCATCCTGAAAGGTCTAAGGGTTCGAGGAAAGGACATTTCCTTGAATGTGTGGTGCAAGTCCCCAGATGTACCGTTCGATCTTCTTTTATGATGGAGTGATCATTGTAGCACAGAGGTGAGCAAGCCCACGGAACCTCTTAGTGTATCCAGCAATGTCGGATCCATTCATAGACATATTTTAGAATTCTAATTCAAGTTTCTGCAGTTCCTCCCTAGGATAGTACTCATTAGGGGTGAGCAAAAAACCGAACTAACCGAACCGAAACCGAAAAAACCGAGAAAAACCGAACCGAAAAAAACCGAACCGAACAAAAAAACATAAAAAACCGAACCGAACAAACCGAAACCGAAATTTTCGGTTTGGTTTCGGTTTTACGTTTTTCACTAACCGAAAAAAAAACCGAACCGAACCGGTTTTATAATTGACTATAAATAATATGTAGTTAACCTGCACGTTGAACTTATTTTAAGTTCATTTTAACAAGAAATTTAAACAAAAATAGTTCTAGCACAGTTGGTATCATAGTATTCCATCGCTCCGAGGTCACGATTTCGAATCCTTCTGCGATGGTTAAAATATTTTTACTTGAGAACTATTCTATCTGATTCATTACCTTTAATAATATACACTAACTTATCCCACATCGAAAGCTGAAAATTTCTCAAACCTCCCCCTCTCTATAAAAGTCTTATCTCATCCCACATCGACATTCATACACTTTCTCAAGCCTCCATCCCTCTATAGATAGAATCATGCATCCATTCCAAACTTCAAAACCACCGATGGCTGTGAGATGGGTCGAACTTATTCGATCTGAACATGGCCTGTAAGTGAGTGTTATTACTTATTCGATCTGAACATGGCCTGTAAGTGAGTGTTATTAGATTTTAGAGGTTCGGTTTATAAACCGAAAACCGAATCGAACCTAGTCCAAAAACCGAAAAACCGAACCGTTAGGAACCGAAACCGATTGGTTTCTAAAACTAAAAAACCGAATGTATCGGTTTCGGTTGCGGTTTTAGCTAAAAACCGAACCCAACCGAACCGAGCACACCCCTAGTACTCATCACGCAGTAGTTGTTTGAGTTCATCCCATGTAATTTCATAGGCCAAATCAGTTCCCATAGCGTCAGCATGGGAATTCCACAAAGTCAGTGCACTATCAGTAAACGTGCATGTGGAATACTTCACCATGTACTGTTCAGGACAGTTGTTAATGCGGAAGAGTGGCTCCATCTTCTCAAACCAGCAAATTAGATCAACAGTGCCTTCAGAACCCTTAAAGTGATTGGGTTTGCAATTTATGAAGTCCTTCTAAGAACATTCACGAGGGCCTGGAATGTTAAGTGAAAAAGGTGATCACAATTTTGCGAAATTGTAGTCTAGTGTTTTCTAACATTGGTTAATTCATTCTTACCGCATGCTCCAGTTTCAGCGTGACATTGGGTAGCAGCACCAGCGATGGTTTCTGCAACGCATTGAGCAATCATCTCCTCAATATTAGCAGCACTCATGGCCGGAGGAGGTGAAACGTTTCTGGTGGCTCGGCGTCTAGACGGCATGTTTTCGCTTTAAGTTATCAATGGAAACATTAAGGAAAAGTTAAATCATATGTAAGTGGGGTTATTACATGCGCGAGAGTAATAGACACGACATACATCTACAGTACCATGATATGACGCGCGCAAGCATAACCATGAAACAGGAAATAGCAAAGAGTATTGTACGCCAGTGAATAATCAGGACATAACGATAATAACAGAAATAACAGCAATCATAACCATAATAAACTTAAACAACACGTCATAAACATAAACATACTACCATTTCATTCCACCATATTATCCGATAAAACATACAATAACAAAATAGGACAAGTTTTTAGTGTCTTGGGCACGCAGTCCCATAATACATCACTATAAAATATATAAATATGTTTTATCGCTAAAACGGTGGGTCAAAAGCCTAGATACTAGGTAAGCTATCTAAAACAGAGGTGGTCCAGGGGGTCGGGTCAGTGAGGTGGTGATACGAAAGGTGAGGTCCAAGAAGGTGAACACTCATCCCGCAAATTCCTCCAAAACAGCAAGCCCGGTCTGGAGGGACTCGTTGGCCAATATCAGATCAATGTTGACCATGCACACACCGCTCATATGAGCGTGTAGGGTCTCAATGGCTCCCTAGGAAGCGGCCTGGAGGCGCTTCAGCTCAGCCACACGGGCCACTAACGCACTCAGCTCAGCCTGAGTGGGGAGCTCAACGATCTCGTCGTCCAGAATGGCGAGACCCTACTCGTGGCGACGAGCACGTGCCACGAGTAGTGAAACATTATCCGCGATAGGCTATCTAGTGAGGATAGAGTAACCGGCCATAGGGCGGCGAGTGGCGACATCCCTGGCAGAGGACTCACCTGGCTCATACAAGCTAGGCACTCCCTCAAGGGTCCTCCACGTGGCCAGCTGCCCTGGGATCCAGGTAAGATAGGAGGTAATCAGACGCGTAGTGTCGCTTGGGCACTGACTCATCTGCAGGGCCCTCAGCAGCTCGGCGCCGGGAGGGGCCATACGACCACCCGAGGGTGAACCCCCGCCTACGGCACCTCGAAAGGGCCAGAAGGTGTGAAAAGAATGCTCCCTGAGCGCAAAGTGTAAAGACATGGTGCGATGGATCGTTTGTTAATCTAGTGATATCGAGATAGAGACGAGATCAAAAGTAAATACAAATGAGATTTGTATTGATTGAAGCTTGAGAGCACACACACAGATTACACACAGTTAACAGAGATGAATGACCAGAAGTTCTACCAAGTCTAAACAAGTCAACCTATTTATAGGTGACATAAAACTTTGAGAGCACACACACAGTTAACAGAGATGAATGACCAGAAGTTCTACCAAGTCTAAACAAGTCAACCTATTTATAGGTGACATAAAACTGGCATGCGTACCATCTACCCAACGTACCAATGGTACAGGCGTACCATTTGGTACGGCGAACCAACTGGTACGTTGCCCCTTAGACTCATACAAACGCTCTCACATAGATACAATACACGAGACACACTATAGCTTAGGAATATTCTCTAACAAACTCCCCCTTATGTGTATGTATTTATTCTAACTAAATATTTAGACTTCAAACTTCAACATTGTTGCATCCTATCTTCAACTTGAAATCTTGTCAGAAATAGAGCTTGCATGGCTGGATCAAGACTTGAACAATCTTTGAACTTCAAGATCCACTTAAGAAAGATACAACAAACTCCCCCTTTCACCATGCTTGAGTCTAGACACACAGAACCTGCAACTTTAGAAGACAAAAGTGCGATTTTCCTTTTTAATGTTATAAATTTAAACTTGGCGCAAAACTTCTCTTTGAGAATCCAAGATATTAATTTTGAAAATTTGATTGTGTATCAAGTTTCGATCGATCGAAAACAAATAAGATATAAAATCTTTTTGGCTTTTAGAAACTTTAGATCAAAACACACCTAATATCTTTTTGATTTTTCAAAGTTATGCTAAAACCCACCGAAAATCTTTTTGGATTTTTCTAAAATGAAAACATAAATGCAATACTGAATCACACACTATTCTTTATTTGAAAATGATCACTATCTGGGATCATATTGGTCATAACGCGCTGAACTACACTTGAATTTCAATTATTGTAACACATAAGCCATGTCGATTGCAGATATAGTTTGTCCAACTTTAAATGGCATAATCATACTCATAACATCTGGATATGTTAAGATATTGATTAATTTGCTTTGACCAGTGTACCCCACACTATCAGACATATTCAGATATATTTTTGCTTATCACACTTTGTGATTTTACTTGTAAATTTCACAAAGTATTTTGAATGATATTGTCAACTGTGTTCCATGCAAAAAAAAAAATAAGAATGTTAAATCGTCTACCTGAAGGTCGATCTTTCGATACGTAGATAAGGCCCTCAGATTTAACAAAATAAGAAAATAAAAACAAGTTGAAATTGTATAACCCAACAACAATCAGGTCGGTAAAAATACGAAAAAGAAAGAAAATTGATCGACCAAACACTAACACTTTACGGTTTTAGTTTTGAAAAACACTTCTTCTTCAAAAACTTCTTTTGAAAGACTTTTTGACAATGATAAGGCGTTAAAACTTTAAATTATGCAAGTTCTTCACTATCAGCAACACACACATAATAGGTCTTCTTGAAGAAACCTGCAGACACCAGATAAACATTAGTGATTTTGGGATCAGCCCGATTCAACAGCCTCGAGTCGCCCGGTGTCTTCAACATGCTCTTTGTTTGCCATGGAAACAACTCATGGTTTCCATATCATTGGCGATTGAAAACTTTACAATGATCCCACAAAATTATCAACTTGCTTCTTTGCCCAGGACGGCTTACTGGTTGATTTGAACATGAACGGTTGTGGTTCATCAAAAATCTAACCATTTAAAACCACATATTTAGCAGTTTTGTGCACATAAGAGTGAATGCTCGCATTCGTAGGACACTGAGCAGCGAGATGTTCTGGTTTATGACATGCATAACACTTTCTGTGAAAAACATTAAGGGAACTGCTACCCAAATTTGTTTCAAAAATTTGTTTGTTATCAGAATAATTCTTTGGTTTTCTACATTCTTGCTTAAGAAACACATCATGATAACCAAACGAATTCTCAGAACCAAATGAATCAAAGAAACCATCAGAAGAATCACACCGTGGAGGTGAACTTCGTGGAGAATAACATGAACCATAAAAAAAGAACCTCCAGAATAGTAATGATCATTCTTTGATTTAAACATATTCTGTTTCTTTTGTTTTGATTTGTTCTTTTGAGCCGAAACATGTTCCTTCATCTTCTTCTTTTGTGTTTGCTGAACTGATTCTTCCTTAATTTCATATCCAAGTCCTTTATGCTTGTAACCTTTAATCTTAGGTGACCCAAATTAAGAACCAGAAACACACTTTTCATTAGTTGTTTTAGTAAATTTTGCTTTGCTGTCTTTCAGCTTGTTCTCAACAATCAAGGATTTGTCTTTTTCAGCTTCAGAAGAAATACCACCAGACTTTTCAACCTTCACAAAAATCTTTTCATCTTCTAAAAATGATGCTCTAGAGTTAAATTTGGAGCTTGTCCAGTTTCAAACTTCTTCTTAGCAGATTTAGATTTCTGCTTCTTTTCTTGAACAGGAGTTGCAAATTTTGAATAATCTTGCAATTCAGACTTTGGATGAATTGGCACAGATGAAGAATTTAATATCACAATCGGTGCAGGAACGGTATGTAGATCTGCTTCTTTCACACCACCCTCACTCTTTTCTTGTCTGTAGATATAATTCAAGAATGTAGGAGACAGATTGCAATTTTTCACCTGTTTTTGCAAATCGAGAATCTCAGTTTTCAACTCGGAAATCTTCACTTGCGCGTCCAGCAATTATTTCTGTGTTGCAATGAATTGATCTGAGAGATCATTGTATTCATATTTCTTTCTTCTTTTCAATTCACACTCTTCCAACAACTCATCAGTAACCTTCTCCCATTTCTTCTTAAAATAAGCAACATCTTTTGTTAAAATTTCGTTCTTTTCTCAAAAACGAACATTATCATCTCGAAGCGTTGAGAGATCTTCTCGAAGACTTATAACCTTCTCAGCAGCTTCAATTGCAATAGCATTTGCGTTCTCATATTTATGCTAAACAGGATAACTTTTTGCAAATAAATTTTCAAAATCTTGAACAACATCAAGATGTTCAACCTTTTCTTTTTCATATTTTTCAACTAACACATTCTTTTCCTTTATCAACTCCGCATTGTTTTTATTAATCAGCATATCGTTGTTGTGAACATTCTAAATCAGCTTTCATAACTTTAAGTTCTTCAGTTATTAAATTGTTACTTCTCAATAAAGCTTCAAGTTTTCTGTTTTGTCACACCCTCAAATTTCCACGTGCGGGGTTTATACCGCGAGGCGTGTGACAAACCAGGATCCGAGTCATTAGTCATACCAAACCATGCAAACACACTAAAATAGTTTAAGAAATACGAAAGCGTAAAGGTAAGTGAAAATGTTGCGCAAAACACGCACCCTCAAACCAACAACAAATAAACTCAAACGTATAAGTGGAAATGCAAATCAAAATATTCAACTTTCATGCAAAGTGCGTCCTAGTGTGCTCGTACCTCAAAGACCTGCGAAAGACATGCTATGTGGGTCAGCGCAAGGCTGGTGAGTTCATAAATGTCAATGCAAGAAAAAAATAAATGTTTGTAAAGATGCTTGTAACATGTTTGTGCCATGGTAATCATAATAGTAATTGTAGCTAGCAAGGCCAATAACGCTATCACTATGTGGTTCGCAACCGAAGCGTGACTGTTTGTGTTTGTAATGCCTTCCACCATCGCCTAACAAGGACGATGGTTATAGTTTCTAGGAAAATTTTACACCCATTTGACATCAAGTCGAGTTAGAGCTACTAACGCGGGTGGGGTTTGTCAAACCCAGTAGTACTACCAAAGATTACCTCGCTTTCTCATAAACTAACGGTTCGAAATGTAAGGACTTGTAATTCGTGTTATATGTTCGCACATACGTGATCAGCTGTACAATTATATTACCAGAACTGTTTGTAGCATGCTCTTTTCTCTAACTGAATTACTCAGAGAAAAATGTTTGAGAACTCACCTTTGGGAGCACGGCAACAAAGTTTAAATAAAACTGTTGATGAATACCTACGAATCACCTATATCTTTGTAAATGTGTAAGACTACCGTGTATGAATGACTGAACTGACTCAATCGACCCTGACGACACGTTGGTGACTTCTTAACTGATGTGTTTGCTTGTTTAGTTAAACTTTCCAATTCTGAAAAGTTTATATTTTACAAAAGTTTACATATAGCATGTTTCTCATAAATAGCAAGCAACAAGTAAGCACACATTATACATTTCTAGCATGCATCCTAAATTGATTGTGAAGCGATTAATAAGAAACACACACGGTTTCACAGTTTAAATATACATAGCACAAGGTTTCTTAAAATAGTCATGCGAGCCAAGTACACATGTTAACAAACATTAAATCACACCAATCATGTATTCCATGCAATGATTTCCCATTTACACATGCTCGATACACACATAAACATTAATGATTTAACTAAATTAACACGATTCCTAAACTCATGGAATTACATCCTCTTTTAACATGTTAGGTACGTCGTGGAACCAATAGATTGTTTAGTAAAATAAATTTACAAGTTATAAAGATATAAAAGTGTAATTATAAAATTTTGTGTGTCATGTTTTGTATCAAGAGTAACCCCTCCTTTACGAATAAATACAACTTTTCCCTCATTAATATCATATAATACATGTTTATATCATTTATGAGAAAGGTTTAAAGGATTAGCTAAATCTGGAATAAAAAGAAAAGGAGACTGCTGGGCGCAAGGTTAGAACCTGCGACCCACCAGTTCTCAAGAACGCACACTACCAACCAGGGAAGATTCATGTTTGGTATAATCCAGTTCCTAATTTATTTAATTTGTATTCCGATGTCATCTTCCTAAACCCATTAAAAAAAATAAAAGTTGCAGAGAACTGGGTTCGAACTCGCGACCCCCAGTTTCCAGCGATGTGCCTTAACCACTAAGCTAGTTTTATTTTTATTGTATCATTCCAGTCCCTTACAGTTTTAAACACACACAAAACCGAGATCACCTTCCCCATAACAAACCTAACCGGTCAGCCCCACAAACAAACTCATATATATATATATATATATATATATATATATATATATATATATATATATATATATATGTATCGAGGAGTTGCGGGTTTTCCTAACCTCTAAACCCACGCATACACAGATTCACTTTGCATAAAAAAAAATACTCGATCAACTCACTGTTATTTCACCAAAGAGTGTACATGATTTTTAGATTACGGTTGAGACTCTTATCGATCACTACACTTATAAGAGGATAATAATGCACCCGAACATATGGCGAAACCAAAATCAGATTTGTAAATCTGTGGGTTTCAAAGGAAGTTTTGAGAACCGAAAGTACCTCGTGATCGGAAAGTAGGTGGTGTTTGGTTGGGTGTTCGGTACCGGCGATCTTCACCGTGGTTCTGACTTGCTCACTATCGTTCCTCCGGGCTGTTACGGTGCTTGGTAGTCTCGACTGATGAGGTTTAAAGGGCTGCAAAAATCATGGAGAAAAGGGAGGGAAGTCGTAGGGGAGGGGAGAGGAGCTGCGTAATTTCTGAGGGAGAGGGGGAAATAGCAGCCGATTAATGGAATAAAAATAGGAGATGGCTACAATTATGGGGAATTTGTTGTGGAAGATTTATCGCAATCCAAATTTAGATTGAGATGTTACGTACCGTCCCTCAAGTACACAAAATTTTTAGTTAAGGTTCCTTCATTCTCTCAACCAACATTTAGTATGCACGCACAGTTTAATCTAAGTTCGACGTATATATACATGTTCGATTCGTGTACGTCTAGTAGCACCTAGCTCCACATGAAGTCATAATCACGTAAAATAATTACAATTTGCACACATGCACACATAAAATCATAGAGTTATACGTTCTGCACATTGTGTTTGTACGTCTAGTAGCACCTACTCAACTCGTGTGTGATTATTCGTGGACTCGATGACCCATCTAAAATTCCTATTAGATATGCATGTGTGTTTGATATAAATAATTGTTCGTGTTCGTCTAGAAAATCACCTGAATTTGCCGGGTGTCACATCATCCCCTTGTTGAAGGAATATTCGTCCCGAAAATCAAGATCGTTGTTTGTTCGCTAGACACAAAGAAAAATAAAATTTTTAGTTGTCACATCATCCCCTTGTTGAAGAAAATTTCGACCCGAAATTTAGTTCGTACCTCTGCTCGTCGTTGCTTGGTTGTCGAAAAGTTGTGGGTATTTCTTTCGCATTTGATCATCACGTTCCCACATGAACTCTGGTCCACGTTTCGAGTTCCAACGCACTCGATCTATCGGGATCTTGCTTCGTTTGAGCCTCTTGACCTCACGATCCATGATTTCAACCAGTTCCTCTATGAAGCGTAACTGTTCATCGACTTGGATCTCGTCTATTGGTACTACTAGA
>JBCNJP010000010.1:31893827-31918694 GCA_039602395.1 Deinandra increscens subsp. villosa
CCTTCACTAAAAATGTTTGACTTTATAGCATTGATGGTTGAATCATTTTCACCATGATATGTGGCTGGATTCTGTACTTGTGCAGGCATGGATCTGTTCACATTCAATTCCATATCTCTTGCTAGTATATTTTCAATCAAACTATTGAATGATAACCTAGAATATTATTTATCATTAGTAATCATCATGACATAATTTTCCCATCTTTCTGGTAATGCCTCTAGTAACTTCTCTTTCAAATCAGCTTCTTCCTTTTTGATACTTACAAAAGTCATTTCACTCGACAAATCTGAAAACCTTGTAATGAGCTTTGAAATATCTTCATTTGGATAATGTTTGAAATTGTCGAACTCTTTCTTCTGAACCTTTTGCTTACTTTTCTAAAAACAGATCATTACCCTCACATCGTTTCTGTATTGCATCCCACAATTATTTCGATGTAGTATAAGCAGAAAAATGATGTAATAAATCTTTGGGTAATGCCATAGTTAATGTTCCGTAAGCCTTTTGTTTAGCTTGATAAGCTTTCTTTTGTTCAGCAGTCAGACTTCTTTGCAAATTTGGTTGTCCAGTAGTACCAGTTGGATATTCATATTGATCAGTATAAGCCAACCAAAGATCGACATCATTCGTACCAACGTATGCTTCGAATCGTTTTACCTAACTATGATAATCTTCCAATTTGAGCAACTTTGGAACTTTCTGACTTGTTCCTATTTCATTATCATAGTTAATAATAGCTTGCATCGTGTTTTGAATCGCGGAAAACGCTTGATAATCGCTCATTTTAAAGTTATGATACCGAACGCAAAAACTTCAAACTCAAAAATGGGCGTCTTAAAAGCGGAATTTGGGTACCAAAATGGAGGGTTCTAGATTTTAGGCGAGTAAAAGTGTAGAGCTCGGCGAGACGGTCGTTTTGGCTGGTATTGGGTTCCGTAACTCCAAACAGAACTCAAGTTACGTCAGTTTTATTGAACGTTACTATTCTGTCAATTGACCAATCAACAGACCAAGAGAATCCAGCGTACCAAGAAGATTCAGCGTACCAAACAAACGATCTCCGTACCAATACTCTTCACCGGAGCACCAGCGTACCACTCACTGAGCGTAACAAGGCCCAATCAACGTACCAGCTGCGGACCACTATGGTACGACGTAACCGTTAACGTACCAAGCTTAAAGATTGCCTTCCGGACCAATGTTCAGCGTACCAAGGAACTGATGAAGATACACATGCGTACCATTGTGCTCTTCGAGCGTACCAGAAAATTCATTCAGCGTACCAACGCATGTTCGACTGATTTTTGCGAATTTGGATGTATTGGACTGTAATTTGCAGCAGTAAGCAACGAAAACACACTAGGAATGCTTTGAAATCACTTTGACATTAGTAACAATCGGATTTGAGAAAATTTGATGAAAAATTACCAAAAACCCACTTTCTCTCTCTATAAATCTCAAAAATCACATAATTTATCAGCAAATGGAACCAAATAGCTCTGATACCACTTGTAAAGACATGGAGCGATGGATCGTTTGCTAATCTAGTGATATCGAGATAGAGAGGAGATCAAAAGTAAATACAAATGAGATTTGTATTGATTGAAGCTTGAGAGCACACACAGTTAACAGAGATGAATGACCAGAAGTTCTACCAAGTCTAAACAAGTCAACCTATTTATAGGTGACATAAAAATGGCATTCGTACCATCTACCCAACGTACCAATGGTACGGACGTACCATTTGGTACGGCGGACCAACTGGTACGCTGCCCCTTAGACTCATACAAATGCTCTCACATAGATACAATACACAAGACACAGTGTAGCATAGGAATATGCTAACAAAAAGGGGTCCACGATGCGCGTGGCACCAGCAGCAGTGGCAGCAGTCGCACCGCTAGTAATAGCGGTGGGCGGGGGTGGTATGATGAGTCGTTTGAGACCCTTGGTCAGAGGGGTCTCAGGAAGCTCGATGGTATGGACGATTTTCGGATAGTACCAACGGTGGGTATCTCCAGCTCGGGGCTGGAAGGCACATAGTCTTCTGGTGATGGAGAGTACTCCGACACCATTTAATCGTCTCTAGTAGAATCATAAATGCAGATAACCTCGTCCGAGGAGGAAGTCATCTCTGCGATAATATTCCATCAGAGAACAAAGTTAGTACCATGGTAATAGCATTTAAAACAAAGATATAAATGCATAATAGAAATAATAACTCATGTATATATAAAGCATAAGTTAACATAATCAATAAAGTAAGGAAGTGGTCTTACGTGCAAACGGAGGCTTCGCAACCAGTCATAGTCCAGGTTTGGTTTTAGTTAAAGTGTTTAACCTGGTTCACTATAACTGCGGCTCTGATACCAATTTCGTCGTTTAATACTTAGTAATTCAAAAGTTTATACCTAAACCAAAATCAACATTAAATTCTCGATATTATTAAACACAATCTAGAAATTTATTTTGATAAAAAATAATAATAATAAAAAATATATATATTTAAAATTATGCGGGTCATAGGAGCCCATACGACCCAAAGTGCCCCCCCCCCCCCCCCCCATATAGGGTCAAACGACTAAGGAGACCCTAAAAGACCCAAATGACTTTGAAGATCAGACGGAAGCTAAGTTGACGCGCTCGTGATCTTGACAGGGATTTGTATCCGTTAAGAAACGATGAAGACGCCGCTCGGCTAGTCTCTTTCAATTGTACGAACGATAACTTGAGTCTATGTCTGTGCGTAGTGAGTTAGGCGACAGCAGTGGCAAAGACTTGCCGAGGAACCGGAAAAACCATGCAAGTGAAGATTATTTGGCTAAACGAAGCTTGTTTGTACTGTTTTAAAACCGTCCAAGTGGAGACTTTTCATCAAAGTGAAGCCTCTTTAATTTTATTATTTTACGTTTATAATTCAAATTTCAAATTACATTTGTAATTTTGAATAAAATTTCAATTTAGTTTTAATGTTAACGTCTACTTTGTTATCGGATACTGGAAAATAAATTTGAACATCTTTATGAAAAGGAAAATTAGAATTAAATAATCCAAGTTATTGGGTATTGGCGGATAATAATCCGAGTTCCAATATTGGCCTAAAATAATCCCAATTATTTGGGTCTTGGAATTCATTGGGCTGCCGTTAATTTTTCTACTAACTCCGCTAGTACTTGCTGACGTGGCAGGTGATATGGCATCATTTTTGCTGACGTGGCAGGTTATGTGGCATCATACTTGCTGACGTGGCATGTGCCACATCAGCACACAACTAACGGAGTTAGTGAAAAATTAACGGCGGCCCAATGAATTCCAAGACCCAAATAATTGGGATTATTGTAGGCCAATATTGAAACTCGGATTATTATCCGCCAATACCCAATAACTTGGATTATTTAATTTCAATTTTCCTATTATGAAAACAATCCAAACATTTTTACAAATGCAGCTTAAAAACTAAAAAAGGAAACAATAAATTAGAAAAAAAAACGTAATATAAGTTGATTAAAAAAAATTAAAAAATATCCATACGATCATATGGACCCACATGGCACACTAGAAAACATCAATTAGAAGGTTTTTAGGTTGACGGAATTTCATTGGGTTATTCGGCCTCATACAACCATTTAGGATTTGTGTGTATCAATTGTCTGTGTTTGTCCGGAGCCTTCCAAAAAAAATTCCCTTACCTCCCACGCAATAGTTATCTATGAATTTTAAACAATAGTTTTAAGTTGCAACTAAGAAGTGATTTTTTATAATATAGTAATAGTTGTATTGAAACTTGCTAAGTTCATAATGAATTGCATTTTAGTTGTTCTTTAGAATTTTTATGGTTAAAGAGAATATAATTGATTAATAGTTACCAGGTGGATTTTTAGTTAGGTATACCCAATAGCCCCAGTTCTCTCTGGTCTTCTATAGATCACCCTCTACCATAATTGGTATCAGAGCGGTTTCGCTCCTGTTTACCCTACCACAGTTTTGGATTAGTATGCTCCGGCCCTGCAGACGTATGTGCTGATCTCTGCCGACAGAAAACCAACCTAGTTAGGTTCTAACAGACAGGTCCGACACACTGAACCCTAGATCGAAAAGAGTAGAAAGATTGTTGTTGAGTGGTAAGTCGACGAAGAGGTCGCAGTAATCTCAAATTTGGTACGAAAATTGAAATTTTTGATATAGTGTTGCAGAGAGTCTAAACCCAGCTATGAATCAAGATCATGGTTATTCGTTGTCCCTTTTCCATCCTTCTAAATCTTTATCTTCACCTACCCGAAACCTTGCATCCATCCGAGCCTTCCCAACTAAACCCTGTCCACCCCCCACATCTAGTATTGAACAACCCATTACTCCTAAACAAACCGGTTTACCCTCCCCACCAAAAACTACCCCAGCCCCCACCATTAAACCCGTTACCTATTTTCCGTTTTATGTTTGTAATTGTCAAGACTGCCTAGATGAAGCTTTTCATCTAGAATATGATGATGTTTTTCCCAAAAAGAAAGGATTCAACAGTCCCTAAAGAAAAAATATGAGTCAGGAAGTCCAAACGTTGGCCTTCTAGGTGAATTGTCTGGAAAGTTTGACTATTATGTTCTTTATGGTAATCCTTCGCCAAAAACAGAACCAGGTAACAAGCCTTCACCACCAAGACCCCCGCCACCAAAACACACACCTTTACCAGTAAAAAACTGTTTTACTATCACTCTGACACAACCCACCCTTCATTACCCAAGTTTTCCAGGTCCTGAGAAACCTCAAGAGCCACTAATTTCCCAGATTCAAAAAGAGATTTCTTCTCTCCATGTTGATCTACTCCAGCTTACACAGACACTCTTATGATGCAACTTCCACAAGAGTTCATACAAAAAGAAGCAAAAATGAAGCTTCTTAAAGCACAACTTGCTGATTTAGAAAGACAGCAAAAATAAAATAATTCTTAGATCCATGGACAAATGTCAAAAACCAACCATTCTCGTCACCCTCTCTATCATTAGACCTCTGGCCCAAAGACCACATGTACTCCAAATCACAAGCCCAGCCGACTCATATCACACCCCAAAACCCACCTATAACTAGCAAAGTTATCACACCCACTTTCTCGTACCTCAAAGCTCTCACCAAAATAAATGAGCCTGAAAACCAATCCATCCTTTCTGAGAAACACTTTGTGAAAAGTTCACCGTCTCCTTTACCTCTCACAAGCCCAGCCGACTCAGATCACATGGTCACTTCAGATCCTGACCCTATGGAGTCAAGTGTTGACATTGATGATGGTCAAAATTCTTATTTCATCCCTGGGAATGATTACTTCTACTCACAAAAAGAGAGAGATAAGGTCCAGCGCAAATATAAAAAGAAGAAAAGACTGAAAGGAATCTACATGTCAAGTTCTCCCCAGCAGAAGAATCCGGATCCACCGGTTCCAATTACGAAAGTCCATCTTCTCACCAGCACTTACACAAGACCCATACGTGTTATTGCTCCCTTTGATACAGGATCTACGTGCTCTATTTTTAATTCCTGACGTCTTACCAAATGCGTATTGGAAACCATGTACCAGACATTTTATCGTGGCAAATGGTGAGACATTCACCATCGACAAGATAAGTGTCCCTATACACCTAAGACTATTTCCCACATGTACTGTGCAACACAAATTCTTAGGTTCAAGCACCCATGGAAAAGATCTCCTATTGGGATTCGATATCCTTTACCGATTACGAGATCTAAGGTATGGAGAAGAAGGTCTAAGGTACAAGAAGTTCATAAACCCATGGAGCACCATCCCAAAGCTCTATACACTTTCCTCTCCTTCTTTTGAAGACCTAAAAAAGCAGAATAATCACTACCTCCTGTGCATCTAGCCATACTGAATTCCTCACCAAACACAAAAACCCGTTATGGCTAAATCATTCCTTTTTTGTTGAGTTACCATTCAAACAGAATGAAGACATCAACCCCACAAAAGCCAGTCATCCTGGAATGAAACCCGAACATACCTAGCTAGCCATACAAGAGTGCTCAGAACTACGAAACCAAGATCTCATTGAACCAACCTCATCTCAATGGGCGTGTGAAGCATTCTATGTAAACAAGAGAAGCGAGCAAGTTCGGGGGAAATTACGATTAGTAATAAATTACCAGCCATTAAACCATTTTTTGGCAGATGACAAATTTTCTCTACCACGGAAGAAATCGTTATTTCAATCCCTGGTCAACGCAAAGGTTTTGTCAAAATTTAATCTAAAAGCCGGGTTTTGGCAATTAGGAATCAAACCAGAAGACAAACCAAAAACAGCTTTTTGTATACCAAACCATCACTACCAATGGAAAGTGATGCCTTTCGGTTTAAAAAAATGCCCCGTCTGTTTTTCAAAAAAACAATGATTCGCATTTTTTAATCCTTGATAATGCTTTGATATACATTGATGATATTCTTCTGTTTTCAGAAGATAAGAAGACACACATAGAACTGCTTGTCAAATTTCACTATATTATCCAAGAATACGGTATAATGCTTTCTGAAAAAAAGATGGAGATCGGAGTAAACACCATCGAGTTCCTAGGTATGAAAATTGCAAATGGAACCTATCAACCACAGCCACACATCTCCCAAGAATTGCACCGTTTTCCGGATAAACTTACTTCACAAAAGTACAGCAGTTCCTTGGAATAGTAAATTACACAGCTGATTTCTTACCAAAGCTGTCTAGTCATACTATTCACCTGTTCCCCATGCTTAAAAAGCAGCCACCAACTTGGTCAGAAAAGCAGACCCAGGCTGTCAAAGAAATCAAAAAGTTGATTGATGTGATGTCCCCTTTAAAGATTCATGCACAAGAGGATAAACTGATCCTCCAGACTGATGCTAGTGATGAATATTGTGGCTACAAAAGTGGCACGTTCCGTGAGTTAGAAAAGCACTACTACTCAACGTACAAAGAAATCCTAGCCGTCAAAAGAGGTATTGAAAAATTACAATTCTTCCTTATTGGCCACGGATTTCTTATCGAGATGGATATGGCATTTTTCCCAAAGATGCTCCAATTCAAAAGAAAGGTCCTACCAGAGGCACAGTTACTACGATGGGCAAGTTGGTTTATACAGTGGACATTTGATGTAAAGCATATAAAAGGTACTGAAAATATTCTGGCAGATTTTCTATCTAGACCAAAAGCCTATAAAGCCAAGAGCACTAACATGGTCAAACTAAGCCACACCCATCACCAAGTTCTCCAGGCAGTTTTCACCATAAGCATGGTTGAACCATCAAGTACCCATGAAAAGGATCCAGGCCAGCAAGAATTCAAAGAAAAAGGCATTCCAGAAAAAGTCACAGAGATGATCGTAGATCTTGCCCTCAAGAAAAGGTCCCTCTTGAACTATAAAACTTTTCTCACGATAACTCTCAGAAACCACGGGTTATTCATGAAAGGTTTAATTTTTCACCCGGATTATGCCTTTTTAGGTGTGTTCCATATTCGGGATCTGTATACTCTACCAAAAGAAGCTTTATGCTTATCCTGGTATCTCTTTGAATCCCATGTCATTGCTATGAGTTTCAACTCAGTAAAATTACTCCAGTATGTCTTAGAGTGCCAGATCGGAGATCTTCCCAAGAAGTATAGAAACACGTTAACCCTACTTGAGTGGTTTCTCCCATCTCATCAATGGCTCCGAAATGATGGCCGGTCTTCACAAAAAATATTGTGTGGTAATGTTCAAACGTCCAAGACATTACATACCTCCTTCCGCCATCCAGAATGACAAGTCGGCCATTCTTCATGCTCCCCTGTGTTTCATCCATAAATGGACAGACAAAAAGCCGTCCAACCTAATATTCAAGCACAAGCACAGAGAGGATTGGCTTAAAATACACAGGTACCTGGCATATGCAAACAATGTGAAAGAGAAAGACGTAGAGCCAACCATTTGGGATGGACTCAATGTTTGGAAAAATGATAATCCTTACTCAAAGGATTGGGTTGAAGCTCACAAACACCACATCGACAATCACCTCACCAAATTCTCGTGCTCATTAATGGCAGATGAACTCGGAACATGGGATTATACCTTACCCAGCAAGACACCTGCATCAGACAAATCCTACAAAAGATCCGTAATCAAAAGGATCTAAAACGTAGCAATTATGAGTGTTTAAATTAAGTGTGTTTATGTATGTGTTTAATTAAGTGTGCCAAGTGTTAGGATTAAATAAAGCTTAATTCACTCTTAAAGTGAAAGAAAGCATCTAGTAGTACTTTGTTGACTAGTTTGAATTATTTAATGAACCCATCCATTATTTATTCCACTAGTTGTATTATTATATTGTAATTTTTGCCTTTCCCCTCATTGTAAGACACACCTTGTTTGAAATAAACATTACTTCTATCTTTTTCTCTAGTATTTGTTAAGTCTTTATGTGTTCTTCATAAGTCCTTCATGAGTTCTTCATGTCAAGAGAAGCATTTACGCAAGAGTTCTTGAAAGTTTACAGTAACCTTGTGGTCGTCAAACCTATCTATCCCCCTTCCGTTGTTAGACTTGTAACGCTAAATAACTTGTTAACCATGCTCAGCTATGTTTTAGCTGGAGGTTGCTCATGAATATTGACAAAAGCACCGTCAAGAAAGGTGGATATTGAAGCATGCTTCATTTTGAGTTTATTGGTCAAAGCTCTATTGACTCGGCAAACTTTTAGTTTACGATATATTTGTAGGTTGAATGTTGAATGGATATATCAACATCTATCATTAATAAGAGTACGAAAGTGGATACCCACAAAATTTGCATCCGATGAGTTCACAAAACACTCTTGTGTTGTGCTCAAAACAACTGAGTTATTCACCAAAAAAGACAGCATCATCACCTTTTAACGTAATTAGTGCACCAAGTTTTTTTCATATGCTTATTTCAAACTAGAAACATCACACAATGTCATCGCTACCCAAAATGATATGATAATGCTTATGCACATTTCACCTCAGCAGCCTTGATGATGTCAATGAACTCCGGCTACAAGACAAAAATATAAGAAAACAGTAAGAACAAGATGACAGGAGATACCCAAAACACCCTTCAAAGATCTGTCTTAAAATGTATTGATAAGACGTGTTGAAGTACGACGATTACACAATCGTACCATAAAAATAACAATTCTGGATCTTAATAAAGGTTTATAAGCATTTCATTTTGCCAGGAAACAAAAACATGGCTGAAACTGACCTAAATTAAGCGTTAATTGATCCGGGTAATGTTTTACCTATAACAGGTCAAACAGAGCATAAAAGGGAAATCATATGCTTGATTTAGTATGTTGGAAAGTTATTTTTAGTATGTAAAACCTCGTGAATAAATCTTAAAACTTTTGTAATAGTAATTGTTATGGAAAGGTTAAAATTTTGAGACAAAGAGAGCTTCGGTCAACCTAACCTGCCACATTTTGACCCAGTACCAAAAATTTACCATTCTTCTAACACCAAGAATGTGATAGCAACGGTTACCTTGAGAGAAGCACCACCAACTAAGAAACCATCAACATCTGGTTGCCCTGCCAATTCTTTGCAATTGGAACCACTTACAGATCCTGCAACATGTTAGAAGTATTAAAAGCCCGAAACAAAAAAATGAAATTCTAGGAAAGCCCAGTTTAAATTTCATGTTTCCAATATACCAACACCCAAAATCAGACTTTCCAATGGCATTAAGAATTAAGAATATTTAGCATTCCGTACGCAACTTATGGTGGTGGTGTTTGAAAGTGTGTTATGTAATTAATTATTTGAAACTGTGACTTGAATTCGAAATTAATAGTTTTTACTTTCCCCAATGTACAAGAATGACCAGTTAGCAAGTAATCTGGCTTTTTAAAACCACTTAAACAATTGACTTTCTGATTATCACAATTTCAAAGGCAGAAGCATATCCAAGCACCAACACAGATGATTATTTGATTGTGATTATTCTATACCATGTACTCAGTTTAAAAACATGTATCCAAAAACCCCTATAAGGTATATTACATCAGCATGGAATGTAATTCATAACTGTTATTTTCAAAGATTTGAAAGAAATTTACCTCCGTAGATAATCCTGGTTGTAGAAGCGACATCAGCACTGATTTTTTCCCCGAACCATTTCCTAAGTCCTGCATGTACCTGTTACAACACACATACATATATCATGCTTGAGAGGAGGAACCAACTCATGATCCTGTGGTTTATCTAATTATACTAGAATTTAAAAGACACTTACTTCTTGAGCCTGAGCTGGAGATGCAACCTTCCCTGTTCCAATAGCCCAAACTGGCTCATAAGCCAAAACCACATCATCCCAACTAGAGATTTTGTCTGCAAAGAGGGAAATAATAGTTTGCTCAGATATTTATAAATTCAATATTGACTAGAGGTGACACTTGTAGGTCAAACGAGCTGGGTTTTTTGCGCCAAAAAATTTATTTTTTGTAAGCATTTAGTGTTGAACATGTTTACAAAAATAAATGTACTCAATAACTTAAATCTTTTTAATAAAATGATTTCAAAACTTTTATGTGTTAAAAACACTTTGGGCAGCCTTCGACCCATTATAAATACATATCTTAAATCAACACATTCATAATAAACTGGTAGAAATTGCCAGCCGTGTGGGCAAGTTGCTCATTATTCCAAGCAAAACTCAAATTAGAATGACTTTCTTGACACTCGCAAGTAAATAACAGAGAAAGTTAGCAGCGATCAAAGTTTTTAAAATATATACCAGCAATTGCCTTGGTTTGTGCCGCAACAACTTCCATGGTGGTTCCTGCTTCTCGCTGTTCAAGAGTCTCTCCAACACAAGCAATCACCTTCAGGCCTTGAGAAAGTGCATATGCAACTTTGTCTCCAACAAACTAAATGAAATTAAACATGAAAAGTATTGAGCTGATTAGCATAGGTTAATAAGAATCTTCCAACAAACTAAATGAAATGAAATGAAACATGAAAAGTATTGAGTGAAAAAGTATTGAGAGGCTTAGACTGATAAATCCTTGCAAGGAAAGTGTACCTCATTTGTTTCATTTAGTAGGGCCCTCCTTTCAGAATGACCTAGGATAACCCAAGGGACGCCCAAATTAACGAGCATCTCAGCACTACAAATATAAAAAGCAACTTTAGTATTTCAACTGAGACTGAAAATGACAATTGCATAGAGGGTAGTGCATCTGCCTGACATTACACCACCTCTAAATATAATCTACAACTGAAATGTACGAGACAAAAGAAAGCAATAATATATTCAACATTGACTAAACATAATCAGACATACAATTCCGAAAGCAGTCACCTGAAAATAAGGTTTCAGAAATGAGAGTCATGATTCTACCTTTTAAAATAATGAAAATCAGTTACAATTTACAATCAAGTTGCTAATGCTATCAACTCGTTTAAAAAAGGATTCAATGAACTCTCTGTCAAGAAGGGACGGCAAATAATACATTGGAATATGGGCCACAGATTGTAAAAAGGAATGGTAAGTGATACGATGGAACATACCTAACCTCACCAGTGAATGCACCACCTTTCTTAACCCAGCAATTTTGGGCCGCAACTTGGATTTCAGGCCTCAATTCACTTTTGACATGGGTAAGAAACACAAAAGGAGGGCTAACCACCACCTCTGCAAGAAGAATGTATTGTTGAGAACTGAAAAATCAATAATGTAGTTGCTATATAACTTAAAAGGAAAGGTAGGGAACTCATAAATGATGGAAACTTGAGAAACAAGATTACAGTTTATACATCCATTATCACTGTCTCGAAACTTTGAAAGACGAATATTAGACCCCATGAGGCAGATATTGTTTATGGATGTTATTAATGTTATCACACCAGCATGTTTAACAACAAATAGTTTCACAAAATATAGAAAGATTCTTTTAGTCTACACACCCTTCTACCACCACATGACCACATAAACTTAAAGGATGTTTCAATGGCCAGATTCTATTAACAGCCACCATTATCACTGACCAGATTTTACCATGCTGACCGAGTATAATGTAACTACTTACCAACAATGTCAGTGGATGGCAAATCACCAGCATTAAGTGTTGCAACGATCTTCTTCACATCATCAGTAGTTCCATTCTACCAATATCATAAGAGTAAAATCAGGTTACAGATACTATAAGGACATTTCATATCGATAACAAACTATCTCCCAACAGATCGTAATGCTAAGAAGAAAAACATAGAAATCTATACACACTTTACATTCAAAAAGTGAGGAGTGAGGACCATACTTCCATCCATCTGAACCTTTTTCAGTTTCACAAACAGAAACTAGATGAACTTGAGAAATTCCGTTCATCGAAATGCACTACATCTTGATGAAATCATCCATATAACTAATAATCTGACAATATTCTGTGTGTAATTAAGCAGAAACAGATCCTTCCAGGAATCATTCTCTCGACCTTATTTCTATCTCAAGATGCAACGTTTCGACTTAATTAAGCAATCGATATGACTACTGTTACTTAAATAGAATCATAGATTTGCCAATACGGTGAGATAAAAAACTTAGGATAAAAACACAGTATACTGTGAAGTCAAACGAATCAGCTTACTTAACTCGAAGAAACAGATCTATCGATACGGCGGGGATTTACGATTATGAAACAGGCATACTACAAACTCAAAGTGTTCTTACAAAAGGAATCTGATCTGATCAGATCAGATCTCAGATCAACAATAGACAAAAAAAATATCAAGTTCATATGCTTGACTTGCAGCAATAACTCAGATCGGAGACTTACGCATTTCCAGTTACCGCCGACAAAGAACTTCCGACCCATCTCCTATGAAAAAGCACGACTCGCAAATATCAACAACTCCGACGAGATTAGGTAAAGCCCGAGCAGATGGCAGATAAGAATGGGCCGAATGGCGTATTTATATCAAATCTGTGGATCACAGAATATGGAATAGACGGAAATACCCTCGGAAAGGTCGAAGAATATGCCTTTCTTGTGAGTGATGGATCGTGGGTAGATCAGTCATCAGTGGATGAAATGGGTGCTGCTATTAAAACATCTATATACGCTGCGTATAACCCAATAAGCAGCGTATATAGAACTAATTAATATGACAGGCATTCCATACGCTGCGTTTTACGACATACGCTGCGTATGGAATGTTGTAATCAAGACATAATCATTTCCCAACCAGGATTAGGGTTGCGTAGGGCTTATACGCTGCGTTTTTGGCAATACGCAGCGTATACATAATTTTTCTTTCATTAAAAACTACAACTTAAAAGAAAACCATTTAAAAAGTTCTTTCATTAAAAATAAAATAAAAAGACAACAAAATAAATTAAAAACATCACAACTTAAAAGAAAACACGAACGCCTATATATAACGATTAAACGTGAAAATAGGATCTTCGGGGTTGTTGATGTATGGCCTCAAAAAAGCCCAAACGCCTGCGTATATAAAGCTCTTGCCATTTTCAGTTTTGTACTCGTTCAACGACCTTCGCAGCACTGAGCTTATACCCTCCGCGCCATATTGTCGCTCGAGTCGTACATAGATATCATTAAAAGTTCGTGCATTCGATTGCAAGGCCCACCATTTCGCCCTGATAAAGTTCCCGTTTACATCTTCCACACCACGTCGCCGTTTGAAGTCATCAATCACGGCAGGCCAAAACTCGTTTGGCGGGCGTCCATCATTCCAATTGTGTGCGACGTTAACGAAAGATTGTGCCACCGCTACGTCGTCTTCGGACTTCCAACTACGCCTATTCATTGTGAATGCTTGTGAAAGTTTATAAAATATATGGGGTATATATAGTAGAAGAATAGAAGTAGAGAGGGAAGTAGAGAGGAGTTGGAGTGGTGTGTGAGATGTTTAAAGTGGGGTATTTATAGGTAAAAGAGGGTTTAAATTAAAAAAAAAAACCCTCAACGGGTAAAAAATTTACGGTAAAAAATTTAGCCGTTGAACGGCTATTTTTTTATTCACCTCATCTTCTCGGCGTTAAAGGGCTAACGCCCCTCGCCACCCTCTCCTCTATAACGCCCCTATAACGCCCCACCGTAGTTTTTTTAACAATTTAAATTCTTAACAATTTAAATTCTTAACACAAACACAAACACATTAAATTCTTAACAATTTAAAAAAGTTATCCCTTTAAATTCTTAACAATTTAAATTCTTATAACGCCCCTAAAACACAAACACATTAAATTCTTAACAATTTAAAAAAGTTTTTTTGTTGCCTTGGAGCTTGAGGCTTCCCATTTCACCCGGGTCTTCCGGTAGTCTTTTTCAGTCTTTGCTCCCAGCTCACTGTCAATGACGTAGACGTCAACACTTCTGATGTCTTCATTTATGAAAGAAATAAGACGACCAACGTCCATGTTATTTGTTAACGGTTCGAGGCCACTGTCAAGATTAAGATAAGGGTTCCTATAATAAAACCACATGTTGTTTGTATTTTCATACCCCAGATGTGGCATGATTAGACTCATATCATAGAATCTAAACTCATTTACATCGCAGTAATCCGCCAATGTACAGCAGCCTTCCACGTATCTCCTGCCCGGTGAATCAGTAAAATGACCGTAATGATATATATTTAAAGTGAAATATCTTGGATTACAGTTGTATGCATCATCCACGATTAAACCCAGGTAACTTTCGTTAGTCGATCGAATCGTCCACGATCTGGTTCCGAAACTCATGCTGTATATGTGAGGTACGTAGGGAGATTAGGGTCGTTTTTTATAAACGGTATATATTTGGTGATGTATACCTCTGCTAATAGCCACTCTACTTATAACCATCAGTAGAATTCAAAAAATTGACATATGCAGCGTATTAGACAATACGCTGCGTATTGCTTTAATCATGCATGCCATCCTATCAGACTGTGCATGCACAGTAAGCTTGCAGGCGCACCAGAGATATTATTGGAAATTATACGCTGCGTATGGGATAAAACGCTGCGTATAGGTGTTCAATACGCTGCGTATAATTTAATACGCTGCGTATTTAGTGGGGGTGATCATTGATTCCCTGCCGACGAAACCGGTGTAAGATAATTCGATTGATATCGAATCTTTGCATTTCGTCGTTTGGAAATACGAAGCAAACTTTTAGCTATATATAGAAATGCAGTACAATTGCAGGACCACCAATATTCAGTCGGTATTTTAATTGCAGTTATCATTCAGGTTGTTTAAAAACTACAAATTTTGTTATTATAATGTCGCTTTGGAATATATTCGGAAATGGCGATGACGAGCCTCTCGATTTAAACCATCCGCCACAAAACGTAAGCGATTTTATATTCATTTTAAACTCTTATTTTTATAATGTTCTGTATAATACAACGGAAATTATATTTTTGAAGGATGAATACGCGGTTCAACCGTATCAACGGTCGTATTCCCAACCGCCTATCGATCTTAACCAGGCAAGAGTTAATATTCGTACTTAATAATTATATTTACCCTAATATATTTTTTACTTGTATTAATTTTTCTATTTATCAGGAGCCACCTCAAATAGAAAGCCATTACCCTTCGGTTTCGGAACCGACGCTTGATTTAAACCAGGCAAGCAGTGGGGTTCGAAAAATAGTTATTGTATTTATAATTTACTCTTAATGAAAATAATTAATTCGATATTTTATTTTTATAGATACCCGAAAGTTATTACGACACTCAATATTCTAATTTTTACGGTGATCACTCGTCATTGCCTCTCCCTGCCGTTTCTCAGTACGATAATCAGTATCATGGAGATGCCTTCCATGAAAAAGACCCTGAAATTGTTAAAGATGACTCCGATACAGATGAGTACGATGAGTTCGGTGTACGCAAAATATTTCCACCGGATGTCGACTACAGTACCGACCAGGTAATTTATTAAATTTTACAAAATTAAATCGGTCAAAGTAATTAACCTCCTACATATAAATAACTAATCGTATTTTTTTTCAATTATGTTTTGTATAGATATTTAAAACCTTTGACGACCTCTTCGAATGGGCTTTTCAAAAAGGCAAAGAAAATGGTTACGGTCTAAACAAAAGACGGACCAACCCCAGTAAATTATATGGTAATCTGGGTAAAGGGTGGATAAAGTGTGATCGTTCAGGCATTCACAAAACCGTGGCCAAGGTAAAAAAAACCGGTAGTAAAAAATGTAACTGTCCTTTCATGCTGACTGGCGTATATAGTGGTTTCCATGCCGGATACGAGTTGGAAATTGTATGCGCTTCACATAACCATCGGCGGACCCCATATCTTGAGGCTCTTCCTTACGTAAGGAGATTAAGACCTAACGAGAATGCCTTGGTTGGTAACCTTATGACCCAAAACATGCCACCGCGAAACATTTTATCAGCGATAAAGAATGAATATCCTGATAACGTTTCGACGTTAAAAACAATCTATAATGCTCAAGATAAAATAAAGGCGAGCAGACGGCAGGGTCAGACACCTATGGAAATATTCATAAACAATATTCACAGAAACAGATACGTGTATCACATCCGAGCGGACCCAGTAACCGACATAACGCAGGATGTTTTCTTCGTTAGTCCATTGGGTTACACGTGTTGGCGGGCATTCCCGCATGTTCTGATTGTGGACGCCACCTATAAAACAAACAAGTTCAACCTTCCGCTAGTTGAAATGGTTGGCGTAACATCCACCGGAAGCTCATTCTTTTTCGCTCATGCAATTTTAAGCAATGAACGCGAGGAGAATTACACATGGCTCCTTGAGTGTGTAAAGGAAACGTTAACGGATGTGTACCATCCATCGGTTATAGTAACCGATAGAGAGTTGGCTCTTGTCAATGCCTGCGATAATGTGTTTCCTCAGGCAAGTCACCAGCTTTGCCGGATACACATATGGGAAAATATTTCTAAGCATTGGCAGGGTGTCTTCGGTAAGTGCCAAATCTACACCTGGAAACGTTTTCAGAAACATTGGTGGTATTTGGTTGACTCTCCGAACGAAACACATTATCATAAATTTTATGACAAAATCTATCGAAATCTTAATGCTGCTGACCGACTCGGTAAGCAGCCTTACCATATATTTTATTTAATGAACTAGTTTGCTTTTGTGATAAATAATATGCATCGTTTTTTTTTCAGAGTGTTTGAAATATCTAGAAGACCAGTGGTTAAGCAACTTCAGGTCCCGGTTTGTAACTATGTGGACTAGTGCTCGTAGGAATTACGGTGAGAACACAACGAACAGAGCCGAGAGCGAGCACCACGCCCTGAAATCACATCTCAGACACCGTAGGGCAACGCTTGATCAGTTGGTTGGGTTTATTGATCAAGCGCAAAAGCTGCAGCTAGGTGAGCTAAAAGCTAAACTAGGCACTTCTAGAATAAAGACCATGTCTCATCATGCGAATATTCGTTTGTTCGACCGTATAAGGGGTCGGGTGTCTATCAAATGCCTGGACCTGTTATACAATGAGATCAACAGGCTGCATACAGTACTGAAGGTGCATAACTTTTCCTGCGGTCATCAGCTATACACCGGCTGTGGGATCCCATGCGCATGCCGGCTTGAAAAGATGCTAGACATTCCAGGTGTGTAAAAATACAGTACCGTTATACGATAATCTTGTTTAATTAATACGTTGGAATATTTTTTTAATTCCTTATTTTTTTTTCTTCAGATTACGTCATTCCTTTGGAGTACATCGATCCATTTTGGCGGAAGCTGGATTATAAAAAACCTGCGTACCCAGGAAAAGATGACGATTTTGAAGGGGGAGACGGGTTTGATCCGTTTAAAGACGACTCTAAACAAAACGCAGACACGCAACCAAAACATGAGCAGAGTGGTGCGTTTGATAAACTTAAGAACTTTTGGAAGAAAACAACGGGGAAGTCACAATATAAGGAGCCCGAAGTTAAGTTAAAAACCCGTGGTCGCCCGTCCACAAAAGCAAAGGAAGCGAGGGATGATCAGAGGTCTCAGGATCAGGCCAGGCATAGTTCGTATACCGGTCCGACAAATTCAAATATGGAGTCGGCACGACATAGTTCGTATGTCGGGTCGCAGGAAACCGTAGACCTAGGCCAAAGCTCACAGAAAAAAAATACCCAAACAAAAAAAGGTAGAAAAAAGGTAAATACAGATAGACCAGACCTTAGTGAATACAATTACCATATATACGGTAGAGATATACCAGGGTACATAAAGAGGCATCATATAAGAGCGATAACAAATGTCGACGGTGACGGTAACTGTGGATTTCGTGCCGTTGCCATAGGTCTAGGATTTTTTGAAAGCCTATGGCCATACGTCCGGGAAGAACTATTAAAAGAACTGACTAATAATAGAGAATTTTGGACAAATGTATATAACGGTAACGCATTTACCAGAGATCAGCAATCCGGAGACTTCATAGATCAGTACGGTGAGCTACGCAACAGCCTAAATCATTTTGGGGCTGGACCGGCTCCGGTGGAATGCTGGATGATCATGCCGGAAACCGGGCTTCTAATTGCAAAAACTTTCAGTTGTATTGTCCACAGCATTTCACTAACCATGAACAATACATTCTTCCCGATAGATTCTGGTCCAACAAAAAATCCTCGAGTGATATCGCTATTACACGCTCGCGGGAATCATTTCCTCAATATTGAATTACAAGGGGACGTACCATGGCCATACGTTGATCCCCATTGGCGCGGTAACCGAACTGAAGAAGCTGCCCCATGGGTTGAAGTATATAAAGAACAGCTAGATAGATACCTTGATTACGTTCAAGCCAACAGAGGCCAGCCCGGTTTTATGGACCTTGGAGGTTGATAACTCAAATTACCTTTCAGTCGACATGTTTGTCTAAATTTTTGTGACTCGACATGTTTTATTCTAACCAATTTAATTTATTTTTTTTTATTCAACCGTGTATTCTATTTTTTTGGGAAAAGATTTCATATTCTTGTGACTCGACTTCTCCTACGAAATAATGGCTTGAAAATATGAAAACACTTTTCATTAGCAAAGGTATCCCATTTCGGATAGTTTATAGAAATACACGCTATGCGATTGCAAGAACAGCAAATGACTCGTCTCCTACGAAAGCATTGCTTCTCACCTACTACTCATTAATTTTTTACTAAAAAAAAATTTATGTTTTTTTAGTAAAAAAGACACAAATATCTAGCTAATATAGCATGTTTTAAAATGAAAAAAAAAATCAAGTATTTTTAATAAATCTAAAAAATTCACATCACCTTGTTATGAACCTTCCATGCCCAAAAAGACCAATATTGACCAAAAAATAAATAAAAAATTTATATATTTATACGCAGCGTATGTCCCAATACGCTGCGTATAGGGTTCGCGTATAACTATCTCCCAGCCGTCTGCAGCCATAGATACAAGCAAAAAAAGGGCAAAAAAACTAAAAAACACAACCACTAGGCGAATCAATCAACAAGTCTGCAATCCGATCATCCAGACTTCGAAAGGTATATGTTTCCTATCAATTCTATCACATTGTTATCAAATATTATGTTTATCGAATACAAAATTATATATTAATGATTTTACCTAAAAGAGTTTTTATGGGGTTTTTTTTTATATTTTGAGATGTTAACACGGATTTATCTCCTAATCTGGTTTAATTGAATAACCATACACAGCCTCTGCTAATACACTACACGCGTGTAATGGTGATCTGAGCCCAGAAATTTATAAATCAGAAGAACAATACGCTGCGTTTTGTTCTATACGCAGCGTATTGTTCTTCTGATTTATAAATTTGCTGGGACTTAGATTCATAATTTAATTGTTGTTTGTCGTTTTTTTTTATAGCTACAATGGCTGGCATAGACACTCACCCTTGGCTGCAGTTCGACGTCGGTTCGAACGAGCATAGAAGACTAGAGAGGCTTAGGACATGTGCGATCGGTAAACCTTTTTATTTGGACGAGGATGTCCTGACCCAGTGCGAGGGTATGGTTAGATACGACACTTATGTTGGGCAGGGTCCCTGGAGGCGTTTGTTCGGGATGGTTCGACAGCATATGTTTTATTTTTTGGTTATGGAGTTTCTGTCAACATTTTTCTATTCACCTAGGAAGAAGAAACAAATGGTCCAGGGTCCTTTCAAACGCAACGAACCTGAGACAAAACAGGTCCGTTTTAAACTTGGCGGTATCCAGTACGAGCTGACAATGAGAGAGTTTGCGGTTATGTCAGGTTTATACACGGACGATGAGATCAACACTTCGTTGTATCGTGAGGCGGTTTCGGCCGTTAACGAGAACGTACTGGTGGGATGGTGGGACTCAATTTCGTTTGAGGCGTGGAAACCGAGACATCAGGATACCAACCGTATTGGGACGTGTCATGATTGTTTCTGGAAATTATTTCAAAAGTTGATTGCTAACTCGATCGCCCCACGTGTTAGGAGTCAGGATGTGGTTTCACTCACGGATCTGTTTTACTTGTATTGTGTGGGTAACAACACGCCGTGTGCACTTGCACACTGTCTAGCAGAGCTTTTTAGCAATCAGGTGAGCAACAAGGGGACTAATATTTGTTGTGCAGGATTCATTACTACCATTGCCTGTAATCTTGGTGTTGACCTGTCTCAAGCTGGTCTGGTCGGGCCAGTTACGACGCCTCGCAAATTGGATTTCAATAACCTTTGCCAGATTTCAGTTGCTCAGAAGTTACGTGGAGATAATGGAGAAGATTTTTACCGTGTGTGTCATCCGCAACCGGTTGGACAGGGTGTTGGGGATGCTGGAGGGAGTGGGTCTGGTGCGCGATACGATTACATGAATGACCCGGGAGTGGCACACTCCCAGAATGAGAGACGTCATCAGTACCCGGCGCTGACGCTACCTGACCTGTTGGCTGACAGGTTACACCCCTTTTTCATATTACCTTTAATAATTATATATTTTTTTTTTACTAATCACATTTTAATAATTTAATTTGATCTACAGGTTGGACCGGATTGATATAGGCGTCAACAATATAAGACAGACCCAGTACAATGAGTGCGCCTGGAACCACCATTGGCAGGATTACCAGACCCAACAGATGAACCAGTTTCACGTCCATATGGGTTACACTAACTTTCCTCCTCCGCCTCAGCGACCGGAATTTGACTACGGGCAGAATGATGAGCCGTTTGACTATGACTACACGCGGTACAGGCGGGATGATGATGAAGGCGGGGATGACAACTGATCCCTTATGTTTTCTATTTCGTTTAAACATTTGTGGTTCTTATCGTACGGGATGTTTTTTATATGTTTGTTTTCAGAAACATTTGTGGTTGTTTGATTTGGACATCCACGTGAACTTTATTTTTTTCGTGTGAGCATTTGAGGTTTCTTTAGAATATTATAAAGAAAAAAAAATTATATTTTTTTTTTCTATATACTTAAGTCATTAGAAAATAAATTACATATTTTTTATTATGTATGACTATATAAATTTTTAAAAATTAAAAAGTTAGCTAAAAATAAAAATAAAAATATCTAAAATAATAATTTTTTAAAATAAAATATCTAAAAATAAAAATCAATTTACGTACTGAAATTATTTAAAGAAAATATTTATAAAATAAAATATTTTTCTGTCATGAAATATCTAAAATTAATTATTAAAATAATAAATAATTGTTCCATACGCAGCGTATGTTTACATACGCTGCGTTTTGCCTCCTTTATATACAGAATGGAATTCCCTTTAAAAACACCTCACAGCTTATTTGCCTTCCCCCACTAAAATTTCCTATAGAGATCGTAATGGCTTCCACAAACCCACGTTTGTATTCAATCCGTTCGCCTAGTGATCATGAGGCCGGGTTACTCGTTGATGCTGTATATGCAGGCAACCCAGATTATTTCAGCTTAAAGATTCACCATGGAGGTGAGTTCACGGATGCACCGGGGAGAAGATACGTGGGCGGTGTGTGTAGTGTTGTTGACTACATACACATGAATAGGTTTGCGTATTATTATATGTCGTTAATCATGCAGGATCTCGGGCATGATAATCGGAACGAAATTTGGTTCTATTATAAGCCCGATGATAGTCGAAATCTTGACAGTGGCTTACTGATGTTAGGCAACGACTTGGACACATATTGTCTCAGTTCCTGCAATAGTGCGGATAACAGGATGATGCAGGTATTTGTTGTGCGATGTCCGATAGGTGCGAAGACCGGGAAAGACTACTTACGAAACAGGCACCCATACCATCCCGGAAAAAACCAGCCGCCTAAAAGAAATATCATGAAGGACTTTATGGAACGATCTGGTTGAGTGGGTTTCGGTTATAAATAAAGCTGTTTGAATTTATATAACTATTGAGTTTACGTTTCTATCGTGTTATTTTTTTAAGTAATGTCCGATTTCCTTGTGTTGTAACCATGTTTCAATAAAAGTAGTGATTTCATTTCTCCAACTGGTATAAAATTTAATTAAATAACTATATAAATTACTGATTACTTTTTATTTATTATTTATTATTTATTCAATGATAAATATAAATCAAATAATAATTATTATAATAAAAACTTCAATGATAAATATAAATCAAACTAAATAAATTGAAAACTATAATATAATTTAATTAGTATAATAAAAACTTAAAATAAAGTATAGATAGAAATTAAAACTATGACTCTAAATTAAATATATATTTATGGGAGTAATTTATTTAAAAAAACATTGATTAAAAAAAAAAATTTTAAAAATAAAATACGCTGCGTATATATCTATACGCAGCGTATAGACATGCGTATAAACCCTAACGCCAGCCGACTTCTCCCATAGAACAACAAAAAAACCCTAAACAACACAACCGCCGTTTCTGTCACAATTTCGCCGGAAAAGAAGGTTTTCCGCCGGAGAAGAAGGAAAGAGTAGATACAGATTCTGTCGTTCAATCCCCGTACACATACCGGTATGTATTACGAAAATTATTGACTATATTTACTTAAATCTTGTGTTTTAGTGGTTACTTAGATCTTGGCACCTTACATTAGTTATTTATGGATTTTAGACTGTTTTTTCACTGTATGATCGAACATAGAAGTAGAATTATCGAATACCCATGTTTCTGTTTATCAAAATCGGCCAAATTAATTGCAGAATTGTTAAAACCAGAAGAACAATACGCAGCGTAATACCTAATACGCTGCGTATTGTTCATCAGATTTGAATAATTAATCCTTATTTATTATTTTGTAGTTGTTAGTTATTAGTTATTAGTTATTATTTAATATTTACTATTTATTATTTTTTATTTAATATTTATTATTTATTATTTATTAGTTATTAGTTATTATTTATTATTTATTATTTATTATTTAATATTTACTATTAATTATTTAATATTTAATATGTATTATTTATTATTTATTACTTATTAGTTATTAGTTATTCTTTATTAGTTATTCTTTATTAGTTAATATTTATTATATATTATTTATTATTTAATATTTACTATTAATTATTTAATATCTAATATGTATTATTTATTATTTATTAATTATTTTTTAATATTTAATATTTATTATTTATTATTTATTATTTATTATTTATTATTTATTATTTGTTAGTTATTAGTTATTATTTAATATTTACTATTTACTATTTATTATTTAATATTTACTTTATTTGTTAGTTATTATTTATTATTAATTATTTATTTGTTATTATTTATTAGTTATTATTTAGTAGTTATTATTATCTATTAGTTATTGTATATTATTTATTGTTTATTATTTATTATTAATTATTTATTTGTTATTATTTATTAGTTATTATTTATTAGTTATTATTATCTATTAGTTATTGTATATTATTTATTGTTTATTATTTATTATTTATTATTTATTATTTATTACTTATTACTTATTAGTTATTACTTATTAGTTATTGTTTATTATTTATTAGTTATTGTATATTATTTATTGTTTATTAACGTTTGACCCTTCGGTTTTTTTTTTTGTGTAGGTGTTATGGCTGATTTAGATATAGATGGCTGTCAGTATCTCCAGTTTGCCCCGGGGACGAGAGCACTGGAGAAACTTCGCAGGTTCAGGGGGTGCAAGATTAGAGAGTCGGATGTAGTTGACGTGCCGTTTTTGACAGAGATTCAGGCCGGTGAGAGATACGACACGTTCGTACCGGCAGATACTCCTTTTAGGCGTCTTTTCGATACAGTCGGCCTGCCCACGTACCCGTTGTTAGTTCTGGAGTTTTTATGCACTTTTTCTTACAGGCCCATTGACGGAGATTTTCCACAGGCCGCACACGATGTCATGGTAGCTGAACCCATTGCGGTTACTTTCTCACTTTTCGGGGTGGAGTATAGGTACACGCTACGTGCCTTTGCGGTCTTGTCAGGGTTATACACCGAGGATGAGACACTATCCGAGATATACTATGAGGCCGTAAAGGCCGTTCCCGAGCATGATCTGGAGCAGTGGTGGTTGTCGATCGCCGATAGACCAGTAGGGTCGACTGAGCGCCGAGCTACAGAGATTAGGGACCCCCTTTTTAGATACCTGCATAAACTCATCAGTACCTCCATTACATCACGTGGCTTTAGCAAAGAGCACGTCACGTCGACAGATTTATTTTACTTTTACTGTTTGATGCGTCGTAGGAGTGCCGCCCTAGCCCACGGCCTAGCTATATTTCTGGGGACGCACGATAGTAGGAAGAACGGGAGTGATATTTTTTGCGGGCCATATATCACAAAGATTGCATCGTCGATAGCTGTCCTCCTTGATCACCAGCACGAGATGCCCGCACCACTGCCGGCGAGGAAACTTGGTAGGCCGACCATGAG